>JAYGXS010000003.1:2159105-2251008 GCA_036362985.1 Ligula intestinalis | reverse complement strand
ACTTCAGCGGATCCTCAGAATGACTGCGACGATGTTAATTACGCAGTGTATGTGTCGCGCGGTCTCGCGCCGAACTGGATCCAAACGTTGCGCTGGCGAGGGGAGGGGGGAGACGAGGGTTGAAGTACACGCGCACATTGATGCTCACGCTTGCCAGCAGGCAACACAACGGAACGCTGTCACGCACACAGACGCATTTATCGCCCTCTCAGTGACTCTGTTGTGACTTTATTATGCCCCGAGGCTGGACCCAGTGCACGCATCATGCGACTGCTTTGGTAACACATTTCGTCAGCCAATCGACGTCGTCGTCGTCCAGCGACGTGTTCAAACGCGACGCAATAGCCCTCCTGGCTCCTCTGCGAAGTCATCACACCCCAGAGCTGCCAAATAGAAGAGGCGCGCGAGCAGGTTTCAACTTGCTACGCGTGGAGGTGACTTTTGGGCTCCTGCCTCCGTGTTGCGTCAGCCAAGTGTACTTGTAGTTGGTGCTTTTCCTCAGATGGGACAGAGGACGCATTCTTAAATCTCAAAAATGTGGGCGAGGAAGATGGTTGGACCAAATCTAGTCGGGGGGGGGGTCGGTCATATCGTCCCCTCGCCAGGCAGAACACAGGACCAGGCTACTGTAGTGTTACGGTAAGGGGGTGAAGACACGGAAATGTTTTCCCTTCGTGGAATTAAGCGCAGAGTGAATTGTATTAGGGGGGGAGGATCGTTACTACTCTTGTATCCCGCTTGAGGATGAGGGATGCGCATCTAACCGCTCCCAACAGGCGAGACTTCTACTTCCGGTGACATAGGCCACAATACTGGCTTCCCTTAGAACTTGCACGTCTACTAGTACTTATGTTCCCTAAGTAGCACTAGTGTCACAAAAATATTTCACAGGTCTTCTATCTCTCGTCTATGCTCCAGGAAAAAAGAGCAAAACTTTAGGCGCCTGACAGCATTTGTCGGTTTGCCAAGAGAATGTACTCACCCTCACTTAAGGAGGCGAATGCTGAACAAGTGAGGCTGCTTAAATGGAGGTTAAGGATTCCGGCAAACCCCGTCCTTTGAAAGAATGGAGCAAGGATGACTTGTACGGCCGTCTACACAGGGAACAGAAATTGCTCAACATAAATTTGACTTTGTGCCTAATTTCGGGCAAATCATGCGTATGAGTAAGGTGGGAGTTAGCATTAGGTCTAAGGTTCGGTTTGAGGTCGGCGCTAAATTCAGATTTGGGGGTCAGGGGCATGATGATGTCAAGGGTTAGGGTTTACTTTCGTGTTATCTCTAGGGTTGAGGTTAAGGGTATGGCTAGGATTAAGATGAAGGTTGGAGTTAAGTTTTATGTTAGAGTTAGTGGTAGGGTTATGACGTGGTAATATTTAGACAGAGAAGGAGAGGGTGTGTCGATCGCCGGAATCATAATTTTATTCATCTGTGCTTTCAATCTATTGCTGGAGTCCGTCGTCGGAGAGTAAACGAAAAACAAGTAACAGTTATAGGGAGCAGGGGCCAATCGACCACCAGTGCCGTCAGTCCGGAGACGCCTGCGTAGGGCGATGTATGCCGGCGCCAGATCGATGCATCGATTGACTGAGTTCTCATAGCGGAGGCCTAGGCTTCAATCGGCCTGTCTTGCTGATGGCATGGACGATTATCCTCACAGCTACGAAGTTAAACTCGATAATATTTACCCTTACTGAAGTTTAAGTGGGCGGGGCATTCCTACTCCCGTGTCATGTTTAGGCTACCATTCCATTAATCCTTACTGCTCTTGAGTATTTCATCCAAGCCGAACCCCCCGTCGTGGAACTTCCGTCAGTGCCTATCAGGCTGTGCCACCTACTGTGTGTTACTTTTTTTCAATGTAACTGCTCAAAATGTTTGAATAAAATCCGAGTTTTCTAGCAGCACGATCTGATAATAACAATGTGAGGATTGAGGTTAAGTTAGGGGTTAAGTTTAAGGTTTAAGTTAAGGTGAGAGCTGATGAAATAGGGTCAGGACTATGTTAAGGGTTAAGGTTAAGATTTAGAGTAGAGTTAAGGTTACAGTGGGCGTGTCCTGCTTATGCCGAAAGTAATGATAATTTTCGGTCCACTGCTAGCACAAGCTTAAAGGACTTAGCGTTAAGTCTCACCATGTGCATTCTTTCTTTTGAAAAAAATTTAAAGTTGATATAGCTAGGGTGAAGTCGACTGTCTCATCTTTTCTGAACTAACTGCTTTTGACTAAACCCGCGGATGTCAGCATAATAACTACTGCTGTTTCCGCTGCTTCGCAGTCACATAAAGCTCGAACTACTTCTCCACTTCAAGCCGACAGAGGCGGCTTCTGAGAACCTGCCGGCAACCGGGCCGCCGCCCACCCCCGCGTTCCTCCTATTTCTTCGGACTGGGTGTACAAAAAGTGTGGGCGATCCCATGGCAAAATCACGGTTTCCTAGTTTTCTGACGGTGTGCCTATGCAAGGGGATGGCTGCTCGAGTGTCAAAGCGTAGTGGGCAGGTGAGCAGTTGTCAGCCTTCGGATCAGGATTGCAAACTCTCAGCCGCCTTTGTGTCAAACTCGCACACCTAACGTTTTTCACAACCCCGATGGCTTAATGGCTGCGTCTCAGTCAGGCACAAACGTTTTTGCTGTTCGTCGCGGTACGACGGTTAAGGAAGTGAACTGCAGAGTTTCACCAACAATGCGTGCGCGTGTGAGATGCACACATAGGGCTAAATCATACTTACCAGAGCCGGTAACGGGTGTTTGGTATAGGCGCAGGATCAGACATAACCATTTTGATCTGCTTAGGCGATTTCTGCGAACATGGCACGGCCTCCGATTTTTGGTCGTTTTAAGAAGTCCTTGTTAAGCATACTTCTACAAATGTTTGAATATCCTTTGACTCAGTATTCCGTCATAATGCGTGCGTCAATTCCCAATGATTGCACTAATTGGTATATTACAGTACTATTGAATAAATAATGAAAAAGAAACAATATAAAACTATAAAAAGTGGTTAAACGTAGTCAATAGCAAAGGAGTTGGCGAAATAGAACGCCTGACTCTAGACAAAGAAAAGACGCTTGTCTGATAACATCACACGTGTGCAGGAGAGCGATTACATAATGCGAGCGCGACGCTGTTTCAAGGTCAGTTGATTGAAATAAACAAAACAGTAATATAAAGGGAACAACAGCTTGTAGGTTAAACAGAATTTAACAGGAGATGGACGGGGAGAATTCCGTAATTTTTCAGTCGAAGATAACAACGACCGAGCGCCTTTTTTGAACGTGTCCAGGAACATGCATGTGGAGCCTACACTGGGGAACTGCACTGTCCTTCAATAATAACCACGCAGCTCTGCCAACTTCAGCTGCCCCACAATGAACTGGTTTTTAAAGAGGCGATTTTATTATTGTTCTTTTTATTGTGCACCCTGTGTTATTGAGGGCTCTTTTTGGTACCCAACCTACAGGTAGATGCCTATCTCGCGTAGAAAATCTAGGTAATAGTACTTTCTTGGAGGTTATATGACTTAGTATCACATTTGCCACTTCCTTAGCAGTCGACCTGAGACACTGTCATGTAAGGCAGTCAGCACCTACCTTCTGTGTAACCGTCCTTTTTAAATTTACTGCACGAAAGACGAAATTCGAATTTAAAAATGTGGTACTCGGTAGGTCATGGGATGCTGTATGCCGATAGCCATAGTAAACAAGTGATCAAAACTAAAAGCTTATCGAAGGGACTTCAGCCTTTTACTCAGGAAATCATAATTTTTCATTTTTTAGTTAAGTTAGACAGGCAGAAGCTGCTGTGCTGACTCAATGGAGGTCGATAAGAAGCTGTTAATCGTCATGCTCGGCGAAAGATTCACTTGACGTGAACAATCAGGGCATGCAAGCAAACTGGTGATTAGCATAGCCATTATTAAATACTTTCGGCCAAAGACGCCCACTGTTCGTCTTCAACTTTTAGTCCACCCTGTCTATTCTGATCGGATTCCAGTTACATATGATTGATTCAAGATGATTGGAAATGCGAGGTGGCTTACCACTAAAGTGAACATCCCGCCTTGCAGTCTTGTGTTTCTCATCATGTTTTTGTCAGTACCCACCGTTTGAGTCACATTTGATGTACCTGAGTAAAAAAATACGCGTTAAGGTTGCTAACAGTCCCATTAAACGGAATCCCTAATCCAATATTGAGTTTTGATACAGTTGAATAATACACTTGGCCCAGTCGTGAAAGATTCGGTGACCATAGGCAGCCAGTTTTTGGTACCGGAATCGGTGGATTCCAAACATTGCAGTAGACTGGGTGACTAACGTGATCCAAGTATGATTAAACTAAAGGTTCTCCGTGGAGTATAGCGACTCCATCTCAAATGAGACAGGCCGCATCCGCTGCGATCGTATCACGAGGATATCTCAGGCCATTCAAGAATGGCGACTGAGGCGGTTTGGACACGTTTTCCGTCGTCCGCCCCACGAGCTTACCTATGCTGCCCTCGACCCGGCACCGCAGCCCACCTGGAAACGTCGAAGAGGAGGGCAACTGAAGACTTGGCTAGACATCGTCCGTCAAGACATGGAAGCAGCTCTCGGACTTTCTATCTTCCGCCTCCGTCGCTGGAGCAGGGACTGGGTGGAGCTTTCGAGATCCGCTGCTGCCAATCGCCACACATGGAGAGGTACCGTTCGTGACATCATTGAGGCCGGCTAGATCAGGTATGATCACAGCCGTAACAAGTACAAGTACAAGAGTCCTCGTAGCTCAGTTGGCTAGGGCGTCGGTTTTATTAAAGTCTTCCCCCTGGCTGGCGTGGGTTCAAATCCCACGAAGGCCGCTACGTTTTTCATGAGCGAGTCAAATGAATCTAATACCGTTTGCTTCTCGGTCTCTGGAGTCAAGGCATATCTTGAAGAGACCAACTTAAAAACCAGCATATCCTGGCAGCTTCAGTGTGATAACATCTACTGTCATGCTGATACGAGCTTACTCAGCATCGGTACTCTTTTTTTCCGACAGGGCCGAGACGATTTAAGGATTCGGAAAAATATACTCAGGCAGCTCGTCTGTTCTACATATACGTCCTCTTCATCAGTGTAAGAGGATCAGTTTACATTTGCAACATCGTAATGGCATAAGGTTCTTATGCATTCGCCTAAAAGACTAGTCCGGACCGTCCTCCAGTTACTCCTGCCACCGCAGGCGTGGGTGTGCGACGGTGGGTGGCGGCCAATTTGTGCGTTGTTCACGTTCGTGTTCTTGCTGCTCCTCCGAAAATTTTGCGTGTACACAACCTCAAAAATGCGTATCTGCGTGTTACAGAGAGCAAGCCAGAGAGAGCTTTACCTAGGAAACTTACGTACGTGTGGGGGCGGGTGTTAGGGGGGGGGAGCTTGGCAGTAGGAGTGAGGGCAAGAAGCAATCAGTGGCTGTGCCTCTCGTGCATATACACACCTCCAGCACGTCGCTTTCTGAGCTACACCAGATCGTCGTTGTCGTCAACTTCGCCTACGACCCCGGTTAGCAGACCTCAGGAGGGCGCGGGGTAATGTGCGCGTTTTGCAGCAACAACGGTGGCCACCAGCATTAAGAAAGTACTTCTGAGGACAACAGTAAACTCTCCTGTACCGTGTGGCGTGCTGCCAACTTTACAATACTACGGCTTTGCGTGTGAGTGGTTTAAGATTAGACGGGACGAACATGTCCCGTAACCTGGTCGGTGAGCACCCTACCGTTCATCCCATTCCCGTTCGCAACCGACAAAGACAACGAGCCTGTAGTGCAATGGTACAGTGCTACGCCCCATGACCAAAGGTTGTCTGATGACGGCTGATAAGCCTGAAATGGCCCTTGTGGTCTCCCTTGTCTATTTTTGGGTTCCACTTCATCATATAATACAAGTCATTATGCGGCTGCCTGCGAGAACTCTAGATTGAGCACCAAGGGACAACCGGCCGAACATTTTCCCTAGCCATTTTGGTGAGCGCCTTTCTACCATGTATTACTATACTGACGTGAACTTACTCAGAGCGTCGGTACTCTTTGTCATTAGGCAGTAAGATTGGGCCGGGAGGATTTAGGCCTTCTGAGAAACATCTACTTAGTCAGCTTGTCGACTCCAAGTTTTCTCCGTTCACCATCAGAAAAAGGGCTGTTTTGCCTTGACGCTATCGGAAGGAATGATATAACTTTCTTCTGCCTTGAAGACTAGTCCGGACTGTTAGCTGCCCTTTCCTCTGCGTAGGTGTACGAAAAGGTGTGTGGCCGGCGGTGGGTGGCGGTGACCAGCTTGTAAGTTGTTCACGTTCGTGTTTTTGACCCTCCTCTGCAAATTTTGCGTGTACGCAATCTAAAAAATGCGTATTTGCATGCCAGGCCAGATAGTCCTCACTAGGAAACTTACGTTCATGGAGTGGTGGGAGGGGGGCTTGGCAATAGGAGCTAGAGCAAGCACTAGGCTACACTAAGCCACCGTTGTCGTCACTGTCGCCTGTGGTGACCCCGGTTAGCAGACCTCAGGAGGGCGCGGAGTAACGTGCGCGTATTGCAGCAACAGCGGTGAAGATAGCGGTAGCCATTCTGCACAATAACAATGGGATTACTAATACTTGTGAGGACAACAATGAACGCTCCTACACCCTAAGACGTGCTGCGAACACCATACTTCTGCGGCTTTGCATGTGATTGGCTCAAGATTAAACTTCAAGGCACAGCGGGGCGAGCATGTTCCGTAACCAGGGCAGTGGAGGCCCTACCATTCATCGCAACCGGCAAAAGCAACGAGCCCATGGTGCAACGGTACAGTGCCACACTCCATGACCAAGGGGTAATCTCCACCTGGGAAAAAGCACAGTTGGCTGATGACGGCTAATAAGTCAAAACTGACCATTCTGGTCCCCCACTTCTTTGTCGTTGCCACTACGGCTTATATCACAAGTGCCTATGCGACTGTCTGGGCACAACCGGACGAGCATGTTCCGTGACCAGATCGGTGAGCACCTTCCCATACTTTATTCTTATGCTGGCGCGAACTTACTCAGAGCGTCCCTACTCTTTGTCCTCCGGCAATAAGATTGGGCCGGGAGGATTAAGGCATTCGGTGAAACCTCTACTCAGGCAGCTCGTTTACTTCCCTGCTTGTTTTGTTTATCTTGTTCATCAGCAGAAAAAGGACCGGTGTGTGTTGAAGATGTCGGAATGATATAACTTTCTTATGTTTTGAAGACTAGTCTGGACCGTCAGCCACTCCCCCACGCCTGGGTGTAAGTAGAGGGCGGTTGGCGGCCAGTTTGTGTGCTGTTTACCTGTGTTCTTGATCCTCCGCAGATTTTGCGTGTACGCAACCTCAAAAATGCGTATTTGCTTGCCAGGCCAGATAGCCCTAACTAGGAAACTTACGTTCATGGGGTGGGCGGAGGGAGGCTTGGTAGTAGGGGCAGTAGTCTGCGAGTGTGTGTGCCTACCGTGCACATACGCATGCACAAATGCAGTATGTCGCTCTCTGAGCTACCCTGAACCGTCGCTGTCGTCGTCACCTTCGCCTGTGGTGACCCCGGTTAGCAGACCTCAGGAGGGCGCGGAGTAATGTGCGCGTACTGCAGCAACAACGACGGTGGCCATTCTGCGCAGTGACAACAACATTAAGAAAATACCTAGTGAGAACAACAGTGAACTCTCCTACACCGTGAGGCGTGCTTCACCCGACTACGGCTTTGCGTGTGAATGGGTCTGCTTGGGTGTTCCCCATAGCGTGAAGCAGACGGTTGGCAGCTTGCCAGCTCCAAATGTCACTGCGTCCGCCACCGCTACCGTACCCGCCGCTGCCTTAACGCACCAATCATCGCTATGCTCCGCTCAAAAGCGGAAGGGGGGTTGGTCACGGTTTGAGATCGTGTCGCTTCGCGGTGGCCGTTTGCCCAGACGTGGGCACAGTCAGCGTGTGAGAGCGAAGCGGGTTTTGAAAAAGTAAAATAAAACAATTCTGCCTACCGACCACGCGGTAGATATGGGCGATTTCGAGTGAAACAAAAAAACTCCACAGCCGTGCTTCGAACGTGATACTTTCATTTTTCAACAGGATCTTTTGGTTGGTCAGTATGTATCTGGAGAGTATAGTTGCATGATATTCGTAGTTAACGGTTCAAATTCAAACATTTATAGTATTTTTCACAACACGGAAACACAGATACCCGAACTAAACGCGTACGCGTAGAAATTTCGTTGACTTAAAAATTGATAGTGCAACTACAGGAGTTATTTGTTTCACCAGTTAGTAAAAGAAACGGTCGTATACGCCCTAAAATGCTTCTTATAGTATTTAAGTGAGCTAATATCTGGATAGTAACTCAACTTTTCAATTCTAGCTCCGCAATCTTTGGTGCTAATGAAGCATATTGGTCACTTCCCCTTTTTCTCCAGAATAATATTCTTTCGAGTCTAAAATGGGTCAACACTAGTTTGCAGGATCTGGTCTACCGCCTAAAATGTTAATTGAAACTCTAAAATGTGCTTTCGATTAAAAAAGAACTACTCAGGCGGATTTGCGATGTTATTTATCATGCGGCATTAGCAGAAGCGGTTTGTACTAATGGATCTGTTGAAGGATCCGTGACGGATTTCGAAACGGTCGACCAAAGCCTTGTCTCCAGTGATCACATATTCTACTGCTCAGAATTTGTACTACTACTTTACCGACCGTAGTTTTTGCCTATGGCTGGAAAGAAAGCCATCCACCGGTTGAATTATTTTGGAATGATAATGAACATAAAACACCCACCTAAGTCAGTTTCTTAAAATAGAAAACACACTTTTGGATTTGGATTAATTTTTCAGGAGCTAGACCTGCTAATTTATAGCATGCTGTGATTGCTGTGATAGATACACGTTAATCCTTATCTATCGTTGTGCGTGCGTGTAATACACCTCAACGGAGCAGGTCACGTCACGTCACGTCGGGCATTACGCCTCATGTCAATGTCTCCCCTCTGGTGCGTACAGGCGGTAGGAGACCGTAAGGCCGACCTTCTTGTCAGGTCAGGCATGCAAATATTATTTTTTGAACATATTACGACACGATCAGGACGTGGTAGGAAGTGTAAAGCCTGAATCGGGGAAATGTGTCTGGTGGAATTAAACCTGATGCATTCTTTTTCTTCTACGGAGAAGAGATTATTCGGTATGAAGCGACCATAAAAATGTATGTTGTTCGTAAGAAGTTCAAGTAATGCAGGGGTAGTTAAATCATGCGGTTTGAAAGAACTTATTGTACAGTGGGAATGCCACCAGTTGTAATGTTAACTGAAGTTGTACAATCCGTTTTCCCCTCGAAAAGATTATGAAGGTGAGTTTGTAACATTAATTATCGTGGAACATAGACCCAAGACATTTAATTCACGTCCGGGTGCCAGCTTTCGCCCTAACTAATTTCCGGCCGCCTCCAGAGATTTCATTTCATAAAAAATGCCAGCAAGTGTTATGATTTTTCATATTGATGTTCTCAGAAGTTCAAATATATTTTATGGAAAATATTAAGTTGTTATAATTATTTAGTAGAAACTCACATCTCCTTCTTATTTTACATGCGACAAAAGTGTACCTCTCGGTTTATTAAAAAAAAACTTGAAATTCCTGAATAGTATTGAATCAGATATACCGTTACACTTTCACCTACAGTTTACAACATACTTTCTGTATAAATTCTGTCTGAGGAAAATCACACGTTTAGCTGAGCAATTAGGAAATAGTTACGGAATGTTCATATTATTTTGCAATTGATGTGGGCCATGTTGTATACGTTCCGATAACCATTAGTAAATGGACGGAGACAGCGCTGTGTGCATAAACATATTACAGTCCTCAAAAACCACATAATTATAAATTTTGTTAAAACCTAAACATGCCCTTTCTTCGAGTTTACAATTGAATGAATGCGTGACTTGTTACCAAATGAGTAGAGGACAGAATATTGCTTACCTTTTTTTAAAATAAAATATGCTTGAATTCATAAGGGCATCGAAAAGCAGTGGGCAAAATCTGTGCTACTTTGGTAATAATTGTTTACCGAGTATGGCGGCCGGAATAGGGCACGCTCTACAGCTGGCAGCCTGAGCTGATTTAAATGCCCTGGGGCTATGTTGCATGTAATATTTTGGGATCGAAAAACCATTTTAAAATTTCGGTTAAGATCTTATAAGAGAGCGCATCTATTTTGTCGGTCGTCTAGCGGATTCTTTAGGGTGTGAAAATAGCTATAGACCGATCCGGTCTGTACTTTAATCGAGGATTCTTCCTAGTAAAGACAAGGGAACTAAAAATGGCTTACTGCCCTTATCAAGCTTTCACACTCAACTAGAGCTGCAAAACAACTGGGGTTGCCCGATATTCGGACCTGCATTTCGCACACAGCGGTGAGAGCGACTTCAATGTGACTAAATAATCCTTTATTCGAAGGTTTTTGCTCATTAGCTTCCCTAAAATAATTTCGTTAACGTCCTGCGGTTGCGTCGGAAACTCGGAGCACGTACATAAATGACCGTGGTAGAGGACGGGGCGAGAGAGACACGTTTTATGGCTTAAGTTGCTCCAACTTGTGTTATGCTCCCACCAGTAGAAGTAGTATGTATCACATATCCGAACTTTTATTTCTGTTTACCGGGGTTGAGTTTCATTGTGAGGCCGAGAGTGCACCTCTGGCAAGCACTACTAGTCTCTGGGTTTTGCTTGGGAATTCGGTGTTTTTGGTGCTCAGAACGGCAGGGGGTCTTGACCGTGGGAGATTCGTGAGATAACACTTCCACCTATACGCATTCTTTGTGTGTGACAACCAGCTGGACTAAGGTCGGTGAAATAGTGCAACTTCTCTTTTTGACCTTAATCGTGAAATGATGGACAGAATAATCCCATGACATATTTGAAGTTCAAAAAATTAGGCGCGAACTGGGGGGGGGGGGGTTGTGAAGTACACATAACAGCCAAAAATTTAAGGCAGATTCCAGGCACTCGTCGTACCAACAGTGACAACGGAGGCGTAACCATTAGCAACTGGAACATGGCCGATCAGGTCATGGCGGCGCCAAATATGCTCACCGGCGTATAATGCTTAGCAATCAGCGACTGAAATGTGGTGGTTTACTCTCCCCTGGTCTGCGAATGCGTGAAAGCTCTATTGCTGTATTTGATGATGTGTGTGAGCGCGAATCCGAAACTTCAAACTAATAAATCTTTGGCTTCAAAAATCAATAACACTTGTTCACATTGCGGTTTCGGTTCGGCAGGTTTTGACGATGTCCACCGTTTGCTCTACAACAGGGCGGTTAAGGGACGGTGAATTACTCTGGATTATAGTGAATTGAGACCTTTGAGGCATCTACCTCACTGATAAGATGACCTGTCGTCAACTCAGAGCATTAGATGGAAGGATAACTGTGAGTTTAAATGATCTCCACAGTAATTTGAAACCCCCTTAATGCAAACGACCTTGCATATAGGAATAAGGGTTAGGAAAAACGTTTTGATAAGCTTTGGATATGTCATAGTTTTAAGGTTAAGATAAAAAGATGGAAATAATTATCTCCAAGCAAGCATTATCATGCGTCTGGGAAACATCCCCTACGTTATTGCTCTGTCTGATGACGTGTGCGAGCGTGAATCTGAAACATCAGACTAATAAATCTCCGATCTCAGCTATCAATAATACTTGCCTACGTTGCAGTTTCGGTTTACCGATGGACTTCCGTTAGTACAGAGCATTAGTCGAACGGAGAACTGCCATCTCAACTGATCTACGTAAATTCCGCAGAGACTAACACATGAGAATATGAACCCGTTTGATACAGCTGACCTTGTGCTAAATTCTGGGACGATTTGGGTTAAAAATAAAGTTTTTGCAAGGCTTGTTGTTTGGACGAGAATCGAGCCTTGGGTACGCCGCATTGTTGTTAGGGTTAGAAGAAGAGAATAGTACCCTTCACGCAAGTCTTGTCGTAGGCCTGGGAAATTACTATTCCTGTGTCTTACGCAGATAAGGTTTGTATGTTAGAGGCCTACTCTTTCTTCCATCAATTTTTACATGTAATTTTGTTTATACGTGATTGTGCATTTCAGCACGAGGGATATATTTTGCTGCTTTTTGATAGAGAAGGCAGCCAATCAGCTTCCAGCACACCGACTGTCATTCTTGACGTCTATATATATATTTTTTCCTACTCTTCTGACACTTCGAGCGTCCACCATGTGCCCCACAGGCAGGTTGGCGCAGGGGCGCTGACTTTCGCGTGAATTAGATTACAGTGGTAGTAGTAGAGTTGAGCTATCCCGTCAGTCGGCAACCGTCGAAGCCACGGCGTTCAACCCTCCCTGATTGTTTTAAGCGGGTCCTAGGGTTTAAAGGGAGAAAAATTAGCTGACATGCAGACCGCACTTCCTCTCTATCACCATTCCACAGGCCGGCCATTCTACGCTTGCGGTGTACGGCTTCTCTTTATATTCGTGTCCAAATCAAACAACTTTCTGTAGTGTTCAAGTCCGGAAATTTTACCATTTAAGGCCCGCAACCTTCAATTTTAATCGTCTGTTTTTTTCCGCACGTTTCCAACTGGAATTAGACACTGCAAAAATTTTACGGCAAGGAAGAAAAGACAAATTTTAACCCTGTACGCGGACTCTTTCAGAATGGGCCTTGTCTTTGTGTGCTTTGCTTGCCAAAAGCGTACCTGGCTTACTGATATCCCTCAGCCAAAATTCCTAGAATCATACATAACGCTACAATTTATTTTGGATGACCTTCATTACTTTTTGGCCGATTAAACGACGATCATGCAACCAGCATCAGGCATTTCATGTGCGTATGCTCTTAATATAAATCAGCCCTTGCTTTCAAACGCTGTAATCTATTGCCTCGTGTGGTTACCCCTATTAAGTAACTGACCTCCATCACGAACACTCTTTTCTTCTAAAAGGCCCTTAAAAAGTAAACTCGTGCTAATATAGTACTATTACCATTTAGCCCTCATGGTCTCCCAATGCCGGCAGTCATAGCTTTCTAGACGACAATTTTCGATTTGGGGGAAAATGACTGCCATAAATAAAAAATTCGACAACAGTAGCATATGTAGCCCTACTCATTAATACCTACAACCTGCATGTTTTCCTACGAAAACAGTGTTTATTGGGTTTTATGCGCTGGAAATTAGGACACGCATTGGAATATACATTAATAAATGCTGAATGCATTTTTATCTGACTGTATTTAGAAGTGTTGTTGATGTATATCTGTAGATTTTCCTAATCTGTATTATCGTTTTACTTTTTTCGGAAAAACCCGATTATCAAATTGCAGGTTACTTGAATTTTCCAAAAAATTGAAATAGTCGTTAAGAGGTCGTCCACTTCAACTTACCTGAGGTCCAACTTACCGTTCTGGAGTTAGATTAGTATACTCCGCGGCACGAAGCGCCATGCACACCTTCAATTTACATGCGGAACAACCTGCTAGCAGCCGCCGCGGGAAGCAATTTCGACTAATTTTTTTCATTTTGCACTTACTTGTAAAAATTTCCTTATCTGCCTATTCTATTTTCCCTCTCTACAAATCTCCATCAACACCGTTTTTGCAGGACAAAATGCTGGCACTAGGGGTATATGAGTGGGGCTGCATAAGCTACTTTTGACAAAAATTCATCTACCAAGTGAAGTCTGCTTACATTTTAGGGGCCAAAAGAGAAGGCTTGTGATGTATACTCCTGCGTGCTAAACGACTCCTAAGTCTATAAGTATTCTCTAGCTGAGTAATTTTAACCCTCAGAACGTTTTAGAAGGTAAATTGGCAAACATACGTTTGTTTTCGCTAAATTCTCATCAGTACCATATGAATGTAAAGGCCTGATGAGAATTTATCGAAAACCAACGTATGTTTGCCAATTTATTTTCTAAAATTTTCCATGGGAATTTTCGCAAATTTGAAACAAACCTCAGAAAGTTATTTTGATTGACTTCGATCACTTCTTGCTGATTAAACAAAGATCAGGTGGGAGTGTGAATCATACAATCAACATCAGGTGGTGAGCAATTTAGCCCTTGTTTTCCAAACGCTATAGTCTGCTGCATCATGTCGTTACCCTTAAGAATTTACGGACCTCCGCTGCGAACACTCTTTCCTTGCTGAGAGTTCATAAAAGAAAACTCATGTTAATATAGTGCTACTACTATTTAGCCCTCCAATCTGTCTCAATGCCCATAATCCTACCAATACAAGCGAAAATCCATGTCCCAGGAAGCAATTGAGAAGCAGAAGCAGACTCAATCGCTGGGACAATATGTCTATTCGCCTGACGTTTCGATATCCGTCACGGATTCGTCATCAGAGACATGAGTAGCAGAAACAGGTAAAACATGCACATAAATTTTCAGTATTGATAGGACACAGTCATTACTGCAAGCATACAGCGACAATTAACATTAATTGCCTTCCTGTGCGTGGATTGCTTGTTGGATAGCACGTGGGCTCTGACATTTTGAACTTTCATCACGGGTGGTGAGCTCGGGCGTGATGGTAGCTCGGCCGTCTGGCTCCCCGGTGCTGGCGTACGATGAGGCGGTGGCCTGCCCGTTCCTCAATTGACGGCTTGCTTTGGCAAAATTGAATCTCAGGATTGAATATGGATTTGGCAAGTCATTGCACTTGTTCATGGATTGGGGGCCCGTGAACCATGACTCAAGTAGTTCTCGGCTCACCCGGTTGTCGCCTCTTGCGAGAATTTTGGCCTCACCAAATTCGAAGGTGTGGCCGGGACTCGTCGAATGAGCCGCAACTTGAGAATTGGCATCTTTTCGCCGCACTGCAGCCACGTGTTCGGCAATTCGCGTCCTGAGAAGTCTGCTAGTTTCTCCGACATAGTTGCTTTGACCGCAACTGCACCAGATCCTGTAGACGACTACAGATGTTTCTTGCCGTTGCAGTGGGTATTTCGGCCCGGCAAGAAACATCTGGGGTCGTCTACAGGATCTGGTGCAGTTGCAGTCAAAGCAACTATGTCGGAGAAACTGGCAGACTTCTCAGGACGCGAATTGCCGAACACGTGGCTGCAGTGCAGCGAAATGATGCCAATTCTCAAGTTGCGGCTCATTCGACGAGACCCGGCCACACCTTCGAATTTGATGAGGCCAAAATTCTCGCAAGAGGTGACAACCGGGTGAGCCGAGAACTAATTGAGTCATGGTTCACGGGCCCCCAATCCATGAACAAGTGCAACGACTTGCCAAATCCATATTCAATCCTGAGATTCAATGTGGCCAAAGCAAGCCGTCACTTGAGGAACGGGCAGGCCACAGCCTCATCGTACGCCAACACCGGGGAGCCAGACGGCCGAGCTATCATCAGGCCCGAGCTCACCACCCGTGATGAAAGTTCAACAGGTCAGAGCCCGCGTGCCGTCCAACAAACAATCCACGCACAAGAAGGCAATTAATGTTAATTGTCGCTGTATGCTTGCAGTAATGACTGTGTTCTATAAATACTGCAAACTTCTGTGCATGCTTAACCTGTTTCTGCTACTCATGTCTCTGATGACGAATCCGCGACAGATATCGAAACGTCAGGCGAATAAATATATTGTCCCAGCGCTCGAGTCTTCTTCTTCGCCTAAAATCCTGTCAGTTATCGCTTTTTCGACGACTGTCTTCAATTTTTGGAGAAAATCGTTGATATTACTAAAAAAAGTAGACCCACCAAGTGAAATCTACTTGAATTCTAGGGGCCAAAACAAAAGGTTTATAGTGTATACTACTACCCTTGCATGTTCCCTAACTGAGTAATTTTAACCCTCAGAAGGAGGCGTTTACTATACAGTCAGCAGGCTGACGCCCTGTTTTGCCGGTGACGCCTACGAAGGCTTCACGCACAAACGCACACACACGCAGGAAATCTCTCACACCCAGTTCAGTACGGCCGGTGACTAATATCGCAGATTAAAATCCTCGGGTTGTTTTTTGGCGTTGGGTGCTGTCGTCCACCCTCATCTTTTTGTGGAATTTAATTTCTCTTTTGCCTTGCTTCCAGAAGATTACCGGCCAGCAAGCCCATTGCCCAACTGTTCGACTACCTGCTGGTGTGTTTTGGTGTTTTTTTTTAATATTTCAGTTATCTTTAGGTACGAGCGCTTCTCTCACCCTAATTTAGTCAACGTTTGCGGCTTGTTTAGCAGTGATACTTTCTTAGCAAGGCGCTATTTCTGACTGCGGTCCAACTTTGCCTGTTGGTGCAGCATAATTTTGTCGCTCTCAATTCGATACGCAGAGTAAATAAGATCCGAAATCAACTGTCAGGGACAATGCCTTATGCAAACCTAGGGTCGAAACTTTTTTTCACCTGTACTATCGGCTTACCTGTTGGATGTCATTCTCCTAACGTCGGAACAGCGCACGCGTTTGATATTTCTTGTTCGGACTTTTGATTGGCTGAAGCTGGTGATCAGGGACCAAAATCACTTGTGGTCCCGGGATTTATTGTGTTTCTTAAAACAAAACATACGTTTGCGTCGTCTGATTAGGCTTTTCTTGTACGCAGCCAAACTTCCCTAAACGGTGACCTATACGCTGCATACGCTCGCTATGTGCTACTCATGCAATCTGATATTCTGGACAAGAATTCAAAGTTGCCTTGCTCTTCTGTGTGCAGTTTTCAGTCAGCCCCGGTAGACTCTATGCGCGACTACTTTACAGGCATATGAACTGCTTTAGATGACTATTAATTAACACTTATAACGCAAGATTAGGCTTCTCAGACGTAGTTGTCTGCTTTTTGATGTTACTGTACCTTTACGAAGGCCATGCCGTCAGGTATCATGCAATCATTGGAAAAGGGTAGGAACTTTTCCTTACTTTGTTTATCCCCCCCCCCCCCCCCCGAGGGCTTCACAACCTAGTTTTGACTAACGTCAGTGTGACGATTTTCTTGGATTCTATTGGCAGTAGCCAAGGCGTTTTATGCTGAGGCATTCTTTACCAACGGTTACATTACTGAAATCTCGCCCTAGAAAAACAAAAATCATGCTGACAAAGTCTGGAAATGGATACACTCAACTCAGCGTGCTTACTCAATAGGGTGAAATCCAACTTAAATCAGACAGCCTGTCTTACAAATTAAAGATCTGCCAACGATTGCTGACCTTTGCTTGCCTCATCCCTCTCCGGCTGATCAAGGGAAAAAATAGGCATGTACCCCAGAGTCGAAATAACTATGGTACGAAGGAAAGTCAAATAGCCTTTAATACCGCAACTATAAACCTAGAAGCACAGAGGCATCTATTTGTCTCATGAGAAGATCTATATGCATCTTCTGGTGCATCTTCAACTTGTCGTAGGTCCACTTTAACTTGATTAAAAATTGAACCCAAATCAGTTCCGGTGTGGTGGATCAATATTTATAGCTCAATCGCTCGGCCAACTCTGTCCAGAACACGCATTAGGTGAATATGCATTAAATCGTTCTTATCTGAAGGCAGTACGTGGATTTAGTTTGTCCCGGGGTCCCCTACGGAAGTCACTAAGGGCAAACTCGATGTACTAGGTCTGCCTGCTATGAGTATTGGCAGGAAATTTAAATGGTTGCAGCAACAAAGTCGTTTTTACGTGTTATCTCCATCGGAACCCCAAGTGCGTATGCTGAGTTATGCTACTCTATTGGCCTGCCTTGCGATGACTGTGTGTGACTTAGTCAGAGCACAAAATAGCCTTTGTAATGACCCTTGCCTGGATGAAATATAGGTCGTGGGCGTCGAGTAAGCACAGTCACGTGAACTAACACCAATCAGTCCAAGCACGCAGTTGTAAGACGCTGGCTAAACAAAACTGGCAGACCTTTGGAATGTGAAGGACGGGACCCTCCGGATCATGCACCTCTAGAACACAGGTACTCGGAGTAACGTTGGCGGGTGAACAGGAGCAGTTTCACGTTCGTTTTGGAAGGGTAGCCGATGCACCATTCCTGGATTCCTTCATTAATCTGACCGTCCCGTCGGTTTACTAGCTACCGGGGCGTCAGTCCTACTGAGCACATCTGAGGTTGCCTGACTTGTGCGTTTAGACGACGCTGACCCCCCCCCCCCCCCCCACCAGGGACACCCTAGCAACACTGTGTAAATAAATTGAGGACACATCAGTGAGGGTTAGCAGGGGTGGGGGTAGGGGTGCAGTGCCAGGAGGAAAATAAAACAATGGATTCACGGATGAAAGAAATAATTTTGCGCATTGCCAGGACAAAACACTTCGAGCATTTATTCTTTTCTCCTGGTATTGTACTGACACATACCCAGTGGTCATTCAGTAAGGTCAGCTGTACTGACGTTCCACCTTGACTACCAAGTTTTTCACAATTGGTTCAAAGCAATTGTTGAAGTCAGCTAAAAACGCTTGCTTCTTAGGTTATTCGACCTATGATAACAGAATTTGCGCATTCCAATTTGAGTAAATCCACGGCTTCCGGCTAAATCCCCCTAATGCCCGCAGTTAGAACGTTGGCTGTACTCAAAACTGGCCCTTGCTGCCGTGGGTTAGAAGCCCACCATAACTGGGTCAAATAAAATTCATCAAACTTTTCTAGTACTCTCTAACTTGTCCAAGTGCTAGCGGTCACGATATGCAAGTATTTAAGATCGGTTGTTGTTGTTGTTCGCATTTTAATGTTACTAATTACATGGGTTTTTTGGCACCTCGCTTTTTTAGTTATCAGTAGAGAAATCCGCTGGTTAGGGGTAAGAGCGGTCGGCAAGCCTGGAAGGGAAAATAAAGACAATGTCACCATCCTGGAAAATATTCATTCTGATATTTATTTCGCAGTCGTAAACATTGGGTGAAAACGCATGCGATCACGGGGGAGAGGAATAATTCTTGATAATGTAACTCTAGGACACGAGAACTCAGAGTAACGTTGGTGGGTGAACAGGAGCAGTTTCAAGTTCGTTTTGGAAGGGTAGCGGATGCACCAGTCCTGGATTCCCTCATTAATCTGACCGTCCCGTCGGTTTACTACCTACATCAATCCTATTGAACACGTCTGAGGTTGCCTGGTTTGTACGTTTAGACGACGCTGAACCCCCCCCCGCTACCAGGGTCACCCTAGCAACAATGTGTAAATAAATTCAGGACACATCAGTGAGGGCAAAAGAAATAATTTTGCGCATTGTCAGGACAAAACACTTCGAGCATTTATTCGTTTCTCCTGGTATTGTACTTACACATACCCAGTGGTCAGCTGTACTTACGTTCCACCTTGACTACCAAATTTTTCGCAATTGGTTCAACTTTGCCGAAAACGTTTGCTACTTAAATAGTTCAGTCTACTGTATCATAATTGACGTATTCCAATGTAGTTAAACCCCCAGCTCCCGAGCATGATCTCGCAACTCGGGTCCTTGCTGTCGTGAGATAAAATCTCACCATAAATGGGCCAAATAAAATTAGTTAAACTCTTCTAGTACTCTCTAGTATGTCCAGGTTTTAGCGGTCACGCTAGGCAATAAATTTACAGTGGTTTCCTAGCCCCCTCCACCTCCGGTGTGGGTATGTGAAACAAAAGGAAAACATGTTCGAAATGCAGCGTGAGTAATTGCATGACTTGTTTGGCCTCTCGCTTATTTACCTATTAACAGATAAATCCGCCGTGAGTGTTCGATAAGCCTGGGAGGAGAAATAAAGACAACGTCACCATCCTACAAAAGATTAATTCTGATAATCGTTCACAGCCTTTAGCGTTTGATTTAAACGCATCCGACCCCGGGGAAGAGGAATAATTCTTAATACCTCATACTAATCGACCGGGTTATGATAGCACTGAGGACGAGGGAGGGAGGTGAAGGGGCAAAACAGAATGCAGGTAGATCGATGCCCATTTCATAGACCTCGTTTGTAGTTCATTTGTGGCTGGTTTCTGGTTGCAGATGTTGCTCAGGGTTATGATTTGCTACAAGAAGGCCGAACAAGCCTGAAACAGTTCCGTGTCAATCTAACCACATTATCTGCCGTCCTTTGTACTTCTAGCCCACGGTCACCGACAGAGGAAACCAATTTGCTTTTAGTCGCCAGATTACTAGTATATCCATGAATCCTTATATGTTTTTTTCATTTTAAACATTTTTTCTTTCCTCCCTATAGATTAACGATCATGATGTGACCAGGGCAAGACACGATGAAGTCATTGGACTGATTGACAGTCTACGTTCAGACACCGTGCTGTTGGACATAGTTCGACCCGCGGTACCCCAAGTCTGCTCCATACCCCAGGACACCCTCGACAGTTACGTCCACAGCGGCGGCGGCGGCGGCATGCAACCACCATCTACTGCGACCTACGCCAGCAAACCAGAAGCCCGCATGTTTCAGCCAGTGCAGCGGAGTGCCAGCATAGCCGGTCGGGTGCCCAGGTCAACGACTCCGGTGACGCCGACGACGGCCACTAACGGCCAGTCGTCGTTCTACGGCAAATCAGTCTGCAGACAGAAGGAGAACACCTCCTTCAGTTCTGCCGATGGGAGTCATAGCTACTCCTTTGACAGCAGCGGAACGCGATGTACCAGCCCAGGTGATACTCTAAATGCAGTGTTTTTGGAACAAACTCATGGTGACCAATATCGACGCGCCATGTTGGTGCCATGACAGAATACGCGTGTGCTGCCTTGCGGCTCGATGATATGTCGACGAGCATCCAAATAAGTGTTAGGGATATAGGTGTGGATACGTGGGCAAAAATGTCCTTCCCTCTTTTTTCTTGCAATTCGGTAGGACTGATGAAGGCCGGTGTGGCCATTTCTTATCACACGGTTTGAGTCATCGAACCAAATGGTAGAAGGTTGGTTCTCTATTGCTTAATGACGTCATAACTCGTTATCTTCCCTTTGAGGCCCTCTTTATCGTTGCTCGTGTGGCGTATCAAGGACTTGGCTAGCAGCTAGGACGGGCAATCACTCAAATGACCAGTGATATGGGCCGCGCATGCAATCGCTCACCTATGATCCTACCGTTCCCGAGGAAATGAGAATTATGTCCACCAGCGGCATAAATCCTTCCGGGTGTGTACCTAGTCAGCCTTTCAAGGTACTTGTAGGCCACAGGACTATTGATCGGCGACATTTTTTCAGAAATAGTGTTTGATGACCTTCAATCCACCAGCAATCATTATGAAAGTCCAGATACTGCCAATACTAACTGAAGTAGTGAGGCCCAGCCATACATGGGAATACAACAGTAAAGGTTGTCGCACTGACCATATGCCTGTCTTGCTGTCCACTGTGGAGGTATTTCTCCGCAAAAAAGTTAGAACTTAAAGCATATACAACTGTTCTGGGGCCACGGGAGTGACGTTGATGGTGGCATGTGCTAAGAGCTCTGATTCAACTTCTTGATGTGGCAGTTCAGTATTTAGAGCAACCTATAACGTTGATCAAGGAGCTCAGGTTTAGTAACGTGGACATAATGACCGAATATCCAACTCTTATCTGTACCAGAACTGCTTGCCATCGTAAAACAGCCCTACGTCGCATTAGGCGGGTGTGTTCGACAAACCCCGCCAAACTCTAGACTACTTCAGTGTGTTTGCTCTGTCGTTGAGATAAGTCATCTGGTTATAAGCACTATTCGGAACCATGTAAAGATTGGAAAAACGTGTGAACTCCAAGTTCAGCTTTGGCATCTTCCGTTGTCAACATTTGACTCAATTTCTGACTTCAAGTCCTCAAGACGTGGAGGTAAGCCCTGACTGACTAAAGGACACATGTCTGTCTTTGACATGCAATGAACCCGCCAATCCCAGACATCAAGGTGAGGCTAGGTCAGCATAACACCTAGACTACTTAGTCCACCCTGAAATCAGCCAAGCTGACCTCGTGCAAGGAGAAGGCACATTCAGACATTGAAGACAGGGTGCTTTTGCATCACCTGGCGCACTGTTCGCATGGTGTCAACATGAATTAGAAGGGCTTAAGTAGCCTGTTGTGAAAGTAATATGCTCACCAGACAGCAAGCCCCTTTATAAATTTGCCTTGGGATGTAGTGAAAGAGAGATACGCTTTATTTCCAAAATTTTCAGCAAAAACGTCCTCCATTCACAAGGAATAAACTCAGGCTCTGAAATTCGCAACACCGGGAAATCAAAATCAATCCATAATCCTCAATGACTGCAATTTTCGAAATCGTTAGACAATTCGTTAAACATAGGTCAAATTGAACTGCCTTTAAAACGCCACCAGCGTCATGCACTAATGACCTTATTGTAATTCAAACAAACAAAACGAACTAAAAATTGGTTCATAATGGGCGACGTATGCCACCCGACGTATACATGAGAAAATTTAAAGGCAAATGGAGGGTGGCAAATGGCGACTAAATTTGAAAAGCCCGCTCACGAAGGACAGTTATGAACAGTTCCGGCTCAATTGTCATCTCAGGTTCACCACGGTTCAGTTGAAGATTGCAAAAATCTCAGCTCTCGACTTTTTGGTTAGTTAATTCGAGGCAGTGTCCTTGAAGAAGTCCGGTTACAATTATCATGGTCACATTCCTCCTGTTCTGGTGAACGTGTCTTTAAAAAGTTGACTCTGCTTTAAAAAATCCACTACCCCCCTGTTGCGCAATATCCACCTTTAGAGTCTTCTTGAAAATGATAAAACAATAAAGTATGTTACGCAGTGACAGATAGTGTCTCCCCTTCACCAATTTATTCGGTCCACTTCTTTTTCTGTCTTTTTATCCGCTGAACTTTTACTAATTTAAAAAATGATAGACAAATTAATAAGCTGCTTTTTTATTGACGTGTGCAGAACTTACTTTTAAAGTTCGTATCTCACTCGGAAAATCGGAACTCATAGAAGCATTTTGTAGAAGACCTCAGAAATATTAAACAAACAAGTACTGCCATACTAGGTGTAACATCCCCGGTGTGTTGTTTTCAAGTAAGCGGTAGTTGTTCACTTAATAGTCCCTAAAATATACGAGTGCGTTTAGTATCGAGAACATGCTTTCCGTGCGAGGAGCTTTGAAGTCTGAGGTCTGGAAAACAGAATCCGTTAATCCTGCCTAAATGTCGCATTTTTACTGAGAGAAATGACCTTGAAATGGATCTGACAAAGCAAAGGGAGACCAGAAAGGCTTTTTCTGGATTATTAGCCGTCATGAGCCAGTCGTACCCAATCTCAGGGGTTGGAATGCACGAGATTTGAACCCAGGTCCTTTGATCATTGATTTCAATACCCTATCTCTAGTCCACGGGCTCCTTGCTTTGTTGGTTAAGATCGGGAATATGATGAATCGATGTGTTTCACCGATCTACTAGAGGAAAAATTAAGTATCGCTTTGCTCAGGAGCTCATCGGCCAGTAATACCCAATCTCAAGGGTTGGAACCCCCGAGATTTAAAGTGAACTTAGGAAGACGTAGAAAAAGCAAACGATAGCAGTTGGATATTTTGATATCGCTATCAAGCATTGACCACAATTGTTGCTAGTTGATTTAGTCAGCTAGCCATGTTTATTAACGAAGTTATAATGACCTAACATCGAACTCTTATCCATATCACAGCTGCTTGCCATCGTAAAACAGCCCTACATCACATGAGCTAGGAGTGTTTGGCAAATTCTGCCAATCTCCAGACTAATCAAGTGTGTTTGCTCTGTCGTGGAAGTAGGGTATCTGGGTACAAACACTATTAGGAACCACATAAAGATCAGAAAAACGCGTCGTCTCCAAGTTCAGGTTCCTGGATCTTCCCTAGGAAAAGTCTGACTCATCTTCTGACCTCAAGGTCAGTTGGTAAACCATGACTGATTAAAGGACGCATGTTAATTAAACGCAATCTATCTTTGGCATGTGCTGAGCTAACCGTACCCCAAACACCAAGGTCACGCTAGGTCAGCATAACACCAAGACTGCTTAGCCCACCCTGAATTCAGCCTAGCTGACCTCATGCAAAGAGACGGCACCTTCAGACATTTAGGGTGGATTGCTTAGGTGCACTGTTTGCATCGTATCAACATGAATTAGAAAGGCCCTGAAGTAGCCTGTTGTGAAATTCCTTCTTTTTTGCCAGACAGCAAGTACCTTTTTAATTTGGCCTCCGATGTACTGAAAGGACAAGTAGAGAGAGAGAGCGGGAAAGATACGCGCTTTTGAAAATATCATTCCAAAAATGTTCAGCAAAAACGTCCTCCAATCCAGAAGACTAAAATTAGGCGCACAACACCGGGAAATCAAAAGCAATCCATGGTCGTCGATGACTGCATGGATAAATGTCCTTGGACGATTGGTAAAATATATATGGACTGATTTCAAAACGGCGCTTGCGTCGTGCACTTGTGACCTCATTGTATTTCAAATCAATAAAGAGAGATAATAAGAACTGTATGATTGCGGAAGTAGCCCCCCCCCCCCAACGACGTACATACAAGATAATCTGCATACGAATAGGGATGAAGGCGGGAAAATAGCGGTTCAATTTTAAAAGCCCGTTCACGAAGGACAGTTATGAACAGTTCCGGCTCAATTGTCATCCCAGGTTCACCACGGTTCAGTTGAAGATTGCAAAAATCTCAGCTGTCGACCTTTTGGTTAGTTAATTCGAGAGAGTGTCCTTGAAGAAGTCTGGTTACAATTCTCATGGTCACATTCCTCGTGTTCTGGTGAACGTGCCCTTAAAAAGTTGACTCCGCTTTAAAAAAATCCACCGCCCCCTGTTGTGCCACACTGACATGCAGTCTTCTTGAAAATGAGGGATGTTCTCTCCCTCTCGTTTGATTTATTCTGCCTCTTCCTTGATTGACTGCATTTTTTCGTTGACGTTTTCATCCGCTGACTTTCTACTAATTAAAAAGACGATGGTAGAAAAACTCATAAGCTGTATTTCATTTACGTGTGCAGAACTTACTTTTAAAGTTCGTGTCTTATCAGTAAACTCCGGGAATTGGAACTCATAGCAGCAAGTTATGCAACGCTTCAGAAATAGTAAAAAAAAATAACTACCATACCAAGTGTAGCCTAGATCTGTGTTTTTATCTCCTATGGTTGGTTGGTTTCAAGTTAGCGGTATTTGCTCACTGATTGGTTCCTGAAATAAACGAGTGAGTTTAGTATTGAGAACATGCCTTCTGTGCGAGGTGCTTTGAAGGCTGAAGTCTGGAAAACAGCATCCGTGAATCTCGCCTTAATATCACCTTTGTAGAAAGAGAACCGATTGGACAGCAATCAGAGAAGATTTACCAATAGAGGAGAATATACGAGTTCCAGGCAGCAGTTCAGAAGAAGATGTGATCACTGGAACAAGGACTTTATTTTCCTGACGTTTCGGATTCCCTCGGGAATCTTTGATCATAGGTGATGATAATACAATCATGGTCATGCGCAGATAGAGTGGAGACATACACAGGCTGCACGGTATTTGTAGGTCATAGTGATTATCCGCGTGTGTGTGATAATTGCTCACTTCTGTAGCCACTGCTTGGGTCTTATTTGGTGTAGTTCTGGCTTGAAACTTCGCGATCGACTCACTAATTGCCACAGTTTGTTCGTCAGCGTCGGATGCGGGCTTGATAATTGCAGGGCAATTATGCTCACTGTCGTCGGAGTTGATGCTGCGCCCAGTCCTTCCCACGTGACTGATCTTCTTGCGCAGGAAATTTTTCAGTACACCGTATGAGAACGCCCAATTGTTGCGCTTGTTGATGGACTGGGGGCCAGAGAACCATGACTCGAGCAGCTGGCGGCTCACGCGGTTGTCCCCTCTTGCGAGGATTTCGGCCTCGTCAAAGTTGAAAATATGGCCGGGTCACGTCGAGTGAGCTGCAACCTGGGAGTTAGCGTCTTTCTTTCTCACCGCCGCTGAATGCTCGACCATTCGCGTCCGGAGTAATCTCCCGGTTTCTCCGACGTAGTTGCTTTGTCCACAACTGCACCAGATCCGGTAAACGACTCCAGCCGTTTCCTGCCGTGGCAGTGAGTCTTTCGGCCTCATGACCCGGCCTCGATGGTTGCTTCTGGCCTGTGCGCAACTCCAATTCCAAGCGGGGTGAGTAGACGGCTGACCGCTTCCGATACATTCCGCACGTACGGAAGAGCTCGCCAAACTTTTGGGTTAGGTGGATGTGGCTTCTTCTCTCACTTGCGCATGCATTAGTTCACAAAGTTGCGCGGATATCCATTCGCTCCCAGTACCCGTCGAAGATGTTGTAATTCAGCAACTTTGTCTTCTGCTTCGCTGCAATGCATCTCAACACGCCGGTAAAGCGCCCGTACGCAGCTGCGTTTGTGAACAATTAGGTGGTCGCTGTTATAGTTCAGGAATTGCATAGTGTTGGTTGCTTTCCTGAACACTTTAGTTTTTAGGCCACCACCGTTTTTGTGGCAAACGAGGACATCCAGGAAGGCCAGCTGGTTGTTTTCTTCTTCCTCCATCGTAAATTGAATGTCCGGGAAGACGGCGTTTAGACGTTCTTTGAATGTCAGCACCTGATCCCGCTCAATAACGACGAAGGTGTCATCCGCATACCGAGCCCAGAATTTCGGTCTGTGGTTTCGGAAAACCAGCGATCCCAACCGTTGCAGCACCGCCTCTGCTCTGAGTCCGGAAATCGGCGAACCCATAAGTGTACCCTTCACCTGCTCGTAGATAGTTCCGTTGAAGGTGAAGAACGCCTTGAGGCAGAACTTTAGGAGCTGAAGAATTTGGGCGTGCCCGAGGCGATTCTCCGTTTCATTGTATATAACCCGACTTACACAATTACAAAGACTTTTGTGAAGGAAAAGACCAACGTTCGCACTCTATCAGATAGCTTTCCGAAAGTTCCTTCTATAACAAAGTTTGATCATCAAGTAGATTTCATAAGTATACCTAACTCTGACGAATCAGTAACCAAAGCGTGGTCAATTTCACATCCGACAGTGGACGTAGTTTTAATGGAAGCGAGTTAAAATGTGACAAGTGGGACATCCATCTGGGGGGCATTGTTAGAATATTTTTCGCAGTTTTTTGAGTGAGGTAGGTTTCTGATTTTTTATTTGGTGAAGGTGAAGCAATGCCTTTGAATACCCCAACTCTCGTTGTGTAATGTTTGCCATTAGGGCTCGCTGTTTCCACTTGGTGATTTATTATTCTTAAAAACTGCGCACTACGCAAAGTTAATTCATCAAGTCAAATTTCAAACCATAGTTTTCCAAAAATCGCAATTTGATATGATCACTGTTTGTCTGCTGGCTTCGATACCCAGACCTTTTGTACTGTGTTCGCTGGATTGACAGAAGGGTCGAACGAACAGTTTTCTGGGACGAACTGACTCATTTTTACAAAGAACTGTAGGTTTATTAGCTTGCGCTTTCGAACTCGTACAAGAATCCATCACCAGAGACTGTGTGAGGACATCAAGTGAGCATGTTTGTAGTCCAAGTATGAGGGTGGGGGGGGGGGGGGTTAGTACACGTGACGGGGCCGACCCCGTGCTGCTTAGCTGATGGTGGCCCCACGGCCTAGTGACGGCGTGCGTCCTTGGCCGGGAGCTGAGTCTCGCTACCTGACTGCGTGGGTGCAGCAGGTGATAACAGAGAGGGGAGGAGGGGCAAGGGGGGGGGGGGGGGGGGGGGGGGGGGGGGGCAGATGGACGTGTCTGTTGCTGGGGTTGGGGTCTTACACCAACGACTACAGAAGCTCCTGCCGCGTCTTGTTGCCGGCCCCCGCTAGTGTCCACATTTACGCCAAGTTAGACTCGTAGCCCTCCTGCAGCGTGCGCATAGCAACTTGAAACCACAGGTCGCCTCACGCAAGAATTTGTTTTGGTCTGACACCAACTTCACCAGTCGACTCGTCGATTTGCGCCCCCCGTTAACCCGCGCTACGCCCACGCAAGTATATGGTGGGACCCACTTCGCGGACGAGGACGCAAGCCGTCACCAGGCGTTGAGACCACTGCGACCGATCAGGAACCCAACTCACCAGCGCGGACTTTTGGCTCAAACTGGTCGAGGTCTCGGCTTTTCTTCGTCTTCAATTTGGACTCTGGGGGAACTCCAACCAGGGCTACGACACACATACCACTGCGAGTTAGGGGCGCAACCTTGGTCTCGTCCTGGATGCCATCCCCCCTCCCCATCTCGCCCCTTACCTCATTCTTCGACCAAAAAATGGTCACTCCTCGTTGCACTTACGCAGCCTCTAATGCTGGCGTCCTGTACGAATTAGGAAGCTCAAACCAATAAATCCACAGTTACAGTTACAGTAATCGCGCCTCCGTCTTCCATGCAGCAAGAACCTGGGACGCGCATATTTGTTGCCAAATTCGTAATTCATTTATAAGTTTGGCTGCAAACGACACTGAGAGCACTTTCGATTTACTATCATATTTGTTCTGCTCAAGACTTTTGAAAATGAGTTAGCACTGAGTGACCTATTTGCGTTTTTACATTAAAGTAGATTGTATGAAGCGCCATTTGTGTTTATGGGGAACTCTAATACGAAGAAAAAAGAGATTCGCAACACTGTGTGCCTTGTCCTAACTCCGGCTCAGGTAACAGATTTGCTTAGACAAAACCCCGTCTGTGAGTAAAACGTGATCAGCAAACGGTGTCACTTGTTAATGTTGTTGACGCTCGCAGGTTGTTTTGACGCCATTGCCTGGACATTGCGCGACTGGATCGCAACTTTTGACAGTTAGATGACTCAGAGGTCGGCGCGTAATGCGATCTTCTATGCCAGTCAACAAATTCTTCTGAATTCCTTCCAAGAATGTTGAGTTTATTCATCACGTGCGCCCACCCACCGCCTGATATACTCAGCATCAAGTACGTGAGTAATGGTAGGCGAGCATGACCTTGACTTGCTGCGCGTTGATTGGTTGAGAGAGTGCAGGGTTTCCACAACACTACACGCCAGACGATGGTCCTACAAACGGCTCATCCCATGTGGCCAACCATTCTCCAGGAACTCCACGAAATTTTGTGAATTTTTCGGGTTTACTACCCTCCCGCTGCAGTAAGTTTGCTGTGCTACTAATGGAACTATGACTAGCCTCTGGATCAGCGGTCAAAATGTTCATTTGGATAGGTTTACGGCTTTGATAGGCGTTAACATTAAACAAAAACTTCTTAAAAGGTACCCATGGAACAGTTGGCAATATGAATAGCTTGCAAATGCTCGCTAAACGATAGCATTGTCGGCAAACACAAGAAGAGACTGAAATGGCCGTCATCAGACAGCCATACCAAACCCCAAGTAGCACACGACCCGATGCTTGAACCCAAGACCTTTTGACCAGAAATCTAACGCTCTTACCACTTAGTCACGGGCTCGTTGCCCTGCCAGTCTAGATTGGGAGATAATGATGCTCACTGATGAACGTTAACCGATCGTTAACAGAACTCACTTGTTCTTTTCATCATCCCGGAAGAGGAAGAAGAGGAAGAGGCGATTTCTGGGACCAGGTTGTATTCTAGCTGGCGTTTCGAAAGCCTTCTCGCTTCCATCTTCAGAGCGTGGTGACCATTCTCCTGCTGGGGTGTCCAACCGCTAGCTTGATGCCTGATGCTCGCGTGTCAATCGATTGTACTGATCGATTTTTGTGGCTGTTTGAAGTATTTGCGTCCTTGCGGGCGCTTCCAAGAGTTGTGTCAAGTCGTTTGTCTGCATCCTAAGCGTTTTCATCACCTTCGCTCATGGCTGTCGGCCCTGCGTATCTTCCTCCGCTCATTCTCGAGCCACGCCAGCAGCCGCAGTAGCAGATAGCATAACTAAGTACTGGTTAGAACGTTACACTTCTGATCAAAAGGTCATGGGTTCGAGCGTCGAGTAGTGCATCACTTGGGCCTGGGTATGACTGGCTGACGGTGCTCAATGAGCCAGAAACGACCATTCCGGTCTCCCCTGTCTTTGCCGACAATGCTATCTACCTGGACTACTTGCCGCTGTACGGTGGCTACCGGGGCTCAAGAATGAACCACAAGGGACAGTGGGACAACTGAGTTCCGTTTGCGACTACTGATTGCTAATCACTGAGTGTCCATATTCGTTAAGTTTGTGGTAGGAATTACTGCTAGGTTCCCCACCGCAGACCATGGGATTAGGAACTGTTCCGAACACTGGCGGCTGTGCGCTAAGTTCCAGAGGAGTTTGGGTTGGCATTAAGCCCCTGGTCAGAAGTAGAATGAGAAAGATAAGCTTTATTTAAAAAAATATAATTCCAAACTTTTTCAGCCAAAACGTCCTCCATTCAAATGAATAAACTCAGGTGCAGAAACTCTCAACATCGGGCGCTCAAAAGTAATGCATAGTCGCCGATGACTGCAATTTTCGTTATTGTGTATAAATTTCCTTGGAATATCCGTCAAACACAGGCCAAATTGGACTGCCTTCAAAACAGCGCTAGCGTCGTGACCTCGGACACTCATGACCTCATTCTAGTTCAGATAAACAAAGAGGAGTAAAAATCGGTTTCCAGTGGGCGAAATAGGCCAACCGAAGTAAAAGAATTAACACGCGAATAGAGAGAGGAAAAGAAATGGCGACTCAATTTGAAAAGCCCACCGTTAGAGTTTAGGTAAGGATTGAGATTACGAGAATATCTAGCTTTCTACAATTTTCTGCAAGGTCATCTGGATGACAGGGGCGTTCCTATTCCTATGTCCTATCGGTGGGAATCATATAAGTACTCCCGACCGGGTTCCATTACAAAAACGCGGCTCAACGATGCAGAACTTGAGCAGCCTGACAACGTTTTTGTGTTTTGTCGACTTTAGACGTAGATAGTACGCAGGGTTTACAGTCTATTGAGTATCTAATAAATCTATGAACAACCACATACCCTTACTGTTGCATGTTCAATCCTGTTTTTCGTTCTTTGTGTGGCACCGAATTCTGCACCTTCCACTTAATGCCAGAGTTTAAGTCATGTGATATTTTTATCTCTTGTTACACATATGACAGAAATTACAGATCGACGGATATCACGAAACACTAAATTATTTTCTGAGAACTGAGTCAGAACATAAATGCGGTCATTTTAAGGCAGAAATTAAAGTTCCCTTGAAATGAACCAATTACGCCCCTCCTGCCTCCATACTCGCCTCTCACACCGCGTATTCCGTTTTATTCCAGTCACCGTAGGGATCTTTTGCACGTTACCTTTCATGAGTTGACTGGCTTCCGCCGCCGGGGATGTTTTTGCGCATTTTTTGCCCTGCGATGTACGAGTTTAATTAACCAATAACCGGAAAAACATCGCATAGGTGTATAAAAAGCGAACTTGCTGTCAGTCGTAGTAAAGCTCACTTGCATCACAGGCGTCGAAATGAGCATGGCGACTCTTATCTGGAGGTTGCAAATCACTCCCCCGAAAACGGGACATCGGGGATGGGCAGAAACGAGTTCAAGGTCTTTTTGCCCCATAGCCTTGCTCGCTTTCCGTGCATATGATTGGCTGAAAGCGCTCAGCTACTGAGTATTGGTCACACAGCTCAGTTACATGAACTCCTCACACCTTTCACGCCTTTGTGCACCTTATCGGCCTACCCTCGCTCATTCGGCAGGCTACCTGGTAGACGTCGGTCGGCCGGATAGGCGTCGCAGCCTCTGACATTGCAACTTACCACAGCCGCGATTCGTTTGGGCAAAAATTATATTGTTCGGGTGATTATCGAGCTGTCAATTTTGTCTGCTCAGGCTCCCCTGTCAAAATTATCTGATCAACCATGGCCGCCGTACGGCTGTTGGTGGAGCTCAAGAGTGCTGCCCAAAGCAGTTGTACGAATGAACTCTGCTAGCGATCGGTGAACGTTCATAGACGAATGTCAATATCTGCCGATCTGAGCTGCCAAGACAACCAACTCGTGGCCCAATGGTTAGAGCGTTCGACTTCGATCAAAAAGGTCGCGCGTATGGGTGGTACACCACTTGGGGCTGGATATGACTGGCTTACGACGGCTAATAAGCCTGGAATCCCCGTGTTAGTCTTCTTAGGCTTTGCCGACAATAGTAATTTCTACAGGAAGTATGCCTGCCCCTTCCAAGATAGGCCTCGTTTGAGAGAATTTTTTGTGCACATTTTAACGCCAACATCTTGGCACGCCTTAACTACCTTGTAACTATTCGGCATTATAATCAAACTCACAAAACACACGTAAGTGAATCTTTCTAATTGAATTCGAATTTCAAAATTTCAATCAATATTTTATTAGTTTCATCCAGCCTACTGTAAGATGGTGGAGGGACCTTTAACAAGGGTTTGTTGATTCACACATTTTTTGAAAATTTCAGATGAGGGCATCTTCAGTCAGTCGACGGGTCGCTCAAGCAGCGTTTTCTCCGGCCCATCTCCCTACAGCCATCTTCATATCCCCAACCCACCGCTGGTCCACTCAGTGACCGACTACCGCATAAGAACCCAGCACGCAAATACAGCTCGCCATCACCACCAGGAGACTGGGCGAACTCCACCGTTGCCCCTACGCGTCGGCCCGAGGGGACTGCCCAAGTCCAACACTGTAGCATTTAGTGAGGTACTATCCCCTACCCTGCACTTTAAATGCATTTTAACTTCGTGGATAAATATTTTCAGACCTCTAGGGGTTGAACGGTCAGCATGAGACGTTGCAGCGTGGAGTCACAGACGTTATCCTGTTGAATTGTGGCTACTTCGTCATTTCCTTCAAATTGACCTAACTATTTGGCTAAGACTACTAGCCACTACGGCTGCTAGACAATTATTCTTTATGCGAAAGTCGGGTTCTAACTCTTAAAAGGGTAATTTAAGAAGTTCGTATGAATTTGAGAAAAAGATATCCCAAGAAATATAATTTGATAGAAAAGAATCTTTGGGAAACAGGAACAAGCTTTATTGTAAAACCTGGAAAAAGCTTCAACCACCAAAACATACTATTGACCATGAATGACGAATAATTATCGATTTTTTTGTACGTTTAAAAATGCGCACTGCCCTTCAAACATTTCCCTCACGTCCGAAGACGACCTGGTGTGCCAGCGTCGAACATTTACGATAAAGTTTGTTCCGGTTTCCCAACGAATCTTTTCTATCAAATGTAAGAAGTCCTGAAACAAATACGCCCCCAGTAAGCATCCGAATTGCGCACCCCAAGGGACAAATTGTGGGTTAATGCAGTAGGAACGGAACTTTCCACCGCATCGCCTGCAACGATGTTGAACAGCAAAGACCAATTCTAAACCATGCATAAACTAATTCATTTGATTCAGTTGTCGATTCCAAACGATGCAGTAGATTGGGCGGGTAAATTGATTCAAGTGTGATTTAGTGCACGACATCCTGTGGCGAGCCTGGTAGCGCAGTTAGCTAGAGCGTTGGCCGTGCTAATGCCTTCTCTTTACTGGCGTGGGTTCGAATCCCACTGAAGTCGCCGAGGTTTTCGCAACTGGATCAAATGAATTATCTAAATCTGCCAACTCCTCCCTTCTAAGCATAAACTAACAGTACCCGTAGGTTAGGAGAGAGGATCTTCTGTCTGAGTTTGTCAGTGACGCTCTGGGAACAGATAATGATATTTTATTGAAAAAACTCTCGTGATCACCAGTTTGTCCGTCAAGAAAAGCGCAGTTTCCTGAAACCATATATTCAGTTGAGTAACATCTACTCCGACCAGTGGTTAACAAGACAATCAGTTATGATTGGTGAAGTTTATTTAAATTGTGAACATTATTCCGAACGTTCTGGTCAAAGGCATTATCTTCTTTCAGTCGAAATACAGGTAGACTTGCTTCTATACTATTTTTGAAAATTTATAGAATAATATTTCCTTCCCCAAAAACGCCTCTGCCTGCGTGTATTTTACTCCTTACGAATACATGCTTTATCCAGAGAAGTTTGTCTGAAATTAGTGAGCAAGCTTTCGGTAAAGGAATTAAATCAGGAATTTTAGGTTTGACTTACATAGTTAAAGGCATAGCACTTACTTTTAGCGTCGTCATCAGCGGGGAGCGCCGGTGTTCCTTGCGACTTGAACCTTCTTCCATTCACATGCCTTCTGGCCGAAAGCTATGGCCCGCATCTTTTTCTGGACCCAGTCCAACCCCCTACCGTTTTTTTTCTCGCAGCCGTGCATGCCATAGGCTAAATGTTTTCCAACCCTCCAGCGCTCTTTATTTATTTCGAGCTCGACAAGGAATTTCAATGTCAAAACATTTCTGTTTAAATATTTCAAAGTTTTTTTCAATAGAAGATTTCTGACTGCCGATTTGTGGGACTGATGCGTCCGTGGGGGTATTTCTGTTTATTTTGCATGCACACGGAGAAGCAATCAGTTTGTGTCAAAATATTTAGCAACAAAAATGCCGATTATATATGCAGACCAACAAACTCGGGCTATATTGAAGATGAGGGCTGAGATGGGTCCTAGCTTCATCCGCTATCCCCCTCCTATTTAGACAGACACCTCTACTAATGTCTGACTTGCAGTCTGTAGGGAAACTAGAAATTGGTCTTTGACGAGCACCTGTCATCGCGAAGAATGTCTTCCCACGCCAGAGTGTATCTATTTCAAGTCCATGCATGAGTATTTAGAACTCATGGCCTTGCTTGATTTTTCATCAACTACTTTTCATGCGTATGGGTAGAGGCGGCGCCGTGCTGTGTTCAACGTAACGTCTTTATTATGTACACAGTAAATACACAGTATTTGGGTGTGGGAGTTTGGCGCGCAAGTGCATTATGTGTGCATGAAGACTATCCGTAGAGAATGAGTTCTAGGCCACACTCAAGGGTCAAGAACTGTTTACTGCAAGACGGAAACAAACCACTGATACCCAAAGTCCCGCCGAAAGTTCCCTCTCTAAGCTGCCGTACAAAAAAGCCTGCCCGCTATGGTCACAGTCACATGAATTTTAGTTTTCGGTAGACTAATTTTTCTTATTGAGGGCAAAATCCGGATACACGAACTAGTACAAATGTTTTGATCATGGGTGCAACGCTCCGTCTAATCTTAAATTTTATTCAGAAGAATACTAGATAGGGACGACTATGGAAGACAATGTGGCTTTGCAAGTTAACACTACCCGCGGAACTGTCTACAATAGCTCGGACGTAGGGCGTCTGATGAATATTCAGTAAGTTAACTGTTGTGGCCCAAATAGTATTGCCGGTAAGGACAAAGAAAACCGGAATTGCCATTTCTGGCTTATCAGTCGTCGTCAGCCAGTCATGACCAACCAGAGTGCTTCACCACCAGAAGCTCGAGCTGGCGACCTTTTTGATCAGAAATATAATGCTCTAACCATTGAGTCACGAGCTCGTTGTCTTGCCGGTTTAGATCGGAAGATATTGACACTCGTTGATGAATGTTCATCAATCGTTAGCAGAACTTACTCTTCCGGACCCGAGAAATAAAACTGAAAGCAGAGCGAGATGAGTGACTTCAGTCAGCAATCGGTGAACGTTCATCAACGAGTGCTATGGGCTAACTTATCCCTGTATGATTATCAGAATTATTGAACTTTAGGGCATTACAGAATTTACGGAATTTTGTAGAATCGTTGGGGTACCCTTTGATTGTTGACAGTTTTGTTTTCAAAATTTTTTTCGCCAAATCTATTTCGAGTTGCCCATGCATAAAAATCCTTTCTGCAACAGATTCGATGGAGCCAGAGAGCCTACCAGTTTCTTGGAAATGTAGGTGAGCTCTACAAAACCTGGCCAACCATCCAACTTTCAGTGAATCATTCCTAGTGCATGTTTTCTAGGCCAAAGCAAACTAGACTTCTTCGAGCGTTTCATGAGAAAACTCCCCAAAACCTCTTTAAAAATACTCTTTTAGTCAACGGTCCGGTCTACCTATTCGAATCAATTTGCGCGAACCGCGTTTGACCGAATCCCTACTTTTACTAAACGCCTTTCGAAGAGAAGTCTTAACATAGTTTAATGCCTGCAGTATTCATCAAGTGCATTGGAGCACTAGGGTTTTTAGTCATCCGGTTACCAGGCATGGCCAGGTTTTTAATTTTCACTCGGTCAGGGCGTTATCCCAGTGTCTCTTTTTTGGCGGCAGAGTTGCCGAGTAAGAGCAGTCCCCGCTTAGTCATCAGCTTGGAATCATTGCATGAGTAGGCGAGTAGGGAGCGTTGCCAAATTTCATCCCAACTACATTCAATTTTCTACCCCTTTCCCTGCTCCCGCGCCTCTGAGGTTACGCCCATCTTCCGCTGATAACTTTCTTGTACACACACACACGTAAGCTGGGCTGCTCCGCTGTCATCATCACCACCATCGCCATCTTGCTATGGCAGTAACGCCCACTGGTTTGCATTGGTTATTATGTCAGAATACCGGCGGCCTCGCCCTTGGCCAGGTCGCGGCCAGCGCCCATTACTATGCGGACGTCTCCCATTGGACAGCGGTGAGCATTTGGGGCGTAGCCGTTGCCCCATCGGCGCGTGCGTGGACCTTTCTCATCTCAGCGATGAGTCATGCGCCCGCCCGCGCGCGCGCCCACGTGCAAATTCACTATGCGCGCGCGCACAAATGCGTAGGGGCCGATGTAGCGTACGCGCGGCGATTATTAATTCTCTTTTTTTCGGTTGTCATAGGCGAGTTCTGTGTGTCTGCACCCAAAATCGGCACCAGCATAAAAAGTTGGCTCCGCCTGATCTGACTCATTGTACGTGGGGGCGTTTTTGCCGCGCGCCCTTTCTCTCCTAGTTCTGGATTGGTCCTCGCACTCTTCCCAACTTAGAGTTCAGCTAACTGCATGTTGATAGTGTACTATTCTTTGAGTGCTATGATATGATTGCGTCGTATTTTTTGTTTCCACTATTGCATTTATGACGGAGACTGGGTTTTTGATTCTGTGACATCTTTCAGGCCATTTGGGGCATTGACCTATCGTCACGAGTACAGGATAGGCAATTTAGGAGCAGCGGAAGGCCTGATTTCGACTATTTCTTGCGTTTTGCCTTTAATACGTCCAATAGGGACTCCTTTTGAGGTTTTTACCAAACACCTACGTGCTTGGTGCGCTGAAAATTAAGCTGGTCGTCCAGCTCAGATAGCCATAGCTCCAGAATTCTGGCTCACGGGACAGGTGGTATTAGTTTAATTTATTCTTTAGTTTATCATTGAGCTTGCTAACTTAATTTTAGTTTCAGTATAGTTTTGACAACAGTAGCTTATGTAGGCCCACTCTTTAATCCCAACTACCTGCATGTTTTCCTACGAAAACGGTGGTTATAGGGTTTTATGGGTGGGAAATTAGGACACGCAGTGGAATATAATTGAATAAACGCTAAATGCATTTTTATTTTGCTGCATTGAGAAGTGTTGTTGATTTATATCTAAAGATTTTGCTAATCTGTGTTATTGTTAAACTTACTGCGGTAAAACCTGATTATCAAATTGCAGGTTTCTTTATTTCCCGAAAAATTGAAATGGTGGTTAGGAGGTTGTCTACTTCAACTTACCTGAGGTCAAACTTACCGTCCTGGAGTAAGATTAGTATAGCCCGCGGTGCGAAACGCCGCACACACCTTCAATTTACATGCGGAACCAACTACTCCCAGTGGCCGCGGGACGCAACTTCGAACACATTTTTTTCACTTTTCACTTACTTCTAAAAATTTCCTTCTCTAACTTTCCTATTTCCCCACCTTCCAAAACTCTATAACCATCGCTTTCGCAGGACAAACTGCTGGGACTAGGGGTATATGAGTGGGCCTACATAAGCTATTTTTGCCGTACTTTTTAGCTAAATCATTTATTTGTTTGAAGTTGAGCTTTGTTTGGTCCAGTTTAGTATATAGTACTTATTTAAGTATATTTATTTAACTTTGGCGGTTTCTAACGTAATTAAAAACTACAATAAAACGAAAATTGAACTTATAAATTGAATAAAGACTAATGTAACTAATAAAACTAAAAGTGTCCACATGACTGGGGGCCAAATTAACTTTTACCGGTAGACTAATAAGGTAAAAAGAACGTCAGATAATGGAACCAATTTGTTTGGATACAGCATTTTCATTGGTTTCATCCTATTCCGGTTTAAATACATAACGGTCTAACCTAACGGGAACCGATTAAATATTGGGTACAAGTAGAACTTGATATTTGCGGTTCCAGTGCCCCGAAGCCAAGATCTCAGTCATGAAAATGTGTGCTGTGTGCTGTTCGCATACCGCCACAGGTGTTGCTTTTAGATACATTTGACCAAACAGAGCGTAACTGACCCGAGGGTGGTAGGTGTGGCTTATGAATTATACTACCGTCTAGAATAATCGCTCGTTAACCTTGGCTCTTGTCTCCCTCGCAGGATGTGGCAGTGGATACAATAAGTCTCCATTCCTTTGCCTCCACGACCGCACTCAAGAACTCGGCATCACGACGACAAACGGCTGCAGCCCTGACCGGCCGATCCGATCCACGTGTTCTTCCTGGTTCCAACCAACCACAGCCGCGCTTCCTACCGCGATACTCTTCTCCACACAGCGCAGGCTTCGTATCTCCGGGCGTGTCCTCACAGAGTTCGTCTCATCGTCGCCGGGAACGCAGTCTGGTCAAGCAGCATCAACAACAAGCATATCAGCATCACCGGTACGAGCCCGGATCGGTCAATATGACACCCTACTCGCGCAGACCGGTCTCCTTGGGCTATGCCCTCTCCAACGACATGGATGCGTCCGCGGGACGGAGACAGCAGCATGCTGATTGGATGATACCTGGTCAACCGCTCTCCTATTCAACCACGCCCTGCGATCCGGATCTTGTCGTACCCCCACCAGAGGAGTTTTGCTGTTAACTGACTGACCCATTTGGTTCCTCCGTGGTTCCGCTGTTGCTACCGGAGCGATACACGGGCTCCGATCTGTTGCTATGCTTCCACTGTATAAGCACACCACTTACCACACACGAAATATAGTATATTTGTCACACACTCTTGACCGCTAGTCTAACCCCTCTTTTCCCCACACAAAATAGGATGCAGTAGAACACTGTAAGCATTCTCTTGAAGGCTGTGAGTTATCTATTTAAACATTTCTCTCTTCACCCTTAATATTACTCTTCCACTATTAGCTTGTTTTATTACTATTGCATTATATGTATCCCCCTTGCAACTGGTCTGCTTTCTATCTGACTTTCATCCCGGCATCTGATTGGGCGTCGGTAGGAGTCTGGTCATTGGTCAGTTGCACCATTGCTTAGTAGTCAAAGTCAGCGGACATATCGGTTTGTTTCGCTGGACAGAGAACCTGACTGACGTTTGTAGTGAAGGCGCAACAGTACTATTTAAAGGATGTCTGAAAACTGGAAGGATTTGACTTTCATGATCGGCTCTGTTCGTATGTGGATCCTTACCAGGCACGGCAGGTTGTCTTTTGTAATTTTCTCGGAAAATGATTCAGAAATATCAGAAAAAAAACCTTTTTGGGCTAACTTCGAAAGGTGATATGAATATCTGAGCCGAAATCCCGCAGGGTTTGCGGCATAATCGCGTAATATGCACAAAGTGCAAACAGACCATCTTAGTATACTAGCGCTCGACGGTCGCTCTTGATGCTGTCCACCACGAGCTTAAGCGAGCTGAAGGCAGACACAGTGACTATGGCTGGATTGTAGTGAAATTAGGCTCGCCGGATCTACCCCACTCTCTCACCACACCTGAACCTGATGTCAAGACAAGAGTCAAGAAGACCGAAGATGGAGGTAGACACAGGTGACTGGCGCGGCTAACACTCCAACACGCGTACCAACAGCACACCTTGCTACGTAGGCTCCTGACTGGGAGCGCCATAAAGGTTAAATTAAGAAGGAGCCATTGTGCCTGACTCTCAGCCCACAGTTAGATACTACTCACAACAAGACGCACTGGGCCGACCGCCGTGTTCAAGCCATCTCGTCAATTGGAAACCCTTCAAGCCACGGCCTTTAGCACACAATAATAGCTTCAAGCGCATCAGATTGATTGTAGTGAGGAAGGCAATGCGCTGAAGATTGACCTCATTCGCTCCCCCATCGCTGACAACAAGCCACCACTTAGCTCATCAGTTGCCTAAATATACAAAGAATGCATAATTTACCGTAATAACAAGGAAAGTGTCAGCTAGCAGCCTAGAAACGGGTGTTTCGCCGGTCGTATGCCGCTGCATGAAGCAGCTTCGAGGAGTCAGGCTTATCACTGGGTCTATCACAGTGAGTTAATTTAAAAGGGGTAAAACCCTTGCCGTTGCGATCTTCAGGTGCAGTTTCGTGGGAGAAGAGACGAAGTGAGGCGCCAGTTGAGAGGAATAGTGTATCCCTGAACAGGGGTAGTGGAGACTAAGTTAGCCTAAGTGGTGTCACCGTCTAGTTGTGCCCGTTGGAATCCCCACGGAAGAACACAATAGGAAGGGCGTTACTTTGGAATCCACCCGGAGGGGGGTTTATTGTGTAAAAATCCGGAGTTGCTGTCTCGGGGGGGGGCAGTTGTGCCGCTGTTTGATCTCCAGCGAGCTGAATGTTCCCGCTTCGGGGCTCGCCCGGACCATGGGGAGCGAACTAGCGGCGTCCTCGCAGTCCATGCTGCAACTCACGCCCTGAGGGGTGACAGTAGCCCATAAATGCTTATCAAGCACATTCGCTTGTTGCCTCATTGGGCGGGTTGGAAAAATGTCATTTCACGCGGCGAACCTAAGTGGTTCCTTGCAAAACTGCGACCAGTTGGCACATGCGTAAGATCCTGTGCGTGCGTGCGTGCGTGCGTTCGTGTCCGGCCTAAGGTCATGGCTCGGGCACAGCCCAGCAAACTTGAAGGTAGTCCTCTGTTGACAAAGGAATCATTGTCGCAGTCGGCGGCAGGAACGATGCCTCAAGAGAGCCTACAATATTGCCAGCATTTGGCCACGCTAAACTCCTAACAGAAGTTGACAGTCATACGGGCGTGTGTCCACACTCGAGAGGGACGGCGTCCGAAGTGTGTGAACTTAGCAGTCATCACAGCGTCTACAGAGCAGTCTTTGTGTGAGTCAGCCTCGCGGGTGATTGACCAGACCGGAGGTGTTGATACATGCGCACCTGCTAGCTGCCGCGAGGGTTCGCGCGGAATAGAGCACTACAGGTCTCCCAGCGTTCCCCGCATGTTTTCTAGCCTACAAACTTTCGTTTCAGTCTTTCCGAAAATAGTAACTCGCAAACTTCGAGTAAATATTTGGAAACAGACATTTTCAGGCTTGGCCTGAATATTGATATAAATATTTGAGCTGAAATCCATCAGCCACTGCGATATAGCCTTATAATATTCACGGATAGCTAAGAGGCCGTCAGTAGTATGCAGGTGCTGACTAAAAGCCCAGACACGCGTGTTTCGCCAATCTTGTGCCGTGGGCTCCAAGGGCTGTGGCCCATCTAGTTCCGGACTGAGGCTGGGGAGCATTCAGGCCCCAGTTATTTTTGGTACTTAGGCAGACAAATGACGTAACTATATTCCTTTCATCATCCCCGGAGAAGGAAGAGGAAGAGGAGGCAATTTCTGCTACCAGATTGTATTGTAGCTGATATTTTAAAGCATGCTCGCTTCCATCGTCTGAGCGTGGCGTCTTTTCTCTTGCTTGCGTCAAATGACTGCGTCCAACCACTAGTGGTGCCTGATGCCTGCGTGTCAATCGATTGTGCCGATCAACTTCTGACGTAACTATGGCAGTAGGCTAGGCTATTAGGTAAAACCCATGCCACTGGGATGTTCAGGTCCGGCTTCGTAGGGGAAGAGAAGAAGCTGAGATGCCAGGTAGAATAAATAGTTTATTCTCTACAGAGGAAGTGAAGAATAGGTTGGAGGAAGTTGACTGTCAGACGAGGGCACAACCACTCCTGAGCGGAGCGATTTCCGAAGTGGAAGTCGCCACAACCACCTCGAGCGAGTTCATGTGCGAGTGAGTCCCGGGAAACCGGCTTGGCTAGATCGGGTTTGCGTCGGAAATTCACAAAAGACAGTCAGGCCCCAATTACTTTTGGCACTAAAATGGCAACATGAGGCAGCTTTGAGGGGGGGCTCGACTCCAGCATCCCCCGCGCATTTTCTTTCATCCGAACTCTCTTTTCCATACTGTTGGCAGTTGCGAATACTAGGCGGTTATGCCGCAGCATCTCAAATATTCATACCAACATTCGAGCCAGCCTATAGAACGCTGTTCCGAAGAATTGACGCCATCTTAGTGCACTAATGTTGGAGAAAAAAGCAGCCCATGAAAGCTGGGATTTACGAGCGTGAGTTCCGATCTTACCTGCGCCGCCAACTTTTTATAAAGGTAGCCAACACTGCGATATGGCCGTCTAACTACGCCCTGTGTGAGTCTCTGAGGAAGAACACGACAAGAAAAGGGCAAAAGCAGAAGTCTTTTGCCCTACCTAGTGCAGAGTACTTATAGCAAGCAAAGCATACAAGTTTGGACCAATCAAATTGTGCCCTTGAGGGTTAACCTTCTGACTGACTGACGGGCTGGACAGAGTGATAGCGCAGAACATTAATCATGGCCGGCCGTTTCATCGATCACATCACTCGCGCGGCTTGTACCGAACGATAGTGCACCGATGGATGAGTAATCAGGACAGCGTTATAACTGGTCGTTAGGCCTGCGCCTAACAGGGAGACGCATAGATCAGTCGAAACTCTCGCGTCTGAATCGTGCAGCAACACCAGACGGGTGAGACACGCGTGTCTGGACTTTTAACTAGTAACTGCGCTGTTATTACGGTAAATCAGTCAGCATTTGCAGAGTACGTAATTCTGGCTGGATAGCTAGGAGTGTCATGGCTGAATCCGTTGAGTTACTGGGACGAAAACATAATGCTAGGTTGCATGCGAATTAACACTTTTAATGTGATATATGAAATATCCGAAGAGGAATGGGTGAAAAGAGAACTTTTTTCCAAGTTTTACTAAATTTCGAAACGTATGTAATATAGCACTCAATGTCTCCACCCTTGGCTGAAATTTTGAAACTTGGCGTGAATCGCACGGCTATGATGTAGGTCGTAGACATATTTTGGCACGCTCTTGGTACGGGAAGCCTCGAGGACCCTAGCTTTAGATGCTGAACTTAATAAACTTTGAAATTAACTTAAGTGCAATCCAGGCAGTCAAACGGTTAGGTTTGGAGGACTCGAGTGACCACACCTGCTTTGTTCTGCAGTCCTGGTACTCTAGCAAACATCCTTCAAATGGAGTCACAAGTTGCATAAAGATCACTACAACAAAGTCCGAGATCTTTTGCCGGATCGAAGATCTGACTCGGTTACTATTCTGTTCCCCCTTCTAGAGCCTTATTTGAAGGGGATAAACGACCTTCCGAAGTTCTACGAGACCAGAAGGTCTAGCATTAACATCAAAGAGAATAACCCGACTTTATCGATAGTTTTACCGTTGTAAAAGCCAATCACTACCCTGGAGTTTGTGATGCGCTCGTTAGCCATAATTATTCGTCAATTGAAATGTTTGTGATCCTGCATTATTAATGTGTTCTCTCTCAGATATTCGAAGACATTATCGACCAGTATCGACCTGAGATCACAGTGACGATCGATCTAACGAAATGTTCTACTCCTTTCTAATCACCAGACGTCACTTTTCGCTTTGATTTTGGTCGAAAGCACATGTTCACTAATCTTAAGCTCACTGGCCACTCATCGCACGTCTCACATTGTTTTCCCCGTTCATTCTCCCCTCCTGATGCTGAACTTCTGGCAGCATATCTTGATCGCTTACTCGTCTATTCCAATTGAAAGTTATGAATCAAGAAATTAACAACCAGATCCTGATGTTTTTAACAGACAGACGTTCACTTAGATGTGTCATGGGTCGTGGCTTTCCCGCTAGAAAAAAAAGAAGCTCTCAATCAAGGAAACACGGTGCACGCAGTCTTCATAGATTTCAAGAAGGCATTTGACACTGTGCCGCATCAACGTCTCCTATACAAGCTTAGACGTATAGCGGTAATAGGCAACCTTTTGCGATGGATCGAAAACTTTCTGACTGGTCAAAATCAAACCGTATGTATTGGTGATCAGCGATCGGCGGAGGTGGCAGTTGATAGTGGGGTCCAGCAGGGTTCTGTTCTGGGTCCTATCCTTTTCCTTATATATATCGACGACTGCATAAGTGGATTAGACTGCGAAACCGCAATGTTCGCCGATGATTTAAAACTCTGGAAGTCATTCGTAGTGAAGACAACGAAGCAAATCTGCAGGCAGATTTGTACCGACTCGAGCAATGGTCAAACGAGTGGCTCCTGCCATTTAATTTCGCCAAATGCAACATAGTGCGTTTCAGTAGTACTAACACTTCGTATCGGAGTGTTTACAACCTTAATAACACACCGCTGCCAGAAGTAGAGGCCCAGAAGGATCTGATGGTGTGGTTCACTCCCTCACTTAAGCCATCAATCCACAGCCTGAAGGTGGCCAAATCCGCAATGTCGAGCTTATATCTAATGAAGCGTGCCTTTGTTAAGTTTGATAAAACTGTCTTTGGCAAGTTCTTCGGCGCGTTTGTGCGGCCCCAACTGGAATTCGCCATTCAAGCCTGGAAACCTTGGACAGTCAAAGACCAAAAACCCTTGAAAGGGTACAACGACTGGCAACTCAGTTAGTGCGAGGCCAAGCGTACCTTCCTTACGAGACGCGACTGACCAATCTTGACTTCTTTCCTCCGGATTACAGACAGCTGCGCGGTGAACTGATACAGGTATTTCGCATTCTGTGGGATCAAAATTGTTGCCTAGCATCCAACGATTTCTTTGAGCTGGCCACTACTACTAGATTGCGCGGACACCCTCTCAAGCTACGTGTGACTGGGGCAAGATTGAACGCACGAAAATTCTTCTTCTCTAAGAGAGCAATCCAGGCATGGAATGCTATACCCGCATACATTCTCATGTCCCCATCTGTGGACACGTTTATGATGCAATTGGATCAGCATAGAAAAAGACATAATCTGCAATGAAGCGAGCTAATTATATTGCAGTCTAACTTTTTGTTAAAAACATACTTCTCGCTACTTATCAGTAATATGTTTGTTTAGAACAACTGATTGCAAGTTTCATCCTCTGGTTCGCATGGGCATACGATGGGCGCATCTCCGACACCATGACCACCACATTCATTTCCCCGTGTGACCATTAGGATATTGAACAACCGCGATGACCTCCTCCTGACATGATCCAAACAATTTCAGCAGCAGGACATCCGATTTACATGTTCCCTTCGCCCCCCCCCCCACAGGCGACAGTTTTTCTCCGTAAAATCCCACAAATGGCATTCAAAACTAAATTTATGAATGATGCCTAAGGAGTTTTTTTACTGTCTGCCCCCCCCCCCCCTGATGCAGTTCCATTACTGGCAACGCCACATGTTCTGCGTGATAGCTATGTACAAAGAGGGAGTTCAAAGGTATTTACCTATATTTCCCTAATAAAACTGAACTGAACTGAAATGCCTTACCTTCTTTGTGCATTTCGCTTACTGCTGGTGGTTGTCTAATAAAATCACCTGGACGACTAAATAGCAGTCCTTCTCCCTACATCCATTTAAATCTCCAGCCAAATGTGTAAATCACATGGGATAAATGGAAGTATGCCATCTCCTTTTTTGTTAGGAGAAACACCTAGTCTAAAATCCTCATAATTATTAAGAGGGGGCTTTTATTTAACCAGTTCGGGAGGGGGGCATTAAACCCCGCAGCGGCTTGGCCTTTAAACGGTTGACGGTCACTTTCTCTACTTACTGCTGTTCTGTACTGCTTCAGTAGGGCAACGCGTCCGCGTAATTACTCACGTGACCGATAAGTGGACACGCGCGTTCTTGCGTGTTGTGTGGCAAATGGGAGAGAGACAGAAAGAAATGCTTTATTCTGAAGGTAATTTCCAAATATTTTTAGTAAAAATGGCTCCACTCACGGACCGCAAAGTAAGAGGTAAGGTAAAAGGTCATAAAATACTGTAATCCAAAGGTTTACAAGATATCTATCGCAGGGGTTAAGTTAAGTAAAGCCTGGCAACTGCGATCTTTAGACCATGGAAACTTAGTAGAGAAGAAGTCGGTGGACGCCAGAATAGAAGGACAGTATATTGTGTACATAAAGGAACGAAGAATAGAAGGAAAGAGGTTTACTACGGAGAGCACGACCTTCTGCTAGAGCGGTGTAATCCGAAGTGATGTCTGGCGGCAGAATGTGGAAAAAGTGACATGTTCGAGTGGTGCTTGGGCAGCCGAAGAACATAGACACAAGCGTGTGTTTCCGAGTGGAATACGGTCAAGTGTATGCAGGTCAGTGCGTGTGTCAGCGCTGACTGACGTATTGGATGACCTTGAGTCAGCTGACCTTGAAGAATGACACCGGAAAAAGCAATAGAGGGCGTTGGCCGGTAGCGACCACTAAATATCCACTTCTGTTACGGAGACAGGTCGACTTTCAACCTCTCAAGTTCCGTTTCTTCAGACGTGAGTTATCCTGCTAGGAATTGAGTGTTGATATGGCGATATACGGCAAGAACAATGACGGAAGCTTCGGCACATAATACGGGAAGACTTCGTAGTCATTATTTTAGAGTGGAGAGGGTGGGCGACTTCACTAAGGATGCAGTCAGCAAATTGCCTGACCGTTTTAAAGTGTCGCTGCAATGTAGTGTTAGCTAAAAACATTGGGAACACCGGCAGCTGAAGAGAACATTCGAAGGATACACTAAAATGACCAAGAATTTCTTAAGTAAAGCTGAAATGTAAAGAATGAGGAGAAGCATACATTCATCTATTAATCGCTACATTAGGGCTTTCGGTGTGCGATATGAACGCAAGCGGCGAATATAATACAGGGTTTCCCAGAAGTAACTGACCCTTTTGATTTGCTAATAAAACGAAAGCATTTTACGCTAGGATATTGAAACTCGTTTTATTTAAAGGACATAATTCTAGAATTTGATGCGATGAAAATCCAAGAGAAATTCAAGAAAGGCCGCTGCATTCTCTTCGTGTGACGGTGTGGTGCGGAATAACTGCTTCCAATGTGATTGGCCCATCCTTTTTTGAAAATAATGATGGCGCAACAGTAAAAGCTAATGGTGAAAGATACCGAACTATGATTAGCGAATTTCTTATTCCTGAAATTGAGAGGCATCGCCTGCGCTATACTTGGCTTCAACAGGATGGAGCCATGACCCATACAGCAAACGAAACGATGGCATTGTTAAATGAGTGCTTTACAAATCATTTGATTTCGCGATTTGGTAACATTCCTTGGCCCCCTCGATCTCCAGATTTGACCCCATGCGATTTCTTCTTATGGGGCTACCTGAAATCAAAGGTTTATGTAACAAATCCAACAAATTTGCAAGAACTTAAAAACAACATTTGTTCTATAATCCGAAAACTATCGCCTGATACACTAAGGAAACGACAAAGAAACGAACCCTTAGTTGTTAAAACAACCATGGCCATCATTTTAGAGACATTATATGCAAAACCTAATTTTGATAAAAAATAAAAAGTTTTTTTCGAATAAAACAAGCTTCAATATCCTAGCATTCATAGTTTTCGATTTACTGGCAAATCAAAAGGGTCAGTTACTTTTGGGACACCCTGTAAAAACGTTTACAGATTTTAATGAAAAATCATCACTGTGAAGAGGAAATGAGAGGTTAGATGCCGGAGTAACACCAAGGTACCGGAAAGAGGATACTTGATTGGGCAGAATGTCAATAGATTCGGGAATAGGAAATCGCGGTTGGTGCTCAAGTTTCAGGCTATGCTCCTCGTCTTGCACTTGGTGATTTATTCAAGAGCCCTGGAAAATAATGACATCGAAACACCAATTAAGATATAGGGAGGAGTGAGCCTGAGACGAACTTTTCGGACTTGTTACCAGTCGTCAGTTAGCCACAATTGAGCTCAGGCCTACAAGGCTTGGAACAGCAGGACTATTAAAAATCGATTAGCATTTCCTTCTGACTTCCCAAGTGCAACGACCAACTCACTCCCTGAAAATTGTATTTTTCTGAAAGAATGGCTGTTATTATCAGGTTTAGAATAAAGCAGACTGTCCGGAGAACTATGGAATTCTCAAATCCAGAAAGTGTTTGCTTTAAGACACTATATGCTGTATCTGGGAGTCGTCGCTATTACGCCCGTGAATAACTCGTTATTCTTCATCTTCCGACTCTTGTTTAACCCTCATCCTGTCAGAAGAAAAAGAAATATTGATTAATTCACAAAGGCAGAAGGCGAGACTGTGGTAGGTCAGAAGTGAAGCTTCAGGCGCAGATCACGGCGGTTGCTAGCCTGACTAAATCTCTTTCAACGACCACTTTAGTCCATATGGGTTACCTTGTTCTCACAGACTGCCTTATAATGCGCTAAATTTTTCAAACCACGTAACGTGCTTTATGTCGCTTTCAACGTGTGTTGGTGTATTTTGTCGCAGATGGCATAGCAACCGAAAAGATAACCTGTATTTTCGGTTAAATCACGTACTCGATCCTCTTGAAAGCTGCCATTCTTTCTTCGCATCGTCAAGTCCAGTTCCACTTTGGTAAGACACGAAAACAGGAATCCCCCTTCCAACCCTCAGGGATATTTTGTTAAAACCCATTAAGATACCTACTTCCTTGGCCTAACCGCAATTCAAATCCCATTTCTAATCATAACCCAGTAGCAGTTCAAACTAGGGTCCGAAACAGTTTATTTAAATAACCCAATATTTTCGCGCGTTAATTAAAATTGTCCAATAGTGCGCAATTGAACAAAGTCTTCTAGTCTATATCAACGCTATACCACTTCTATTTAATGTATTTGTCGTATCTATATAATCTCTTTAGAGTTGATACAAAGTCGTTAATTCTGTCTCACCGGGCAATTTGAACTATCGCGCGCAAATGTTGGGCTATTTGGTTATTTAAATAATTATTCCTATTGTTTTTTTCTTTATAACGAAATGCCCCGTCCATTTAACCTTCATCAACATCGTTCCTGTATTACAGAAGGATGGGGTTTACGCATGCTGTTTAGGAACCTACATTGAAATGTTACCCATAAGCTTTAACTTCCTGGGATGAGGGGGAGAGAGTCTTATGTCTGATTTTGAAAGTACATCCTAAATGTTTCAACAAAAGTCAGCTATCAACCGGACACAGAAATTGCATGACACTGGAAGAAAACAAGCGATGCATAAGGGCCGAAGACTGCAACCACCAGCATTATTAAGGGTTATCCTTGAGTCAGTAGCAAAATTTAGGACAAATTGGACTTCCCTCAAAAGGGTGCTAGAGTCGTGGGCAAACAATCTTATTATTGAAGTCCGAATACACAAAGGGATTAAAATCTCCTATATATTGAGCAACCTAGGCTGACCGATGTACATATAAGCGCATTTATATGCGAATACAGAGGCGAAAAATTGGCGGCTAAAGTCGTATACAAATGATTTTATCATTTTTGTTTGAATAAACAAAGATGGAGGTAAAAATGAAATCAGCAAAATAGACCAACTCATGTATACAAGCGCATTGATATGTGAAGGGAGAGCAGGAACATTGACAGCTCAATTAAAAATGCCCTTTGTGTTATCTTCAGGGGGAGGTTCCCCGTTCCATGTCCTACTACCCATTCTAAGGAAGCTATGTGCGGGTCGTTTTCAAAAATAGCAACGATGGTGAGTTTTGAAAGTCAGAATTGAACTATTTCGAAAGAAAATGCACTACGTCCCCTCAATTTCAGCAAGATGGTAGGTTACTCTGGCAAACGAACGAAGTACACGTAGTGTGATATCTTATGAATTTTCAACCTACATTCTTCAATAGACGTTAAGTTCGAAAAGGTAACTTGATTATGGTTGTAGTATTAATTTACACAAAGCACAATACCAAGCTTTCTCATTCATACCCAGAAGGTTTTCCCGGCTGACGGTAGAAAACTTTTGTCTTTATAATATGGCAGCGTAATTAGTGGGCATATGCTCCAGTAACTTTCAATACTTTCATATATTTTATTTTTTTTGTAAAATACAAGCATAAAAATATGCTCTTCCATATAAAAGAAAGTGTTCTTCAAATGTTATACTACATGAAAAGATAGCTTTTGATTTTTAAAAGTGCGGTCCGGTGAAATGCCTACTCATATAGCGTCATATATTCTCACTAAAATATGCCTGTAAAGTAAGCAAATTTCTTTACAACCAGTGCAAAAATCCTAAAATCTAAATGACGTCTTCCAAATAACGTATATCAATTTATAATTTTCCTTATATGGAAAGTATTGTAACAATTCAATCTATATCACCAAAGAGCATGCGAAAACTCCATCTTTTTGCAATACGGGACAGATGGGTAGACCATATCAGGAGAAGGAAAACATAATTGTGAGAAGAAGAGCGTATAAAAGTAGAAAATAATAGAAAAAATTATTCAAATAACCAATCAAACCAACATTTGCGAACTATAATTAATTTCACCCAACAGTGCACAACTGGATACAATCGGTGGCTCTGTAGAGAAGGTATAGAGATTATATTTAGATGATATTGATAAGATATAGAGTCGCCGATTGTATCCAGTTGTGTACTATTGGGTCATTATAATTATAGCGTGGAAAAAATTGATTATTTTGATAAACTGTTTGGTGCCCTTAATTGAACTGTTACCGAAAATATGCTATTTTTATTTGGAAAACCCTAGAAGCAGCTGCACCAGTAGGTCAGGTTAACTATTAGTGGATAATTAAGCAGTGTTTTGAAAACCAAAAGTAAACTTCCCTAGTGTATAATAGTCGCAAGAAATCTTATTTACTATCCAATGAGTTCAAAAAAGTATATTTTTGTCTGTTTCCTATGAATGTTATTTGAATTTATAAGAGCAAAAAGTTCAATATCAAGACGTTATTGTACACAAATAGCCAATGTTTTACGGAGTGTATGTTTCATAGGCGACTGGGAAGAATCGCTTTCAAAAGCTGGTATTTCGTCGGGGAAATAATATCTTGCTCGGGACTTCACTGCAAGATACTTAAAATTGTAGCCCTACATAAATGATACTTGCTTATTCAAAATACGTGTTAAAATTGTGTCCAAGGTTCTATGAGATAGTACATTTAATTTAAGTTGTTCTGTCGGTCGTATCAAAGCAAACCGATGGTCTGCCATATTTTTCTTCAGGGCGCATTGCATTTGCGGGCGATTAGAGATTAATGTGCAATATTAAGATAATCATAAGTCATTGCCGTTTATACGAAAGTTTACTCGTCTGCCGATACAGTCACAAACTCAGTACGTCGGCTGAATAATTTAATTTGATACGTTAGTAGGAGGGGTGTGCGGAATGAACGACATTAGCATTAAATGGCAAATATCGTTTTCCACAGAAAGGGCATGAGAACAGTTAATCACTCGGAAATTCCTGACATTTAATGGTTGTCAAAACTTTCAGTCTTTTAGCAATCTATTCAACACCTCTGTGCTACCTCATTAAGAAAGTTTTAATCAGGGACACAGTTTTGTTTTCCCTTTTAATGCCACAAATTGCCTGTCATTCCTAACGATAGCTATAATGTCACTGGCCGCTGGGTTATTCTCCGGGTCTATAATGACCCATATGCCTGAAATGAAAGGACTCTTCTCCTTCCTCCCAGAAAATAAATAGTGTCGCATAAGATCAAATAGATTATCGTCAGCAGAACTTTAAAGCTAGATAGACAGTAAGGAGAAATTCTCAGTACTGGGAGGGAGGAAACTTTCCGAAATTCGTCTTAGAAGTGACACGGGTAAACTCACCTTTTTGGTGGCGACAATATGGCATACACTGATGAGCTTCTAGGACATAACTCCAAACCCATTTTCTTGTAGCCTGGGGCTACAGAAGGCACACGCTCTTCTGAGGAATTTCGCATTTTTTGTAAGCATGCGAGCCAACTGTTATTTATCCAAAAAATACCCTTCCACCCAAAGTCATACAATCCACCCCCTCGTTTATATCAGTAAAACGTTAAGAAAAATAGCGCATTTCTTAAAACGAATCAGGTAAGTATGAATAGATAAAATAGGAAATGATTTCGCTACAGGTATGTTTTGCAGCGACCCACAAGTGGGTAAAATACTATCATAGGTAACACCACCGAAACTAAAACGCTAAAAATGTGTTATATAGGAACGGTATTAATGGTAGACTATTTATAGCTAAGTATTCTGTTAATTAATTAAATTAAATTAATTCTTTTTATTTTAATTATTTTTTATTATCGTGCGCTTTTTGTTGCTTCATATTAACTTTTTTGTAGTAATTTGATCTACTATTTCCTGTTCCTTCGTTATGTATTTCCTTCCTGCATCTGGCAATGTCCCACTCATATAAACCCAATCACCACGGGTCCTCTAGTATAGAATTCTGGGGTTTATAGTTTCCGTGGCGTTGCCCACAGGTGTACACTATTCAGATTTCATTTTGGTAGGCATTGCTTCTGTAGCTCCCCGGCAAGACATGAAAACAGAAACCGCTCGTGTTGCAGGTGGCTTTGCGCTAAACACCAGTGAATTCATACTTAGTATTAGGGATAGCGTTATATTTGATTAAGGTAAGATAACGTTAATTGTTTAGATTTGGGTTAGTTTGAGTGTTGATACACCATGTTGGAATTTAACACGAGAAAATCTGCCGTGCCTGGGAGATATTTCACTAGTCCAGCGTCCTGCCGCGAAGTTATACAAGTAATTAGGTAGTACTTAAGCTGCCAGTGTGTTGCATAATAACGTGAGATATACTACCGACTGCCTGTTATCAGGTTGTGAATACTACGCGGTTATGCCGCAGTGGCTGAGGGACGTAAACCCAACTATTTATATCAAGGTTCGATCCGCATCTGTAGACCCTTAAAATATACTACTCGAAATTTGAAATTATTTTTTGGGAAAATTACAAAGTGGTTGTCTCCTTCTGATACATTCTTCACGTACGAATGAACTCGCCAAACTGTTGAGCCGGTTGGACTTGGATTTTGTCTCGTCTTTGGTTGACGAAATTGCGTGGGTAACCATTCAGTCTTGTCGAAGGTAATCTAATTCAGGAACTTGGTCTTCCACTTTGCTGCAATGCATCTACTAGCGCCGGTATAGCGCTCTAACACTGCTGCGTTTTTGACTGATCGGATGGTTAAATTGAAGTTGAGTACTAAAAACTAACGTGTTCAGAAAAGTTACCAACACTATGCAAGTCGGCAGTCAGTATTATAACTGCCAGCACAGGTAGTAGCTAAGAGTTAGAAATTAACATCCGAGGAAATTAGAAAGCTACAATCTGATAACCTCAGCATCCACCGGAAAGCACACAGGCGATCCTGGAGGACCCACTGATGGGCCCAACCCCTCGTAGCAGTAGCAGCATACCAGCAAAAAACGTGTCTTGCATTTTTTTGATTTATTATCATATTCTAACTTATACTACTGACTGCGTGTTGGCAGCTTGTGAATACTACGCGAGATCCCGCATTGGCTGATGGATTTAGACACAATTTTTTTACATCAAATTTCCGTCTGCGTCTGTAGACTCTGAAACGTATACTCATCGCTTCTAAGTTTAATAGTTATTTCTGAGGAAATTTAAAAAGCTAGAGTATACGCAGTTTTTATTTTATGTTATATTTTATATGCAGACTGTTCTTTCAAATGAGGCTCTGTTGGAGGTTTTTTAATCCGAGTCTAGGCAGTATATTCCAGAGCTCACTACGACATGTATATGGCGTTCTTAACTTGACTTAACTAGTGGTAGGTTCTGCCGTACTGAAGCGTCGCTCATGAGCAAGGAAGAAGAAACAGAATGCGGGCATTAGAAATGCAAATACGGGCTAGCTGAGTCGATCCAAGGCAGCTGCCATACCCAACGGGCCCGGCAAAAAGGAAACAGTTGTTCACAGTAAACAAGGCAACGCTGACCCTTGCGCGAACACGCCGCGCGTGTATGGAAATTGTGTGCAAAAATAAGCTCACCGGCAGAAGTTGGTTTAATGTGACAGTCAGGCCTGCACAAAATCTTGGTTGCCGTAATTAACTTCTTTCATCAAATGAAGAAACGTGGAGAGCTCCGATTTTTTCCGGTAGAAGTTTAAACATTTCCACAAATCAGTAGTCCACAACGTGAACACGGGAAGATATCGTGGATCTGAAATAAAATAATGACGATGTTGGAAGAGGTCTGTGTAACCGCTTACGGTGTCATTCGATTGAAGTGGAAACTGTTAGAGGACTTGCGACAGACAGTTAACACTGCTGTTTGATCTTCGTGTTTGATCAGTCAGTATAATTGGAGTAAATGACAGAAGCCCTTAAAAACTCCATTAAAACGTTACATGAATGCATAAATTTCAATGAAATATGCTAAATTTGTTACAGATCACTTTTCTTGTGCAAAAGTGCATAAACATATTTTGGAAACATGAATTGTTGACCTGCAGACTTGTAAACCCTTGACCGACTTCCACTCGCGCATACACGCGCGTCCAGATAGTCGCGGCTGCTCCAGCACCACTTGAACACACCACCCCTTGGTCGACAGCCCCTCCGGTACTGTAAAACACCCATTGGGTGCGACTTAAGCTTGTTCTACAATCAAATTAAAGCAGCTGTCACTGCTGTCTAGCTCTCTCTCTCTCTCTCTCTCTCTCTCTCTCTCTCTCTCTCTCACTCTCTGTTCTTCAGTCATGGCAGGATGCATTCAACAATACCCCTGGCTTCGCCAGTGGCCAGTGCCACGTTAAGCAGCAACTGTGAGTTCTGTGCACAGTAAATCGCTCCCACAGGTTCATTCTTTCTTCTTCAAACAAGCCAGATTCAAGCTGAAAATTTTAGTAATCCGAGTACAAACACTGGTTAGACGCCACAAACTTATAGGCCAGACTATCGCTGGGGGTTAAGTAAGTTAAATCCTAGCAACTGTGATCTTCAGATCATGGTTACTTAGTAGAGACGAAGTCGGTGGAGGCCAGAACAGCAGAAACAGTATATTATGTACGCAGAGGAACGAATAATAGAAGGAAAGCGATTGACTACGGAGAGCACAACCTTTCGTTAGAGCGCCGTGTTTCGAAGTCATGTCTGGTGGCCGAGAGTGGGGAAAAGGGGACTTGTTCGCGTGGTGCTTGGGCAGCCGCGAGAACCTAGACGCATGTGTGTGTGTCCGAGTGGAAGTATATCAAGTCTCTGCAGGTCAGCGCGTCTGTAAGCGCAGACTGAGGTATTGGATGACCTTGAGGCAGCTGGCCTTGAACAGTGACGCCGGACAAAGCAATAGAGGGCGTCGGCCGGCAGCGACCAGTACAAGACCTTTACCCTAACCATTTGCTGATTTTGTAGCGATTACTCAGCGAACCAAGACTCCAATAATTCAGTTGTAGTGAATTGTAACCTTCAAATTCCTGCCAACTGTCTCCGCCACTAAAGTCCTAAAGTATATCCATAAACTTTCTTTTCACTTACCTCTCCACTACAAACATCTAGGATAAAGGGACACTCCCACCTCGCGTTAGGGGACACTACCGTCTCGCTGTGCCCTAAGAATCCACCTAGAACGCTGCAGACAGCCACACAGCTGCTAGAAGTGAAAGCGGATGAAAGGGCCATTTTGGTTCATTAGCCATTATCAGCCGGCCATACCCAAGTCCAGGTTTGCAAACCCTGAGGATGTTCTGTTGGTTAGAGGTAAAACGCTCTAAACACTGAGTCACGTGTTTATTGTCCAGTCACATACGATCGCGCGGCCCGTTGGGTTTCTACTTAGAGCTCCGCAGGCAGCCAGACTGGTAGTATAGGTAGCCACAAAGACTGAATGCGCATTCGAATCTTAAGGGTTGAAAACTCAGGACTGGAGCTAGCTGGCCTCATGACGGCCAATGTGCCATAAATGTCCAGTCCAGGCTACCACGTCTGTGTCGCTCAGATCATAACAAAAGCTTTTCACAAACTACCCTTATGCTGACCTTCCTATCATTATCTGCTGTAAAAAGGCGCTGGTACAGGCAATCTGCCTCCCTTGGCCGACTACACGCGGAAATCCCACACCTCTTGAAGCCAGGTCGTCCGAAAACACAAAATGAAGCCACAGAGAACAGTCAAGCACCAGCTACGCAGCTAAAATAGAGAACTCTACCAGCTGACCGTGAGAACATCCCCTTGTCTTCTCTGCGCATGGCAACCAGCATCCTACCCGCTCGGGTGCCCGCCTTCAGGAGACAAGGGAAAACTCAGGGGTTTCATTACACTCACCCACTAACTAACTCCCTTCCTCCCCCCCACAACCTGACGATTATATAAACGCTGCACTTAACTGACCATTTTTATTCCCCATGTCATGTACCGGCCTGATCATGAATGACAGTTTTTCTCCTAAAAACCAAAAATGACATTCCATTTAGAATTATGAGCCAACCTTAGGAGTTTTTTCACTGTCTGCTATTCTTCCTCAGTTACACTGCTGGCTCGTGTAAACTGCGTGTGAGTTTATTACTTGAAACAAGCGAGTAGTCGTTTTAAACTGTGTCAACGACTTCTTTAGAATGTTCGGCTTTGCCGATGCATTTCTTAAATCCTATGTACCAAGAGGGAGTTCAAAGGCGTTTGCCTATATTTCTTTTAATAAATTTGACTTGACTTGACTTGACCGAAAACATATCATGTTATATATTATATATTATATATTTTTATATTTTATTATTATATTGTAAATATACTTGGCTTTCGACGTGTTTATGCCATGAGATACTTTGAACCTGGCGGCATTTTGAAATCCGAGTGCTGTGGAGGCACACGCCAAGTGTGTCCTGCCATATTTCTGTCAGTAATTTCTGGCACACTAAGAAAATATGCTCCCCGTGCATATTTGGCTCGTGATTGGAATGCCGACGTTTCGAACACATGGGTGTTTAGGCAAGATTCGTAAATTTTGAGGTCGTATCATAAAGTACATTTAAATTTGTCCCATTGGAGGTTGTATGGTCGAAGGTATTTTCCCATAAACGAACTTATGTCTTCCGTCCCTACTTTCTTGCTATCATATAAAGGTCCATTATGTGTTTCCCTTAAAATGTAAGCTATTCTTGCTGCTGTGCTTTTCAAAATAATCAGATTTTAGGTCAAAAAACCTGAAAATGGTTTATAGGCACAATGGAAGACTTTCACCTTGAGCATTGCCCAGCTCAGACAGAATTGCAGCTGGATAAAATGCTTACCGTTTGTTGTCTTCAGCCGAAAAATTTTGGAATCATCCCCTTTGCTCAAAGCCCCCTGCCTCAACGTCAAGCGACTTCATACAGGCGGCTGTTTGGGACTCACTGACCTGAAGCCGCTTGACCGATTTCCACTCGAATAGGTATGCCTGCTGACCCTTGACGTACTTGTCCGCGCACATATGTCGATGCGCAAGGTAGTAGCGACTGCCCAAAAACCACTTGAACAAAATACTACCCCGGCCGACGCGCCATTGGCCTCTGTACACGACACCCCTTCCGGAACATGTATAGCAACAATCAGACGCCACATGGACTAGCTCCAAGTCACATAAAAGCGGCAGGTACCCCTCTTCCACCACACATACCCTCTCAGGTCTGGCTTCGTCCTGCACACGTGTGGCATCATTAGATATGCGCTGTTACTTTGTCAATAGTCCGGCGATATTTGTCCGACACCCTTGTTGGTGACTACTTGTATGCATTGTTAAGGTTTGTACTCCTCGTCTTTTCTTCACTATTTGTTTTATAGTACCGCGCTGCATCAGTTTTTGTTATCATTGGGACTCGACGTATGCGTTGCGACTGGATACAGAGTCAAAGGATGTGAGACAATCGAAACACCGCTGCTTAAAATTTAGACGCTTATAAATTCTCCATGTTCCACTAGGATATCAAATTCATTTTTGGAATCAATAGTCAAGTGTTTAAACTGTGTATCCATTTGTATGTGGCAACCTCATTCCCAAGTAAGATTTATGTGGCAAATAATTTGTAATCCTTATTAACTCGAACCCTAAAAAGATCGAAAAATCGAAGTTTGTGGTTTAACCTCACTGACTGTACACTATTTTCACCGCTTTTTTCGAAATTCGAAAACCTCTAAAGAAATAGTTAGCAGAAACTCAAAGTGTGTAGCTTTTCACAACTCACTGCCGACACCAGTTGGGCCCGATGTCACAGGTAACAAACAACTTCAGTAGACATCATATAAGTTCGTGATCTCTTATGCAATCGCAGGCGGTTATTGCCTATTAATAAGATAAATTAACTGCCAGACATGAATTAACATGAGCTGTCATGCTGTGACAACTACCTCCCCCCTCATCATGCACCCACCTACTAATTTTTTCGACTCCTTTACCTATCAAGTTTCACTACTCTAGGTCGACACTTACCTTGACAGTTAATTTATCTCATAAATAGGCAATGACTGCTTAAAGTTTAACTTCAGTAGAACCTTAAACGCTAAAATGCTGTTGGAGGGCAAACTACACTAGTAAATCTGCAAAATACCTCTCCTGAACCTTCCCCAAAACTTGGTTGTTTATAAAACGGTAGTATTCGTCTCCTCCTCTTCAACTCCAAATTTTCTTTGCCATCTTCAGTCAATCGCTCCTGTGAGGCAAGCTAAATTGGTCACACGCGTTGGCGTCTATGCAAGAGAATAGTGAAACACCTCCCAGATTTCCTGTGAAAAGGTAAGGTTAGGTGTACAAACAGCGCTATTCTCGCGCATATTGTTGATTTCGGACAAGGTGTAGACCCCAACGAAGCCTTCCGGCTGATTTATGAGGTCCCGCCTGTCGTAACGGTAGCCCAGGCCGAAATATTTCCGCACAATAACGCCTTGTGTGAGTCCCCAAAGGAAGAACAGGACACGAAGTATGCAACAGCCGAAGTCTTTCAGTGTTAAAAGGTGCAACATATTTAGGAAAACGAACGTGTGTAAGGTAGGTCTACGAACCAATCAGCTTCTCTTATGGATTGGCCACTGGTTCGGTTGTCTGGGCCTCAGAGGCTTTAATTTTAAAATTATCGATCGATTGACGGCCTGTGTAAGTTTGCCCATGTAGGCCGACCGATATCCTGCTTTGAGTGCGGATATCGCTTGTTAAGGCTGTTCGTTAGGCCGTCCTAACACCAAAATATCCAACGTTCTTGGGTCAGGGTCTACTAGCAACAGCAGAAGCGACAGTCATCAGGTTGAGAAAGCTTGTCTGTGGATAAAAAAGAGCCTCCCGTAAGCTCCGCGCCTAGCAAGGCCAACTATCAGTAAGCTGCGTGCACCTCCGCGCACTTTCTGTAATAAATAAATAAATTTTTATATTTAAGGTCCGGAGGACCTTATCATTACAAACTTAATGCTGTGATAATAATTAATACGAAATGGATAGTCTAAACTCTGTAAATATGTCCATGGTTAATTTGAAAAGTCAGTTTCTGGCAGACATATGTTTCCAGCAATGCTTTATCAGGCAAAACATTTGCAGGGAAAATGAAAGCTGTAAAAAACAATTAAAATTTGAACATGTAGATCGCCAGGTGGCGATCGTATTTCGCCTCCACCCAATAGTGGCAGTCGCCCACTTAACACGTCAATCTCGCCTACCGGCGCAGATCACCATAGTCCGCAATGGCCAATCGGCGCTCATGCCAGACAGTTATTGATTTTTATGCATGTTCAAACTTAAATTTTTTTGTACATACAGCTTTCAGTTTCCCTGCAAGTGTTTGGCCTGATGAAGCGTTGCTGAAAACATATGCTTGCCAGAAACTAACTTTCTAAAATGGATAATTGCTACCTTGTGTGAACATCCACATTGATAGTAGAAGTGTGTATATCGTCTACTTTAAAACAAAAGTCAACACTTTTGCTCCTAAAAAAATCACAAATAACATTCAATTTTTGACTTTTGGGCTATTCATGTTGGCGACGGCAGAGGCGGCCTCCATCAGGCTACACAGACCGGTGCTATGCGCCCAAACGAATTTCGTCGCGGCGCCCCAGTTGCCATGGGCGAAACTAGGTAACACGACCGGGGGACCACAGGCCGTGGAAACGGGTCCCCGCAGGGAAGACCAAGTTCCAAATCCAGCCACGCACCTTCTCAGCGGTAATGGACGTTGGGACGTCTAGACATTGACACTGATCTCAACTCCCACCCTTCCTCCCCCCTCCTCCCCACCGTGACAACGAGAACACTTCATCTGTCCACCAACCACCATAGTTTATTCATTTCATTACCATATAAATGCAAAGGCCTGACGAGAATTGATCGAAAACAAACGTATGTTCACCAATTTATCTTCTGAAATATTCCTTAGGAGTTTTTTCACTGTCTGCGCTTTTTGCTCAGTTACACCTGCTGGCTCGTGTTAACTGACATCACCCCATCTGACTGCATTACCTGGAACAAGTGACTATTCGCCTACAATTATGTAAATGACCTTCTTTGAAATGTTCGGCTGTGCCGATGCATTTCTTTAATACTATGTTCCAAGAAGGAGTTCAAAGGCGTTTGCCTATATTTCCTTTAATAAACTTGACTTAACTCATTGAAAACTAGGGTGAACTGAGAAGGAAAGCGGAGGGGGGAAGAGTTCAGCAAACCCCCACTTAAAATCGTTGGAGAAAAAATGCTTCTTCAAAAATTAATACGTTGATTAATAGGATTTTTGCGATACAGGGAGGTCTCCACCAAATCCTCACGGTCGCGTAACCGGCCGTCTCTTATCAACACCCCATTCGCTCTATTCCAACGGCTGGCTTTTATGAAAAACGAACATTACTGACCACAGGCTTTAGTTTGCACACCCCGTTCCGACTGTTGTTACGGTGACAAACTGTGTGGTGTCACCGTCTAATTACGCCCTTGTTGTTGTGTTCTTCCTTGGGGCTTCAAACCGGGCGTAATTAGACGGTGATAACACAGGCTGTCACAGTTACAACACCAACGCTGGTTTATCCAACGCACACATATGCTCACCAGTTGTTTTGCTGACCAAATGGTTGCGTTCAAGCTCGTTGCCCACGTTTTTATGCCCACCACACGAACTCATGCGAAAACACACACACAGGCACGCCATATAATGTTAAGGAAGAGGAACTAAGAAACACCAAAACAAATCTACAATAAAATAATACTCAAAATAACAGGTGAACGCAGGGAAACACTTCTCGGAGAAGTAGCCAATCAGCACAGAGATCAGATGCGCAATGTTCTTCGCCACACACGGGCACGCCATATAAGGAAGGCTTTCGCACGAGACGTCAAGTCCTACAGCCCACGCGTACTGCTTGAGGCGCATCTTGATTTAATTTGGAGTTCAGTAGTTTGACCGGTAGGGCGAAGAGGGCAGCCACCGTTCTACTAACCGGATCCAGCAGTGACTTTCGATGCACCTACCTCACTCACTCCCTCTCGTTCTGCACAGCTATTCGCTTTCGATGGCACCGCGTAGTCAACATGACAAGAGATAGACGTGGGTGCAGCCCAATAACACTTTTTTTAAAGTATGCACACCAGACAGAATAAAAATCACTGACGGGTCAACGCTGCCTGTGATGACAGGATCTGCGTGGGTTTGTAGCGGTTCGTGCCTAGCTGACTAGCTTGCGTCGAAGTGCACTTTCCCAAACGCTCACCGATGTGCTTTCTCGACGTCTCGATCAGCCAGTCATAGTTCTCGCATCTATGAGGCGACGAATGAGGAGCTTGCACGCGTGCCCGACGCAAGTTGCCTCTCTGCCCAAAATCTCCAGGCCGACCTAGCCAATGAAAGATCTCCCTCTCTCTGTCTTCTGGCCCGACTATTCTAAGACCTCATTTGGATGCAGTCAACCTACTGATCGGACGTTTCTTTCCCGAGTCAATCTAATCTCATCTATTCTCCTCTTCCGTTGTCTACACAATAAACTTTTCCTACTACCCTGGCCTTTAAAGACGTCTCTTCTCTACAAAGTAGCCATGGTCTGAAGATTGCAGTTGCACGGTTAGACTCACTTAACCCCCTGCGATATTGGAGGCATTCCGACGTGAGATGAACACTCAACTTTTGATCTGGCTGAGCTCAATCATCGTCAAACCTCCTTCGCCTTCAATAAAAATCACTGACGGGTCAACGCTGTCTGTGATGACAGGATCTGCGTGGGTTCATGCGAACGCACATACGAATACAAGCCATATAAGGAAGGATTTTGTACGAGGTTTCAAATTATGCAACCCACGCACAGACACATACGTACTGCTTGACTAAGATCTCCATTTAATTTGGAGTTCAGTAGTTTGATGAGTCAGGATGACGAGGTCCACCACCTATCTACTAACTGGGCCCAACAGTGACTTTTGATACACCTACCTCACTCACTCTCTCCTGCCACACAACCCATCGATTTTCCCAATGAAGATGACAAGAGGTAGACATGGGTGGAGGTACCGACCAGTTAGATCTGCCCATACATGTTCTGGTTCTTAGGCCGCGTAACCAAGGATTCACTGGAGGTTTTGTCGCAGCTCTCATGAGAGTAAAAATGCTAAGACGGTCATGTCAGCAAGCAACTCTTGCAACCTTATCCTCAGATCTACGTGGTACCCACTTACCCAACTTTTAATATGCCTGTTCGACCGTTGTCAGTATCAGTATCAGTATATTGAGGGTATGTAGGAAAAATTCATTTGAGTGCCCTATTTGTACATATGTGCAGTGGTAGCAGAAAATTAGTTTCTCAGACTGTTGGCGACGCCAGTTGTCCTGTATCATAGGATGAAAATAGGAGCAGACAGTGAAAAAACTCCTCAGGGATTTTTAGGAGAAAAACTGTCGCCCTTGTGGGGGTAATGCGTGGAATTTAAGAGAAAAAAAGGGTTCCAACTGGGAGGAGGGCATTGTAAAGGTTCCCAGGATAATCACCGTGTGGAAGCCACGTCCTGATTCTTCCTTGCTGATTGCAGAGTCCGCCAACGGAACTGGAAACACAGAGGCATCCGTCCAGATCGTCGACAGTCCGCTTTGGGTCGAGCCAAGGGTGAATGTTTAGGCCGTCAGGTCTGTCTGATAAGATCGCTAGCGGGGTAATCACGGTACGCAGATAGCCAAGTAGGGTAGACCGCGGAAACCTTCGCATGAGGCTATGCGTGGGAGGGGGTTATAAATAGCAAACGTGAATGGATATAGAAACTAATACTACTGAAAATTGAAAGTAGAATTATTATTATTATTATTGAAAATTGTCAGTTCCGATCCATCGTGCACTGCTATATCGATCCAGTTTTCGCTTAAAACCCTCTACCGATTGCGACATAACAATGTCCTGAGGAAGCGCATTCCACGCTCCAACCACCCTATTTGAAAAGAATTGTTTCCGAGCGTCCAGCCTGGCCCCTGTCGCCTTTAATTTGAAAGGATGACCCCTCAGATTCGTGGTCGTTGCTAATTCGAAAAAATCCCTTGATATAAGACAGCAGTCTTGAAGACATTATACGCGGAATGCTAGTATCAGGTCCCCCGAAGCTGCCTGTAGCGCAATGGAAGAGGTTGAGATTCGACAGCCGTGTTTCATAAGGCTGCGAGCCCTGCCCCATAACAAGTTTGGTTGCGCGCCGTTGTACCTTTTCCAGGATGTTGATGCCTTTCTTGGCCCAGGGTCTCCAAGCTTGGATAGCAGATTCTAGGTGCGGTCGTACGAAGGTTCCGAAGACTTTTGTGACGCAGTTTTCATTTAAGGTAGAAAAAGCTCATCTGACGGGGTATAGGATCGAAATCGCGGACTTGGCTACCTTTGTGCAATGCAGGGAGGGTTTAAGCGAGGGTGTGATCCAGACTCCCAAGTCTTTCTGGGCGTTCACTTCCTTCAATGGTATGTCATTCAGTTGGTAAGCCGTGCCATTTGAAGAACCGGATTTGCCGACTCGAATGGTGGTGCACTTACTCTCATTGAACGGTAAGGGCCAGTCCGCCGACCATTTTTGAAGTATATTTAAATTTTCCTGTAAGTGCACTTCGTCAGCCGCAGTTCGAATTAGGCTCCAAAGTTTCATATCATCGGCAAACATGGTGATACCGCAATCCAGTTCGCGAACACAGTCGTTAATGTAGATAACAAACATGATAGGGCCGAGAACGGAATATTGGGGAACACCACGCTCAACCTCAACCTTGGCTGACTATTTGTCACTGATGTGGACAGTTTGCGAGCGACCGATTAGGAAGCTTTTTATCCACGTAAGAAGCCTACCCCTTAGTCCTATGTGGCTGAGTTTAGAAAGGAGGCGGTGGTGTGGCACGCTATCGAAAGCCTTTTTGAAGTCAATATAGACAGTGTGCACTGAGTTTCCACTATCGACTGCCTCAGTCCACCGTTCTAAACAGTAGAGCAAATTTGTAACGCAGGGCCTACCTCTACGAAAACCATGCTGAGCATCCGATAGTAGATGGTTTTGTTCCAGGAACTGCATAAGTTGTTGCTTGATAATTTTTCCATGATTTTGCAACAGATTGCGGTAAGGCTGACCGGTCGGTAGTTATTCGCTGAGACCCAGCTTCTCCCCTTGGATAGCGGTGTAATCCTCGCGAATTTCCAATCTACTGGTAGGCATCCGATCTCGAAGGAGGCTTGGAAGAGCATAGAGAGTGGTTTGGCCAACTCATTGGCGAGCTCCTTCAAAATCTTGGCTAGTACGACGTCGAGACGTGGTGACTTAGATTCTTTTAACCATAAGAGTTCCTTAAGAACAACAGCCTCGGGGAATTGGACAGTCTCAACTATTATATCTGCTTCGGTGTCGTCGGTGGGGTGATCGTATGCCATTTCCTTTGTGAAGACTGACCGGAAAAATTTCAAAAAATGATCAGCCTTTGCTTCATCATCTATCAAGTCTCTTCTCTCAGAGGTTCTCAGCAGGGGTATCGGATCCTTGTTTTTGGTACTCTGCCTGAGGTAACTGTAAAACAGTTTGGGGTTCACTGTGGTCCGGTTTAGTAAGTCTGCTTCAAAAGCCCGTCTTGTTTTGCGAATAAGACTCTTGGCCCGGTTTCTGAGTTTTGTAGGTACTGAAAGATGCAGTAGTCTTGCCTGCTAGAATTTTTTTCGACAGCTTCCGCTTTTTGTTCACTCCTATTTTTAAGGCCTGCATAAGCCTTCGTGGTCTAGTGTTCACCTTTTTTCGCGAAATTGGACAGTGATTGTCGATGAGTCTGTGCAGTGTGTTCCGGAACGCTTCTTAGTCAGCAGTTATGTTTCCAGAAAATAGAGGTTCCCACTCGGCGTGCGTGAGTTCGGTCTTCATTCGATCGAAATCGCCTCGCAAATTTCTTCTGGCAGTTGAGGGTCTCTCCGGCATTGAGAATAACGAGTACTCCCATAGCAGTACAACATGGTCGCTTTTACCTAGTGGTGGGAGACATGACACTTCGTCGATGCTGTCCTGCGATTTCGTGAGAACTAGGTCCAGACAGTTAGACTGTTGGCCATCGCACATCCTTGTCGGAAAAGTGACGCGTTGCGTGAGAAATAACTTCAGAGTCATGCTCAGAAAGCAGCTGTCGAAGGTTAGATCGGAGCTATGTGCGCAGGCCGCACCCCAGTCGATGTGAGGCGCGTTAAAGTCCCCAACAATCGGGCTGTCCGATCGTGCAGTAATTTTTTCCAGCTCCTCTAGCAAGGAGGCATCCACTACTGGCTCTCTTCTCGGTGGTCGGTAGAGTGTCAGTACATCGACGTTGGGTGCACCTGGTACTTTAATGGACAGCCAGATGGCCTCGGAAGTACACGCCAGTTTATCCGTTTTGTCTAAAACTGTAGGACCATTTTTCACGTATGTTGCTACGCCACCACCTTGACGACCTTCTCTGTCTTTTCTGAACAGTTGATAGCCAGGCATGGATACCTCGCCGTCGGCAACCTGTTTAGACAGCCAAGTTTCCTTTATTGAAACTATATCTGGTGATAATTCAAAGGCATGAGCTTTGAAAGCTTACTTTGTGCATTTGTGTACATGAAAGTTAAATTTCTGTTTACTCGAGAATTGGTTACAGTCAGGCTCTCCCCGCCCCTTTCCGGGTCGACTGTGCGGTCATCCGGGGAGAACGGTTCCTGGGGGAGAACAGTGGACGCTGGATCACTTGGTTGTTGTAAATAACCAAATGTTTTCGACTTCGTTCTGCCTCTGTATGTTTTTCGATTGGGCTCAATCCTCTCCCTACTGAGCCGACTGTGTGGTTATCCGGAACGGACCTATCCAAGGTGAGAACAATGGACGTTGAATCACTTGGTTGTTGTAAATAAACAAGTTTTGCTCGCCCTTGCTGGCCCGCTGCCTCTTTTCGGAAGCAAGTTGACGACGTTTGTTCCGTTTATATTTATATATTTATTATTTATGTGTCAATATCATAAAAATGTTGACTGGCAGACATAAAAACTGCTGCAGACTGCATGTGTTGGCTGGCCTGTGGGTAGGCCGAGTGACAATACTTTTTGGATCATGATGACTTGGTCTGCTTAGAGCAGTGGTAACAATACCCGAATCAGTCAAAAGGTTAGCAAGTTCATATAATTAGTAAAGAGTTCATTTTATTTCGCTTCCTTTAGCAACTTTATTTACAATTATTTGAAGTGGCCTATTACATGCATATCTGTATGAGGCAATGGTTTCAGCGGTTTGTAGACAATTTGGAATCTGTTTAAGGAACGAAAAGAGGTTAAAACCGTTCTGGTGATGTGTGAGTTGATTGTGGACAAATTTGGGTGAATTTCCTCTTTGTGTAAATATTCCTCTATCTGATTTACAGCAAACAACACTCAGCAGTATTAAGAGTCGTTCTTAAATTTGTTTAAAATGGACACCAGCTAAACCAACTTGGAGGAAAATTCAAAATATCCAACGAAATCCTATTCCAGTGAGTTAAGATATAATCGTTCGAGGAACGGGTGTGTAAAAGCGAAATCTTGAAAATCCATCTAAGGTTTTTTTTGCTATCAAGGAGTCGAGGCACTTTGAAAGATAAACGTGGTGTTCGGTTTTGCTGTTTGAATAGTCGATGTGGGAATAAAGATCATATCACTCCTGGTGGAGCAGCTTCGGATTTGCACAAATGCGCATTTTAACGCTCAGCTTATCTTAGCCACAAAACTAACGCGTTAGTAAATGAAGCAATGCCGCTAACCGTCTTGATGAAGACAGCCTGACTCTCAGATCCTTCGCTTGCGTGTATCTACGATAAAAAACAGAGTCCCCAGCATTTGAAAAAATAAAGACATATTTCTGGGGTCGATATCAGCTTTTTGCGTTGCAGATTTGAAGGTGCCCACCACCCGCGGCCCGCGTGACACAATATGCCTTTGCCCGCGAGCCATGTAGGCGTGGCGGTCGCCTGATGCCTTAAGGTCGACTTGATGCCTTGCCTTTTGTCTCGGGAGCTGTGCACCTTCTTCTGATTGGCTGGAGGGCGCCCCCAAATCATGCAAGCCACGCGCACAGGCACAGCACACGGACACAAAAACTGTTTGGTCCACTGTGAGCCGCTCCTTTCTGCAGAGCGTTTTTTTAGCTCCTTTCACTCCAGTATACCGTCCTATCTAATTGGTCTTACTGACTTCTGACTTGGGGCACCTTCTGTAGTTCGACACATCTACCGCACTCCCTTCTCCCTCATCTGGTCGAAAAACTCTGACCAGCCGAGCCGCTGTAGGCTTCGAAGTGGTGTCTGAAAACAATTTTACACACAAATTGGTCCCGCAAAATATACCGGACTTTCACGAGGATAGCTCGCATATTACACACACATGACATTGTCATGAACACCTTTTAAATGAGCAGTTATTGCAGCTCGCCCAAAAATTCCCATTTCGTTTACGATTGAAAATTCGTGTTGGCAAACAGCTGTTTTCGGTCATTCACTTCAGGCCGTTACAGTGACATGGAAAAATAGACGACTAAAGCAGGCAGTTCGGTACAGTGCTAATATAGTTCTTGAGGTGGGGGGGGAGGGGTTTAATTAGTCACCTCGTGGTTCCCTCGTCTCCTGCGCGCCGGACTCAGCATGCCGAAGACGTTGGGTTGTCACGCGTGTGGAACGGGGGAGGGACGTTCCCACAATCTACGTCATACGCGCAGCGGGCTCTCTGTGACTGTGAGCAGCATGGTCGCACTGCGTGTTCTCTGCGGCTGTGGGTAGTATGTTTTCGGGCTGCATAGCTTCTGACGTCATGAGTTCTGACGTAGTGGCTTCTGGCGGTGCGGGATCCTTGTATGCGGTCGGCCACGGGAGGGGGACGGCATGAACCAGCGTCCTTTGACAGCAGAGAGCGGGTTTTGCTAAACGAATTGCCACTGCCTCAGCTGTGGCTAGCACCCGTTTACGCAGGCCTTTAGAGAAGAGCGTGGGTGCCTGGTATATGACCTGAAAGGCCTCTCTCGCGTCAACTTGGTGATTTGTATCGATCAGGTGTGCGAGGATTGAGCTTGAGATCGATCGATTTTCCCCTTTACCTAACCAGGCTGGTATGTGTTCGCGTATCCTCTTCTCCAGACGTCTCGTTATTGCAGCCTGACACACAGTCCTTGAAACAAAAATGGAGACTTCCTATCAGCTGCTAGTCTTTCAAACCACAAGTCCTAGTGTGGCAGGATAGATTCACGCAGTCCTCTTCTCACTCTTCCCTTGAAATGGCTCCACCAAACCCTCACGGTTGCGTTAACAGCCATCTCTTATCAAGTCCCTCCTCCACCCAATTCCCACGGCTAAATTGAATAAAAAGACGAACATTATTGACCGCAAGCAGCCACCATCCGACGATAGAACCTGGCGCTCAGAACACTGGAGTCTTTTAGACGTGCCTCACAGACGCCAACCGAACACCCGCACGGACGACAGATCGCGGATTCCCTCATGACTCTGTCCACAAACTTTAATCATCAGTAATTGCCTCTCACAGGCCGGAAGACGCCAGAGGGCGCTGTTTTGTGAATAGAAGACGGAACCTCGACAGAAGGGAACCTCGCCCTCCGCACATGTTTGGCATTTGTTATGGGCAGGCAACCCGAATATGGCGTGCCTGCTTGCCTCCGACCGTATTTCATGCGGTCTGTTGTAGAGACAAAAAACTGTCCACTGGGGACCACTGAAAATACTCTGCAAGTTAATTTATATACGGTTATTCAGTCAGATTGATGCTCTTACAGTCTAACGGAAGTAAACTGTTACACAGGCTCGGTTGGAGACTTCGGCAGAAATAGGCAGAAAGGAAAATCTGTGTGTGTGTGCGTTCTCCCGTGCCTGCGTTGGTGTCTATGCAAAAAAACGCCCAAAAGACTTCTTCAAGACTGGCTAGGAAGGTGGGCAGGCGAACGGTCTCAAGTTTTAGTCTGATCCATCGCGCGAATCATGATTTTGCAGATCTTGGCAGATTTGACTAATTAATTTGACCCAATTGTGAAAAACACGCAGCCTGGAACCCAAACAGCAGGGAAGGCTTTCGTGCAGCCAACGCTCTACCATTGAGCTACAAAGGTACACTGAGAGCCATGAATTAAATCACATTTGGGTCGATTGACCCGCCCAACCTACTGCTCGTATGAAATCCTCCATTACGGGTACAGAAGGTTGACTGCCCAGGCGGGATTTCGTAAGCAATCATATAGAATCCACCAGAATGACTACTAGACTCACTTAATTATTACAGGCTTTGGCAGATTGGAGAGGTTCAGGTGGGCCAATTATGAAAAATTCGCGGCTTCTGTGGCTCACGGTGGGTCTCATAGCTCAATGGTAGAGCGGTGGCTGCGCAAAAGCCTCTTTTTCTGCTATGTGGGTTCGAGGCCGCGAGTTTTTTTACAGTTTGGTCAACTGAAACTCTGAATTGCTTCCAAATCATTGCTACAGCGTAACCAGCGACCATCCGGCGACAGTACCTGGTGCTCAGGACGCTCAGGAGTATTTTACGCGTGTGCCAATTCAACACCTGCACAGACAACAAATCACGGATTTGTGGGGGGTAGCCTCATTGCTCCTTGCAAACCCACACAAATCTGATTCCTTAATAACCCTGCCCACGAACATTAATCAGCCAGTAACTACCTCATACAGAGGCTGTTCTTCTGAACAGAAGCTAAAACCTAGACATGGGAACCGAGGGGAGCGCACAGAGAACACCGTTATTACTCTGACCAGATGATCTGGCTGCCTTGAAGAGGCTGCATGGCGGCATTAAACCACAACTGGAGCTGCTTGCAAGTTCAGTGGAGGGGGTGGGGCACGGTCCCAACGAGTTTATTGAAAGCGCACCCATGCTCACCTACCGGTTTACTACCCAAATGGTTGCATTCAAGCTCATTGTTAAATTTTTTAAGGTATGCGCACCCGACATAGTAAAAATTCCCATTTCTACGATTGAAAAGTCGTGTTGGCAAACGATCGTATCCGGTCATTCATCGTCAGGCCAGCCACAGCAGAAGCACTGGCAATATGGCTAGCAAAACCCATTCTATGCTGTCAAAAGGCGTTGGTTTAAGCCATCGGCCTCCCTTGGCCAACTGCACGCGGAACTCCAACACCTACTGAAGCCACAGAAAACGAAGCCACGGAGGACAGTCAAGCGCAAGCTGCGCGGCTGACATACAGAACTCAATCCGCCGACCGCGAGAACATCCCTCCTGTCTCATCTGGGCATGGCAACTAGCGTCCTACACGCGCAGGTGCCCGCGTTCAGGAGACGAGGGAAAACTCAGCTGCTTAATTACCCTCACCCTTTTCCTCCCCCTCCCCCTCCCTAAATTTGACGATTATATAATCGCTGTAATTAATTGACCAATTTTATTCCCCATGTCATGTACTGGCCTGATGATGAATGACCGAAAACGATAGTTTGCTAAAACGACTTTTCAATAGTAAAAATTACCGATGGGTCGACGCTGTCTGGGTTGACGGGAGCTGAATGGGTTCATGCGAGCACACATACGAAAACGCCATATAAGGAAGGGTTTCATACGATGCAGCTCACGCATACACACATCCTTACTGCTTGAGATGCGTCTCGCTTCAATTTGCTGTTCCGCAGTTTGAGCGGTCGGGACGAAATAATTGGGCCCAACAGTGACTTTCACTGCATCTTACTCATTCGCCCTCTCCTTCCACACAGCCTATCCATTTTGCGGAAAATGCATAGTCAAGACGACAAGTAATGCAGTTGAGTGCCGTTACCGATTAGTCAGAGCTGTCCATTTGCGCGTGCCCTGTATATCAGACTGTATCGCAGGGGTTTAAGTAAGTTAAATCTTATCGATTGCGATCTTAAGGCCTGGTTCCTTAAGAGAAGTCATGGGAAGGCCTGAGTTGTTGGAACAGTATATTCTGTACCGAAGGAATGAAGAATATGTAAGAATAAGTTGACTGTCGGAACGCCTGCCCATTCACTAGCGTGGCTTGCTCCGAAGTCCCGGCCTAGGGACAGTCACCGCATTAGGGTCCCTGTGAGTTGGCCTTGAAAATTGATTGGCTAGACAGACGGGCGTAGGCAGTCGGTGCATGTACACTCGTTGGTAGCTGTGAGCCTTTGCGCGATGATCGTCTGTGCGGGGAGATCTGTTTCAGATGTCATGAGGGAAAAAGCTGAAATAGTCATGTCAGAAGATAACTATTACAGCCTAAGCCTCAGTCCTGCCTGGGGCCGACTTATCCGACTCCGGACAGGACTGTTTGACCGTTGTCAACAATAAGATCCACCGAGTGCTTCATGGAGTTGGGGCAGTAACGATGACTTGCGCGTTGGTTAGTTTACAGGGAGAAATACATTTCTTACAGAGGCAAGTGAGACTGGAATGGCCATTACTTTTTTATTAACCGTCAGCAGGCACAACGGGACCAGTGAGTCCCTAAATCTAAGCACCTGTCTACGATCCATCTAACTCTAGTGGAAAAATGTTATTGAGCCGAGCCTATGAAGACTTGGTGATGTGTCTGACAGAAGTGCACTGTTGAAATTGTCTCGTAGATTGTACCGGACATTCATGAGGACGGCTCACGCACATGAGATTGGAATAATAGCTTTTTAAGAAAGAGTCATTGAGGCCTGACATACAGTCCTTGAAAGAATTCAGTTTCCAGGAAAGGCGTACAAGCCCTTTTGAGACGCTAATTGTTCGTTGCACAGTTTCTAAAATCTGACGATGACCTGGGGTTCCAGTGTCGAGAGATAACTCAATAAACTTTCCTCATTTCTCCAAAGAACGGCTGACCTTGAAATTAAATTTCTTGAGATGCGTGCCTTCCAATTTATATGGATGAACTCAGTTTTTCCGTCAGTTGCCTATCTCCCAAGCCACAAGTCTCAGCTTGGCGCGATGAAGTCAAGCGCACTAGCTTAACTATCCCAATTGATACGCCAGGGAATTCCGGGTTGACAGTTAACAGCAGTGAATAAATCTTCCTGTTTTTGCATCTCGGTGTCTAATTGGTTGTTTCGTTTCATTTTTAGTACATTTTCGCCCTTGTGCGTTTTTTAACTGCTTGTTTTGCTTTTATAATTTTTTTTCATGATTTAAATTGTTCTGTCATGTCTACTCCTGTTAGGTCGCTTTGGCTCATGTCACCCTGTTTGGTATGCTACCTTGAGCTTCCCTTTTAATACCTCTTTGTAAATACACGAGCATTTCTTGGGGCTCAGGTTCCTTGCGGAGGAGTGTGAAGACACGCCTGAGTGGAGCTTCATGCCGCACCAGCCACCTGCATCCGATTCCACCTCCGGTCTTTTTTGGCCTGGTTAGTACGACAAGCTCAACTGGCAAGGAAAGACTACGAAAGGGAGAGAGTGTGATAGATGCAGCAAAAGTCTACACTCAATATAAGCTATATCACGTGCAAATCATTGTCCTTGCGCCCACTCCGCTATGGGGCACATAGCAAGCGTCGATGGAAACTACGGTAGATTTCTTTATGAGAGTTTGGCAGACTTGCGCAATTCAGTTGAACCAATTGTTCTGTACTAGTGAATTTCATACGAGCAGTAAGTTGGGCGGGTAAAATCGATCCCAGTGTGATTGAATTCACGGCGCACGGTGCACCTCGTAGCTTAATGGTAAAGCGTTGGCTGCGAAAATGCTTTCCTTACTGCGTGGGTTCGACTCCCGCAGAGGCCGCGAATTTTTCAAAATTGGGCCAATTGAATACGGTAGAATTGTCACGTCCTAGCGTGTTCTTGCAGAAGGATGTCGAAATATCCAGAAATTTGAAGCTCGTGGAATACACACGCTTTGTGTGAAATTTTCAGGATACTTGTGCTGGCCTCGTGCTCAGTGGAAACAAACAAAAACCCCTAATAGGTTTTGGCTTGGAGACGGTCTGTCCGGAGTGTAAAACTGGTAAAAATGAGGTTCGACAGCCGGACGTATAAAAAACATTAAACTTAGGAACAAAATTAGGTCTTTGCATGAAGTTTGTTCGATTTTGAAAAGAAGAAGTTTTCAGCTCTGATTGGCTCCTCGCCTTTAAGCAAAGAAAATTTATCGATTTTAACATTTAAACCTCCCTTGTAATTGTATGGCCCGATGAGAATTTACTGAAAGCGTTCGCTAGCCAAAATTGTGTTCCTGTATGAATTATCTATACAATACTGGAACTATAAATCTACAAGATCGCGAATTAAATTTAGCTCAAAGTATAAGTGAGAAAATTTCCATGAAAGAATTCAGAAGGCCTGTTGGCGAGCCTGCGTTCGCTTTCGATAAATTCTTGTCAGACCAGGTCGAGTGAAGCATGACAGTGATATGATAAATCGATAAGCATTTGTCTTAACGAAAAAGAGGGTTGTGGGGGTAGGGTGAAGGGAGGTGGTGCTTTCGTAGGCAAAGGAATCGAAATTTCGGCAAATAGAGCTGCCTATATTTTAGGACAAAACCGTAGTACTTGACGATATCCTGTTTTTCAACGATGAGGTCGTATGAAGTGCCATTATTGGCAACAATAGTTTATATAGTGCACTTCATTAATCCCTAGTCCCAGCATTTTGTCCTACGAAAACGATGGTTATAGGGTTTATGGGTGGGGAATTATGATAAGCAGTGGAATATACTTTAATAACTGCTACATGCATTTTTATTTTATTGTATCTAGAAATGTTGTTGATTTATATTTGCAGATATTACTAATCTGTATTATGCTTTAACGTATTGCGGTTTCTTGAAATTCCCGAAAAAAAGAAATTTTAGTTAGAAGGTCGTCTACTTCAACTTACCTGAGGTCAAACTTCCCGTTCTCGAGTTGGATTAGCATAGTACGCGGCGCGAAGCCCCGCGCACACGTTCAATTAGCACGAGGAAAAACTTTTTCCCAGCGGCCGCGGGAAACAAATTGGACTTCATTTTGTTACTTTACACTTCTGCAAATTTCTTTTCCTGTTGCCTATCGTATTAACCGCCCTTAAAAACCCTATAATATCCGTTTCCGTAAGACAAATGCTGGGACTAAGGTATATGACGTGCACTACTCAAACTACTTTTGTCCCGTTAGTTAGGCATCTATAAACTGATATTTACCATAAGTAAACATGGCATTTCAGAATACGGCTTTACTACTTACTCTACGCAGACAGTCAAGAACTACCCGTCTACTCCATACAATGTTTTTTTTTCAATGCGTTTAGACTCGCGCACTTCCAGTATTCGCGCTGTCGGTGGCCGCCTCTCGGGCTTTAGGGACTAGGACTGACTCAAATCCAATCCGAAATGACTCATTGGTATGCTGACCGTACCGATTGAAGAAGCTGAACTGTTGCAGGTGGAAAGTGATGACTCTGGTTGTCAGATAAATTTGGGAAACCATCTAAATGTCTAAGATTGGAGAGGCAAGCTTTCAATTGCCAACAGTATGCAAATCCACAGAAGCCTTTTATCCCCCTTACTACTCTGAAACAGCTTGACCACCCCCGGCGTGCGAGTCACCGACATGTCTTCCTATTTCTTCCTCCGGCCAGTTTTTTTCTTCAGTAATCACCATAGCAATCTGGAATAAGCTTCCCAACAGATATCAAAATTTACTTAAGGTACGCTTTGTTTAAGAGAACTGTCACTGGTTTTCTACATTCAGGCAATCTTTCACGAATTTTTGGAGCTGACTTTGTGGAATCTTTCTTCCGCCCTGATGGCGTTTGCGGGCTCTGAACCTTTTTCAAGGCTCCATGCTGAAGGCAATGGTAATGACTCTGCAGCCCGCAATCGGCTAAATATTCAGCTAACACTGAGCAGTCATTCGCTGACACTTTTATCTGGTGCAGAATGCCGGTCCTATAACCTCGAAGGGAGACGGACAAAACCGTGTACTTGTGTCAACTCTCTCCGGTACTCAACTACTAACAGTCGATGAGCTGCAGTTTATTCTCCAGAAAAACACCATTTACTGGCAAATATTAGTAAGAAGGTTAAGGATTTCTTCGCTGCTATCTCGATCCCTTGACGTATACTTTTTTGACCTTACCTCCTTAAAAGTAAGTAATAAATAAAAATGGCCGAACTGTCTTTAGAGATCCTATTTTTTCTGACTTATAATAATGCACAACTTTTTTTCATTTTCAGTATTTTGTTAAATGCCGCCAATATAAGGTCGGATTTTCATGAATAGGCATCAGTTTCCTGAAAAATAAGAGTATATATTGCTGGAGTTTAGTATATTTATCTCATTAATAGAATTATAAGTTTTTTAATTGAATATGCTTTGATCACTTTCAACCCGATTAAATATTCATTTACACTCATTATCAAAGAAACAAATGTTTAACCACCAATGCCGTAAGACAGTTGGGAGGGTAATATATATTAAGGCGGCCCTACGGGACAGTTTTGCCAAAAAAGCAAATCTAATTAATTAAGTAGACTGAATAGCGGTGGTAGAAGGGATTTTCGTTGATGCGGAATTAGATTTTGTCGGAGAGTGGTTGTATTGTTGTCTAAGGTGTCAGACAGGGCTGATGTACGTGCGGAATTTTCATTGACAGCGTGGGCATGTTGGAAGGGGTTGAGCTTTGAAGTTGTAGTTCAAAGCCGCATTTGACCTTCGAGCCTCTCTCATGCTTTTGTCCACATTGATCCCGATCACTTCGTAGATTGTTGTGCCAGGCTTTAGGCGAGGCCCTCCCATCTCGTCAGAGACTTGAATTCACTTCAAATAGTTCTCTGAGATGTTCTCGTGACATTGTTATTGTCTTCCTGGTCGGCGAGCACCCATGGCGACATCACCGTAGAAGAATCATTTAATTAGTCGTCAGTCTTCCATCCATTCGGGTGTGAAAGGCATATTAAGGTCATCCGAGTATTTTTAATTATCTCCAGCACCTGGGACACTGATCTTCGGCGTAAGATTAGTGCCGCCTTATTGGCCTTGTTTTTGGCATCAGAAACCTTTAGCTTGTTTCTTCTGAGAGCGGATTTCGCACATTGTCCTCGTTGTCTCAATGCCGCTTTTAGGTGGAGTCGAAGACTTTCAGGTTGACAAGGGTAAAAACATCTCGCTTTTTCTCCATTAGGTTACAGGAGCGTTTTTCTTCGATAATTGCATCTGTAACAGATTATATTATTGCGACTCGTCAAGATCAAACCGACGTTCTATCGTATGCGATATTCGCATACATAATGTTGTTAGTGTCTTCGCACCTTCCGGCTGCTCGCAGGATTGAATTTGAAATCCCATTTTGAGCCGAAAATTGAAGTGCATACAACATCGTGCAGTTTGACCAAGAGCATTCAAATTGCCCGTGCCTCCCTACATGGACGTAATCTAGCAATTGAAAAAGGGGTCAACATAGGTGCGTCCAAGTTGTCCTTTTGTGGTTTTGGACATACAATGGACAAGAAACGTGACAAGTAAAGTGTAATCGTCACAGGGATTTGGAAGACAAGCACGACCAGAATATCCTTAACTCCCTTTCCAGCCAGCTGAAGCGTACACTTTGGCTTGACCAATGAACGAAGCTCAGATAAAAGTTGATAGATAAGCGTCACGTAGATCAACCACTATGTAAATCAGGTCCGTGAAAAGGCTTGTGATTCTCTATCCGTTAGGCACACTAACTGGACGCTTAGTTTATAATAGATAGCCGCATTCGACTTTTAGACGGTGGGTGGTGGTGATTACGTCCACGTTGTTTTGGAACGTCAACTGGGCCGATTTTTAAGCAATAATGCAAATCCGGCTGCAGACAAAGTTCATATTCAGTTCACGATAGATAGTCTGCCCGTGTGTAAGAAAACAAACACACATATGTGGCCATTTTTATGCAGGTTAGTGCGACCCTATCTCACCGATGTGTTTTCAGTAGGTATTAACTATGGAGGCAGTAAGCCCTCCAATGCTCATGACTTTTGTAGCTTAGAAGTAGGTGAGATAGCTTCCCTGCAAGATAGTGGAATAGTCAACCAGGAGACGATGCATGCAACTCGTGTTCGCGTGAACGCGGTAATATGTGACGCGCCTGCAAGGGCTGCAAGAATGTAAATGCCTACTACGAGTGCGGAAGATATACAGTGGAATGTAAGCATAAGGGGAAAGTTTTTTATACAAAGGAATTCAAGAGAGAAAGAATAACAAGGAATTCCGGCAGCCCTTGATTGACCTTGGTTTAATTATTAAGTTCCCTCTAGACCCGCTTTACCTAGTGAACCTGGGCGTAGTGAAGAAGTTAGTGACGTTGTGGGTAAAGGGCTATAAATCCAAAGTAACCGGTCGCTACACTGCGGTTGTCAGTCGCCCACTGTGCCCATACTGAAGCCACTGGAGGTAGCAGCTATAGACGAGCGAATGTGAGGGATAGCCACATACCTTCCTACGGAGTTTTCTCAGCTAGGAAGGGCGGTCAATGAATTCGAGTTGTGGAAGAAAAAGGAAGTTCGGCAGTTTCTTATGTATGTAGGCGTTTTTTTCTCTCAGGTATTCTGCCGGAGAATCACTATGAATTGCTTTTACTACTTTTAACGTCGTAACATTTACTAGCTAGTCCATTAACTTGCTATGAAAAAGAAGGTTATCGTCGAGAATTGCTGAACTTGTTTACTCGTAGGTTTTGTGTTCTCTTCGGTGAAGAACATATGGTCTACAATGTGCACAGTATTATGCAAGTCACGGAGCCTTAGACAGTTTTTCATCCTTTCCTTTTGAGAGTTATCTAGGCACGCTAAAGAGAGATCTTGGATGTGCTTAACGACGCCTGCAGCAGGAAGCCAGTGGACTTTCTGAGTAGGAGATACGGACTTGGCCCTTACAAACCTCTCCCATTAAGTTTCTTCATCCGCACAGACTCGAATCGATAGCAGTTGGACAAGAAAGTAGCCAACAGTACAAAGCACTTTTGACAGAAACTTTTCGGATCGATATTAAACCAGCCAATAAATATATTGACTTTGATAACAAGATCGTTTATATAAAAAAACATAGGCGAGAATGATTTGTGAGTCCAAGGCGATATTTAGAAACCAAGGTCCTTCTGTCTTACGGGCACCTGGTAATAGGAGGGTTATAAGGGTGGGGTAGTAAACTGAGAAGCTGTGGACGGCGAAAACTGAAAATAATTATAAGAAAAAGAGCCAAAAATGAACGGTTGTTTTACTAAGAAGATAAAGAAGCCAAAGGGTATAGGAAGGGGAACATAGACGCAAAGTTAACGCTACAGTAAAAAAATTAACTGGGAAGCATGCTATTGGTGCGAGTAATCAGGGAACTGAATACTGAAGTCCAAAGAAGTGGCAAAACGATTTTGCGCGAGTGGCAACCAATGAGGGGTAGGCATGATTGCAAACTGGTAGCATTAAATGTGCGCGTGGTATGAATCGTTTTGGCAGATGACGCTGCAATATTCTTTTCTATCCGCGGCCTTAACAAGTCTAGCGCACGGTTTGATAATGAAGGTGGTCGATGACTCTCGGCAGATAGTACAGAAATCTTTTCTAAAATGCGGTTAACCTCGGAGTGTAAAGCAGAAAAGGCTTTCGTATTCTCGGACACTATGACACATGCAATGAATGAGGATGAGAGGTTCTGGTATAGATATTGATTAAATAGGACGGAATAGTATCAGCGAGAAGTGTAGAAAAACTAGATAAACCAAACTGGTGGGAAAAATATCTTGAATTCCAGTCTCTAACGGTACAAAATTGATAAGGGAGTAAAAGATCAAACCGAGGGGTATTGTTCTCTAATTCGAGACGGTAAGGGTGCGGTACGAGAACGACGCGAGAACGATAGCAATCCGGTACGCGAAGTGAAGAAGATCAATCCTCGGATCCGGAGCATGACTCAGCTCGGTCAGTGAAAAAAATTGAATAAGAAACGTGACCTTGATAATTTAAAACAACCATTCGGCTTAGTAGGTCAGGTTGGCCCGTTACAACAGAAACGACAGAATATGCTAGCGTGGAATTGCTAACAATTGGAGATGCGGAAGCCAAGTAAGAGCAAATTTGAAGCTATATGACAATTATAGGGGAAGAATATTGACTTTTGTTTAACCCAAGATAAAATTTCTGACAAATGCAAATTGCACTGGCCGAGAAATTATGCGCCAGCCCCATTGCATTAGGCAGCTCGCAGAATATGAGAACAACGCCGCTGGCTTCCTCCAGGCAAACTGTATGGCCGGGTGAAAGACACACAAGTTAGATTTTTTAAAAGCTCTCCCTGGTTGGTGGATCCATCTACAAGTAGAAGTTTATACAGCTTACAACGTGTTAGGACCTGTGCTAACTCAGATAGTAACGGCAACTTAACAGTGCTTAAACTGTTGGCTTGGTAACAAAATCCTTATTGTGTGTTGCAGTCCCGACACTCGCAGTGCACGATCTGTCAAGCTATCTCAACCGACGTCATACGAAGAGCAAGTTAAAACTCTTAAATCAAATGATGTGGTTTTTTTACTGTTAGTAGAGAGGACTGCTGCCATCTCGGCTTCAGTGCGATTAAGCGAACGTTATGGTCTAAAGAAAGCTTGCGCGGAACGGTGACGGTTTTGTTTTCCGTTGTAGAAAATGCCACAGGAAAAAATCAATAAGGTCGAAGTCCATGTTCTTCAACAGCCGGTTAGGCTTGAGCCAGCTGTTGGGCCTATGTTTGGCCTTTGTTGCGGGCAAGACAGTCAGAGAACTGGCATCCATGAGCGCATTCTTGTCACTGATGAGAGCGGCGAAACGTGCAAGCCGAGGGAAGGCAAGCGTCTGCCCGCAAACCAATGTCTGTCTTTTCAGGAAACTGCAGATGCAGACCAAAGAAGACGCGTGGTGGACGCTCAGCGGCAGGTAAGAATCATTTGCTCTTTAACGTTTTGCAACGTCTAGATGATAGCAGCGGAATCCGCGAGGCGAGACCGAAAGAAAGCCTGCGCGCAAACCAACTGCTCCATTTTAGTGAACCCCAGATGTTAAAAGTCAATGGACGCATGCCAGAAAAGTACACGAAACAGAAGCGCATGTACTGCTGGCCGATCGACATACACAAATAATACGGTGAAGGTGAATGTAGGAAGGCATACGAAGGGTAAACAAAGATTACCCCAGGGGAAAAGGATAAGAAGGCCACGCTGAAGACGACGAATCTAAGATACCGGGAAACCTAACGAAAGCCGTGAATCCGAACAGCGGTTAGCGTCGTTTGCCAAGGAAGGTCTCATGAATGACCATATTTGTAGATGATAAATTATGCAAAGCATCGCTTGTGTTAAAAGTAAATGTTCTAAGACAAGGTAATATATTTACATTTTATGGCCTTGTTGTTGTTTTCCCTTGGCTACCAGATGCAAAGCATCCATGTCAAGCGATAGTTAAGGAAGTGAACTGTAGCAATGACAAGCGCAATAGAATCAAAGGCGGCCTCAAGTCAACGAAACAGGCGGTGGTTACCTGTTGATGTGGATGTCTGGGCTCCAGTATACGGCGTCGAATGAAGATCTGGTCAATAATCCTCTACTAGGCGAAACCTCCCTGGTTACGACGAGTGTGAAGATTGAGCTCAGACAAAAATTTGGGGAGAAGGTTGGTCGCAAACAATTTGGTGGCCATATCTTTAAGGTTAATACCGCGGTTATTTGAGCATAATGGCATGTCACCACGCTTCGGTATCAGTAAGGTTATGGACAGTGTCCAATCAGTGGGGATAATTTCGGTCGTCCATTTAATTAAGTACAGCCAGTGTAGTGATTCCATGAAAGCAGAACAATTATATATGTATATATTTTAAAGGTTATGGGCATGAAATGCACTTGAGGACTCCGTTAACGTAACGCAAACAAGGTTTTTATTTCAGCAAATGTGCATTCGGGGGAGCACATTTGATATCATGACAGAATTTCGAGTGAATTTCCACGGAAAAGAATGAAAACGTTCTGAGGCCAGAAATTTTTTGCACAGTGCTGGCAGTAGGAAATCGTGTTGTAATGGTCGCCGTTTGTCAAATTAAATCACGTTGAGCCTTCTTTTAATTTCCGCAATTGTGTCAATTGAAACCGTCTCGCTTGGAAGCAAGTTCCAATGCCGGACCACGGGTTGATTTAAGAAATATTTTAGGAGGTCTAATCGGGTGCACTCGTTTGTGACCTTGCAAGGATGGCCACGCATGTGAGTAGTGGTGGCAAATTGGAAGAATATCTCCAATTTTAGGGAGAAAAATGTGGCCCGGGTTATCCGGAATGTCCAGAGCAGGCTGCACTGAACGTTCCTGCAAGACAAAGGAAAAAGGTCAAGTTTGATCAATCTCTCCTGATATGGTAAATCCTTGAGACCATCGACCATCTTTGTCAACCTGCGTTGCACTTTTTCAAGAAGCTCCATGTCTTTCTTGAACCACGGTGTCCAAACTGGCATTCTGTATTCAAGATGTGGTCTCACAAATGCGCCAAATATTTTTCCGAAGAGTTCAGGTCGAAAGATTTTGAACGCTTGTCTGATCCAGTGCAGGGTACTAGTTGCCTTCTGGACGGACTTTTTACAGTGCTCTGTTTGCATCAAGTTCGTGGTTGTCCATAAACACAGATCTTTGTGCATCTCAACCTCTTTTAATGCGGTACCATTGATAAACTAACCGTTTTTCGGCGGCACTTTTTGCCCCGGGCTTGTGTGTAGAACAAGACACTTCGATAAATTAAAGTTAAGAAGCCACGTGGACGACCAGAGAACCAGTTTATCAAAGTTTTACTGCAATATCTTTGCATCGTCGGCGCAGCTAACTTCAGCCCATATTTCTATGTCATCCGCAAACATGACAGCTGCGCAATCAAGCTCATTGAGGCAGTTGTTTACGTAAATCAGGAATATCAGCGACCCAAAACTGAGCCTTGTGGTACACCACTCTCGACCTTTGACCATTCTGAGGTTGAGTTTCCGACAATAAACCTCTGTTCTCTGAGGGACAAGAAACTACTGATCCATTTATATATTTTCCCTTGAATTCCCACGTCCCAAATCTTCTGCAGAAAAAGCCTGTGTGGTACACTATCGAAGGCCTTTTTGAAGTCGAAAAATATGACATCAATTGGATAGCCTTTATCTGCGGCCTTTGTCCAATTTCCTGTGTTTAAAGAGCACTCGTGAGGCGACAGCGTCCTGGGCGAAAGCCATGCTGTCAATCACATAGTATTTTGTTGCTTTCCAGGAATTATATTAAATGCTTCTTGATAATGCTCTCCATTGTTTTGCACACGATGCAAGTTAGACTTAAAGGACGTTAATTTGCACAATCAGGTCGTGAGCCTCCCTTATAGATCGGGGTGACGTTCGCTCACTTGCATTCTTCTGGGAGTTCGCCTTCGTCAAAAGATTTCTGGAATATGGCAGCCAGGGGTTTGCATAGTTTGTTAGTTAATTCTCTAAGTGCTAGTGAAGGAATTTTGTCCAGCCCTGGTGATTTTGCAGGCTTAAGTTGGATAAATTCGGCCCTGAAAATGTTGTGTGAAAACTCTAGGTCCTCCATTTTGGGCAATGAGGAGGAGGGTAAGGGTGCAGTTATTGGTCGATGAGCGGACGTACCATCGGCAATAGTTGTATTCAAATAGTTGGATTCAAAGAAATCGGAGAGGAGGGAGGCTTTCATCTGGTCTTCGGTCACCAGTTGTCCATTGGCTAATCTTAGGGCAGGGATCAGTTCCTGAGATCTCTTCGTGCTTCCTTATTTTGCGCCAGTTTTCGCCCTTTTCTGTCTTCCTCTATAGTTACGCTGTATGTAACAGCGAATTCTGTGCCGAAAACTTATGTGGAAAGTACGATCAGCTCTTCAGTCAGAATTAGTCAAAGGAACAGTAAGCAATTCAAAACGTTACTAGTCTTATGTGAGTAAGGCAGAACGCAGTCGGAACTCTAATATTTGTTTGGAAACAACCATAGGAACGAGTTAACCGATAACTCTGAGGGAACACTTACCTTATTTCTTTTAACACAGTTATGGTAATACCTAAAGATGAAGAGCGCCATTTAGCGCAAAGCTTGTCTTTATCAACAAATGAGCTTCCGCTTATACTCGATTATCATGTCAATTCGGGTAAATAAACAGCCTCTTAGAATTTGTCAAGAAGCGTATGCGTTTAGCAATTTCGATGAATTGCACATACGTGTTGCGCCTTAATTATAATTCGGTTCCTCTGGTGGTCCCCAAATCACATGGGGAAAGAACGCGTTATCGGGAACAATGGTTTCCTGCAAACCTACCTACTTTCTATTTGAGGTGTCTACAAGAAGTGGAGAGTGAAACAGACCTCAGCAAAGATTAGCTGCAAAATAAGTAGGATTTTGGGCCTGATAAAAAAACAGTTGCCAGTCAGCTGCGACAAATAAACAGCACACCGGCTGGCTTTTTAAAATGCAAAAATTACCGACTATGTTAACGATACATGGTGACCGAGAATGCCAAGTAAATAAATTGATTAGGTTCTTGAAACGAAGCGCTAGATGAGGCAAATTATTCTGTATGCAGCATCTCCACTTAGCTGTTAAAATGTCCAAAACAAGCATGGGCATATGTGCTAGGAAGTATATTCTCACCATGATGTACTGAATGTTATCGGTGCCCGTCATAGCCGGACGTGGCCCAGTGACACTTCCCTTACCATCTTAGCCACATCGGGCTACAGTGTCAGTGTCACACTTTTCAGGGAATGCTCAAATGTCCTGACCACAAGTGTTTCCAATATCACGACAACAATTTGTTGACGCCCATTTTCGAACGATGGCTAGCCAGGCAGAGTTGATTCACAGTTCCGCAATTTTGTTCATAATAAAAGAGTGATGTTTTGTGACGGAACGTGTAAGACTAGGCAATCTTTAAACGTGCATAAAATTCCACCTCTAATCAACATAGAAATATCCATCTGATTGCAAAACTTGGATAACCCAGCACAGCCTGAGCAGAAAAACCTTGTACTGTTTTATGATCTAAGGGGAGAAGAATGTAGCCCATTGACAAAATAAAGGTAATCAGTCCATCGAGTAAACTATAAAATTGCTGGATATACCGAGCAGCGCCACAGTGAATAATTCAGGGAAAGAACCTTGCAGTCTCTGACTCAAATGGTCCAAATCAGGTTCTGCAATATTTGTTCGTTCGATTAACACCGGGACATGACAGTAAAATCAGTGAGATGATCCCAATAAATACTGGCTGAAATAGCGTACCTCAAGAGGGAAAACTGACGGAATTTAAACATAACCGGTCGTTTTACGAGGTCATAGTTGCTACCCTGGACCCCGAGCTGTTGCCCAGTTGTAGGCTTTGAAGGTATCAACTGGAGACATGGCTCGAGACTGGTTGCCGTTAAATGGAGGTGGTCTTAGGACTTTTAGCATGCGGTCTTGCTGGAAAAGAGGGTGGGTCCAACAGTCCAGATTCATTACGTAATATTGTCACGCGTAAAGGGGTACGGTCCGCAATATATTCGAGGCTGGCTAGCTTAGGCATTATCACAGTTTCATCGAGTACAGATAAGCCTTCTTGGTCATCAAGGTATCAACTTCCCAGGCGCCAAAATTAGTTTTGTCGCCAGTATTTAAATGTTCACTCGCAGCAAAGAATGGAAATATAGAACCAGAGGGACAAAGGTAAGTTAATTTAATTAAACATATTGGTTGCCGGTTTACAGGTTAGTTCAAAACAGGCTTACACTAAAGGATCGAGCTGAGATTGAAAAAGCCCCTGACCATTATCTCTAGTGTTTTTCAGAAATAAAAAATGTCAGTTTATTGAATGTTTGAACTTCGGGACGGGGAAGGGTTGGCACAGGTGCACATTGTTGTAAGCCTCCCTTCAGTTATACGGATCTAGTTTTCTGCACCAGATGGAGGTGTGCGGATGAAAGGTAGCTCGCTATGAGCAGAGTGTTAATGCAGAGTCAACACTATTGCCTTCAACATGAGGCATAGCACAGGGTTCAGAGCCCATGAATGCCAGAGTGGAAGACTGGAAGAGTCAGCATCAGCGTTTTAGAGTCATCATCCGCAATTCGTGAAAGGTGCTTTGGATATCGAATGTTTATTGAGGGAAATAGACACAAGACTTTATGTACCCTATTCACAACGTAAAATGTACAGAGAATTAATGTGCGGCTGGGCGAGCATTTAAAAAGTATTATAAATCTGACAATGAAGTGTGAGAGATCCGAAAGTTATTTCCAATCCCTCATGACTTCGCATCATTTTCGGACATATATCCGTCAAGTTCTACTTTAAAGACTTTTAACGATGATGACACCACAATAAATGTTGGCGAGGCATTCCAGAGCTCGATTACTCTAAAAACCAAGGTGAACTTGCTACCACGACCAATCTACGAGGTTACCCATTTAAACTCCGCATTCAGCGTGCAAGATTATATGTGAGCAAGTTCAAAAATGTTCCCGAACGCAAGAAAATAATTCCGTCCCCTATCACGGCGGAATGCCGGTAGGAAATCCCTATGTTTTTTTCAGAAGACAAAGGGAACAGCGAGAAGTTCTTTTAATTGGGTTGCATATACGAATGAACACTGCTTCTTTCAGATTGTTTTCAGTATGGCAGACCCTTCATGTACGCTGATGATTTAAAAGTCGCTTATCGATATAAACCGGCAGATCGCAACATCGTGCTCGAGCTGATAAAAAAGGATCTTCAGGCCTTCGCCCAGTGGTGTTGCACATGGCGCCTCACCCTTTCATGGCACAAATGTTCCGTTATGGTTGTTGGCGACGATCATCAACCGGAATTAAGCATTGACGGCCACGAACTAAATGTCCCAGGAGTTATCAAGGATTTGGGCATATCCTACTCTAATTGTCTCAATTTGTCAGAGCACTGTGCCCTGATAGTCTCGAAAGCACGCCGAACCACCGGATTTATCCTTAGAAATTTTAAGACTATCAAGGTTAGAACTAGCCTTTATAATATGTACGTGAGACCTAGTCTTGAATACTGCTCACCCTTATTCAGTCTTCTGCGCACTAGTGAACGGAAGAAAATAGAATTGGTGCAGCACTTCTTCACTAGAAGAGTTTTCACTGCAGAACACCGTAACTTAACCTACCAACAAAGGTGCGAACTTATAAAGCTGGATCCCCTATGGCTTCGTCGATTGCAGAAGGGTCTATTTTTACTGTTTAAACTTTTGAATGGTCAAACCTTTAATCCTCTTAGTACAATAAGGCAGCTTGAGCACTCTCGACGCGCCAGTCATCGAGACGTATTTTTATTTCTTCCTATGGCACGCACAGTTAAGTACCGGCAATTCTTTTCAGTAAATGCCATATCAATCTGGAATAAGCTGCCCAAAAGTATTAAAACCCAGCAAAACTACCCTATGTTTAAGAGAGCTATAACTAGTTTTCTACATTCAGGACAACTTTCACGAATTTTGGGTGCTGACTCGGTGGAATCTCTCTTTCACTCTGATGGCGTTCGTGGACTTTGAACCCCGCCAGGCTTCACTGCTGAAGACTAATGCGGCTGAAGCAGCAGCCCGCAGTCTGCTAACCTTTCAGCCGATAGCGCGCAACTTTTGCCGACAACCATTGAAGGAAGACTGAGAACACTGTGTTCTTGTGCCAACCCTCTCCGTCTGGAACTAATGTTTTTAAACGATATGAAACAGTTCTCCTGCTGATGAGTCAACTCAGCTTACAACTGTACATTTATTCCGTTTGTATCATACCTTTGAAGGCAGGTTTTTTTCACTTGAAACAAACTCCCTATCTCGCCCAGTATTGACAAAACAAAAAACCTGAAACAAAACCAATACTGGCTGCAACATAGGGAGTTTGTTTTAGGTTTTTTCCGGTCTTCGAGCTGTTGGAAGGCGCCCAAGAGGTGCATTACCAACTCTTTACAATTGCCTGTAAACTGGCATAATAAACATATTATTATCTTATTATAAGATATTGTGTGAAAAGGTAGTATTATCCGTCATCATTGCTGGTGGGTATAGTGTCGAACGATGGTTCCAAACCTCATCGAGCAGTGCTTCTAAGGGAAAATGTAAACGCGCTAGTTGTGAGGACTTAGTGGAGACCAGGAGGCTTCAGGTCCCACTAGGAAGTTATTTAGATCAATGGCAGGCCTGTGGTCGCGTTTTGGCAGTTGTCTGCGACTGTTTTAACTCATCTTCAGAACTACAATCGCACAGGAAAACGGGGAGTTATTTAACGACCTGTTTAACGACCTATATCTATGACCACTTCTTCCCTGCAGTGCTCGTGAACCACTCACTATGGGGACTGTGCGTTGTAGGATCTAGAGCACTGTTCGCAAGTGCGAAGGGAAAGTAAATGGCTTGCTGACGGCTATTTTTTATCTCAATCAGTAAGTAGCTTTCCTCATGTGGAAAACACACGTACTTACTTAAGGTAGGCGGCAATGGGGCAAACTGCAATCTTTCACTGAGGTCTGCTTTAAACACCCTTAGACGCGATGACTTCTTGGGGTTGTCAACGAAGTCAGAAATATTTACAACTTCAGTGAAAGCTGGTCCTATGCGGCCGCCTTGACTGACCTATGTTTTGGCAAGTAGGATTAAGTAGGCTAATAATTTTTTAAAACTAACAACTAATTTCTACTTTTCAGTAGTCATAATTTTTTCGTCTGCCACGGTCGGCTAAGATGCAGGAGTTGGTTCACGCACCAATTTTAGTCCTTCAGCTCGCATGTTTCGCATCTCTCCCCTAGTCATTTTCTCGGTTGCCTTGCCCAAGGTCCGAGGACACCCACGCTCTGTTTACGCCAACCATATACCATTTTACACGCGCACGCCTAGGGTCAGCTTATACTCCCCTCCACACACGCGCTCGCCGTTGGTCCAGTTGGGGATTGCTGATAATATTAAAATGTGCACCTAAGTGACCTCGTCAAAGGTCAGCGAACACCCCCAGCCTACATGTGCTCGCCGTTGATCCAGTGGGGGTATGTGATAATGTAAAAAGATACACCTCAGTTACCTCGCTAAGGGTCACCGAACAACCTACAACTTACACGCGCTCGCTGTTAGTCCAGTGAGGGGTTACTGATAATATTTAAATGTGCACTTTAGTAACCTCGCCAAGGGTCCGCAAACCCCGCCCAATTTACACGTGCTCAGCGTTGGTCCAACACACCCCGTCCGCAGTTGCAAAAATGGTGTCCAAGAGATGGACATAGTCTATATCTTTGAACGCTCAAGGTGGGCCGCTTTAGTATCCCACAGTCGATCGTTTCGAGGTGCGGAAGTTGGAGCAGATCATGTGCTTGTCCATGCCCACTTTGAGCTCTGATTATCGACTCGCTTTAAGAAACTGCACCTTAAACGTGTCAACGTTATGGCACTGTCGAACCCAGAAACCCGTTAAGCGTTCAATGAAAATCTCCCTGCACAGATCACAGATTTATTCACTGTTCGCATCGAACCTCCGCAAAACGTCAATAACCAAACTTCGCCCGATACTCAGTGGCCACACTGGACGGACGCGTTACATTGTGTGTTGAATTCGGGCTTGCAACAACAGGTTATACCGAGGAAGGACTGGATCTGCACACTAACCCTCTATCTCTCGGTTCAAGCTAGAATCGCTTGGTTTTAAACCCCGGATAACTGCCATTCAATTACACGTCTAAATACGCGATCTGCAAGATGCGATGGTCAGAATGATTGGACCTAGTCAGCTGGGTCCATGGAATCAGCTTGAAACTTGGGTAACTTTCACTAACTTTTCTTAATTTTGCGTGCAGCAGCTGGCAAATATAAACTGACTTGCCTTACCTTTTGGGATAAGTCGTGTCAAGTGATAACTAATGTCGCTGAAAAAATCGATCGATGGCTAGAGCACTTTAGTGAGCTACTGGAACCGCCTATACGTTTGCCTGCGAGCCTACAACTATCAACTGGAATTCTATGTGATAGTGGCTTCGAGTCACTTACGAGAACTGAATCGGTATTTCAATAACTGAACGTTCGGAAGGCTGTGGGTGAAGATAATATCCCAGCCGAATCCTTTCGATAAAGAAACCGCTTCTGGAGGCACTACAGATTAACCGGCTCCAATAAACACTGAAGGGAGTATAAGCAACAACATACCATTTGTAAAAGAGAAGCTACTAAACTGCACAAGAAATACGAGTTGAACATATTACACAAGTCGTTGGAGCACCCCAAGATATTGTACGGTTACGTACGAAGCACGAAGAGATCTCAGGAACTGCTTCCTGCCCTAAGATCAGCCAATGGACAACTGGTGACCGAAGACCAGATGAAAGCCTCCCTCCTCTTCGATTTCTTTGAATCCGTCTACACCCGAGAAACTAAAACTATTGCCGATGGTACGTCCGCTCATCGACTGATAAATGCACCCTTACCCTCCTCCTCATTGCCCAAAAAAGAGGACCTAGAGTTTTCACACAACACTTTCAGGGCCGAATTTCTCCAACTTAAGCCTGCAAAATCACCAGGGCCGGACAAAATTCCTTCACTAGCACTTAGAGAATTAACTAACAAACTATGCAAACGCCTGGCTGCCATATCCCAGAAGTCTTTTGACGAAGGTAAACTCCCAGAGGAATGCAAGTGGGCGAACGTCACCCCGATCTATAAAAGAGGTTCACGACTTGATTGCGCAAATTAATGTCCTTTCAGTCTAACTTGCATCGTGTGCAAAACAATGGAGAGCATTATCAAGAAGTATTTAATAAAATTCCTGGAAAGCAACAAAATACTATGTGATGGACAGCATGGCTATCGCCCAGGATGTTATTGCCTCAGGAGTGCTTTTTACACACAGGAAAAGTGGACAAAGGCCGCAGATAAAGGCTATCCAATTGATGTCATATTTTTTTACTTCAAAAAGGCCTTCGATTGTGTACCACACAGGCTTCTTCTGCAGAAGATTTGGGACGTGGGAATTCAAGGGAAAATGTATAAATGGATCAGTAGTTTCTTGTCCCGCAGAGAACAGAGGTTTATTGTCGGAAACTCAACCTCAGAATGGACAAAGGTCGAGAGTGGTGTACCACAAGGCTCAGTTTTGTGTCCGCTGATATTCCTGATTTACGTAAACAACTGCCTCAATGAGCTTGATTGCGCAGCTGTCATATTTGTGGATGACATAAAAATATGGGCTGAAGTTAGCTGCGCCGACGATGCAAAGATATTGCAGTCGAACTTCGATAAACTGGTTCTCTGGTCGTCCACGTGGCTTCTTTACTTTAATTTATCTAAGTGTCTTGTTCTGCACACAAGCCCGGGGCAAAAAGTGCCGCCGAAAAACGGTTATTTTATCAATGGTACCGCATTAAAAGAGGTTGAGATGCACAAAGATCTGTGTTTATGGAAAACCGCGAACTTGATGCAAACAGAGCACTGTAAAAAGTCTATCCAGAAGGCAACTAGTACCCTGCACTGGATCAGACAAGCGTTCCACCTGAATTCTTCGGAAAAATATTTGGCGCATTTGTGAGACCACATCTTGAATACGGAATGCCAATTTTGACACCGTGCTGAAGAAAGACAAGGAGCTTCTTGAAAAAGTGCAACGCAGGTCAACAAAGATGGTCGATGGTCTCAGGGACTTACCATATCAAGAGAGATTGATCAAACTTGACCTTTTTCCTTTGTCTTACAGGAACGTTCAGTTCAGCCTGCTCTGGACATTCCGGATAACCCGGGGCCACATTTCCTCCCTAAAATTGGAGGTATTCTTCCAATATGCCACCACTATTCACATGCGTGGCCATCCTTGCAAGGTCACAAACGAGCGCACCCGATAAGACCTCCTAAAACATTTCTTAAATCAATGCGTGGTCCGGCATTGGAACTTGCTTTCAAGCGAGACGGTTTCCACTGACACAATTGCGGAATTAAAAAGAAGACTCGATGTGATTTAATTTGACAAACGGCGACTATTACAACACGATTTCCTTCTGCCAGCACTGTGAAAAAAATTTCTGGCTTCAGAATTTTTTCATTCTTTTCCGTGAAAATTCACTCGAAATTCTGTCATGATATCAAATGTGCTCCCTCGAATGCACATTTGCTGAAAGAAAAACCTTATTTGCGTTACATTAACAGAGTCCTCAAGGGCATTTCATGCCTATAACCTTTAAAATATATCCATATATAATTGTTCTGCTTTCATGGACTCACTACACTGGCTGTACTTGATTAAAAGGACGACCGAAATCATCCCCACTGATTGGACACTGTCCATAACCTTACTGATACCGAAGCGCGGTGACATGCCATTATGCTCAAATAACCACGGTATTAGCCTTATAGATATAGCCACCAAATTGTTTGCGACCATCCTTCTCCGCAGATTTTTGACTGAGCTCAATCGTCACACTCATCCTAACCAGAGCGGTTTCCAATAGAGGAGAATATACGAGTTCCAGGCAGCAGTTCCGAAGAAGAAGATGCGATCACTGGAACAAGGACTTTATTTTCCTGACGTTTCGGATTCCATCGGGAATCCTTAGTCATAGGTAATCGTAAACAGGTCTGA
>JAYGXS010000003.1:2127598-2141590 GCA_036362985.1 Ligula intestinalis | reverse complement strand
GAACGAAAAGCTTCGTGAAATGGTCTGTGTTGTCGGTAAAATAATAAGATTAATCCAGATTTGATGCATTTGCATTGGATGGGTACACTAGAATGTCTCATTCAGTAAAAGTAATTAATAACCACACCACTTGGTTTACACTTCAAAACTGCACCCAAACCGCTAGGAACGAAGCGCCCTCATGTTAAACAGAGGAAGGTCATCTAATAACCAGAACGTGCTCTTGTTTCTCATTTAGCTTCCAGTTTGCGGAACGATCACTCTGGCAGACAACCAAAGTGGTTAGTCGTCCCTTTGTCGCAGGTGCATCTTAACACTTGAAATGGCCCCTCGACGCTTCGAGATTTGCCTCCAGGGAGATATCGACAAAAAAACGGCACCACACACTTGCATTGTCAGCTGTGAAATGAAAACTGCCAAGCTGCAGCCAGCTAGGTTTGCTTAACGCACGTAAACTTGGCACAGACTATGCGTCGCTCCACCTTTTTTAGAAACGACCTTCTCCCATGAATGGGACATTTCGTGGCGTCATGCAAACAAAGCAGCGGTTTCTTCGCTTTCATCAATGGGCCATGTGACATGAATGGGATTCCTAATCGACTGTTCTTGACTAGAGCTGAGTCGAAAAAGGGTACAAATGCCATGGTCAGCAAATAAATGATGCCGAATCACAAGCTAGGGAAAACAGGTCAGATTGGACGAGCAGTAGCGACCTAGCTTCGCGTTCAACGCTCAAATGCGTAATCTGGCTGATCACCTCCCATGTTGACTCACACAGGGCCTCACGGTGACGACTGCAGCGGTCTCACACCTCGGATTCAGTCTCTTTTGGAAACGGACGCCCGTTATTGTGACTGTTATCTTCCTCCAATCCACTACCTCTGTGCACAACACGCCATTCCTCCCATCTGGCGTCCCAATTCTTTTCTTCCCGCATGGAAAATTGCAGCAGCGTGGGCTTTGCCTATTAACTTGAACTTGTAGGGGTCTAAGTAGTGGTTGTGTCGAGCTCACTACAATTATCAGGTAAAAATCCTAAGTGGAGGGTAAAATACAGAAGTCAACAGAAGGACAGGTTTATTGTGTACAGAACTCCCAATTGCTGTCTCAGATGGCAGTGGCCATTGGCGAAGTCAGGGCTAGTGTTAACTGCCTCTAGCCAGACCTGATAGGGTCAACTGTGTGTTGTGTGGGGTGATGACAGTTGCTTTGACATGACTGTGAAGCGAATTCAAGTGTTATGCTATTGAATGAATGAAAAGGTTCGCGTTCCAGGTATGAATGAGGAAGAAGACTTGTCGAGCACCGGATCAATTTGTTTATTGTTTATTTGTTTATTGTTTGTTAAGCTATTGGTAGGTTGATATTGCCTGAGGGGATGTTGCCTGTAGATTTCTTTGCTGCATCGACCGAGGGGTGTCTTAGTCAAGTGGCCCTTAGGCAGGCGCGTGTATACGCAGGATGCACGTGTATACGCGGGTGTGTGCGCACGTGAGTGTGTGGATAAATAAGCTGAGGTCAACCTTCGGGTGCGCCGGCACGCCGAAGAACAGGGGACGTTGGCGCAGCTGTTCTCGGTTAGCCGGAAGCAGCTGCGAGGTTAAACCTCGGGGACGGGGGCGCCAGTGAAAGCAAGCATTGTAACAGTTGCTTGTGATGACACGAGTTTGGGGCAGCGAGCCTTGGAAAATGAAGGGGAGGGAGAGGCTTTGTGGCCGTCCGCCACAAACCACTGCGAGGGACGGCGTGGCAGAGGCGCTAAACCAAGTCGAAGGCCAGATCAGGACATTGCGTTACTCGGGGTGAGCTAACATGAAAAATGTCGAAATAAGTATAAGATTCGATCGTCTGAACCCTAACTGTCGAACGTTGGGGAGAGGGGCGTTTCTGGCACGCGTAGATGGAGGTCCAAGCCGCACCAGCCACCTGTGATCTTAATGGCAGTGCGACTCCTTGGGATCTGAGTCATGCGTATGTTTGCAGAAATAGGTATAAAATCTCTGTTTTACGAATAAGAAGACAGATATAACCAGGCAGGCACATCCGAATTCCATTCAGATATTTTCTACGACGTGAGCATACCGCCAAATGTTCTTTTATATTTTAAGGGAACTTATCTCGAAATTGTGATTTCAACATACATGTTCATGACAGCAGGCTCCAACTGAACCATTCTAATGAACGAGCTGCAAGAGCCACGCTAAAGACAGGACTACAAAAACAACCAGTACATCTGTCAGGATAGCTTTCTCCGTGCCATATTTTTTTGCACTGATGATGATGGACGTGTATATCTGTCTGGCTCTGCGTAAAATTTAAATGGAGAGACACATGAAAGAGAGTCAGAAAGTACTATCGGGATATGCACGCTGGCGATATAATTGACCAAATAGTGACTCCTGTGCAAATGAGCAGTTCCCCGTGTACCTCATATAGTGTGTACAGTGACAGTGTGTCGCACGTGAAGTAGTTTTTGGTGGTAATAGACTTGCGCTGAATCTATTGCAGCGGCTTAAATCAAAAGGGGAAGATCCTTGCCACTGCAATCTTCAGACCATGGTTTCGCGTAGGAAGGTAAGGCATGAGACACTAGGTAGAAGGGCTAGTATATACTGTACAGAGCTAGTGGAGAATAGGTTTGAGGAAGTCGACAGTCGGACGGGCGCACCGCCACAGCCCAGAGTCTACAGCGAGCTCATGTGTGAGGCAGGGCCAGGGAGGTGATTGGCCAGACCAAATTGGGGAAGGCAGACACTGGGGTGTGTGCGCGTGGTAGCAGCCGCGAGAGGTTGAGCGTTGCACGCGGAGTTGGGCCATTGGAAATCTACTACAATCTCTCTTTCACATTAACCTGGTGACAAGATAGAGTCAAAACAATTGGAGGAGGAAAAAGATGAAGTTGGCTGGTGCGGCGGGAACGTGCACCTAGGCGAGCGCAGACGCATCCCCATACGTTGAAGTTATCCTCAACAACGTCCACCGTGCCTCGAACTGGGTCTCATGATGTTCAAGCGCATCTACCGCGTGGGCCGCTGTAGGAACCACTATAAATCCATTGACGACAGGACAGTACAATTTTGACCTATGAGGACATTCCACTATGGATTTCTGTTATTTTCACCATACGCTCCTAAGAGGTTGTTGCTAGGACAGTGAATGGTTCGTAAATTAGTTTTAAGTGGTAGCAGACATACGTAGCACCTACCGTACCTTCTCTTCCCTCACCGACCTGTGCCCGGTGTCAAAACTGGTTCAAGAAGATCGGAGACCAGAGTGGGCGCAGGTGGCTGACGCTACCAAGGCCACCCCTGCGCGTGGCACCACGTCCTCCCCGTGTTTAGCATTTGTTATCGGCACGCAACCCGAGTAACGCCTGCCCTACCCAGATCTGGCCCCATGTTAGACCAGCGCAGGGGGTTAAGTGAGTTAAACCCAGCAACTACGATCTTCATACCATGACTACTTAGTAGAGGAGAGAAGCCGCTGAAGGCCAGAGGAGTTGGAAGAATGTATTGTGTACACAAAGGAGAGGGGAATAGATAGAGGAAGTCTGACTTGGCGAGCCTACAACCGGCAGGAGAGCCAGCCGCAGTCCAAGTGAGGTCTTAGCACCAATCCGGCCAGAAGACAGAGAGAGCGCGTCTATTGGCTAGGTCGGCCTGGAGATTTTGGGCAACGAAGCAGCTTGCGTCGGAAACGCGTGCAAGCTTGCTATTCGTCGCTCGGCTCAAACCGCGTAGATGCAGGAACTGTGACTGGCCGATCGAGACGTCGAAAACCGCGTCGGTGAGCCTTTGGGAAAATGCACTTCGACGCGAGCTAGTAGGCCAGGCACGACCCACTTCACATCTACAACGCGACCCGTTGGGGGGAAATATTCACCTACACGCCTTTACTGACAATTGCATATTATTTTATGATTAGATATAATCTTTTGAAGGGAATTCCATGCACAGGCACCTTCTACAAACATTTGTCGAAGTATGCAGTACTATGATTGACAGTCTGATCTTACTTAAAAACTTACATCGTTAAACGCTTCCTATCACAATGGATTAAGTTAATAGGGAAGACCTGGTCTCTGTACCAAGTATAGATTATTTGAAGCAGGCCAAGCATGTACACGATCGGACCAATCAGATAGTGGCCTTGAGTGGATAGCAGGCCGACTCGCGTGGGAGAGTGCTAATCCTGTCCGCAGCTTATGAGATATCGGCAAGTGCACTGTCTATGGGCCGATCGATAATGCGGCGTGGGAAGAGAGTTCACTCGGACCACTTGTTAGGGATTTTCCTAAAAAGCAAGTCGGCGTGCGAGTGGCTAGGGCTGCTTCTAACATAGTTCCCGACGCCTGAGGATCTGTGGTGACGGGTCCAGAAACCTGGACACATTCTCTTCTCCAGCTATGAAGACCGCATTTATAAGCCAAAGCACTACCTCCATTTCTTGACTACATTCAGTCAGGTTTACGTTGACCCCCTCTTCCATCGGCCGAGAGAATATACCCATTTAAACGGTCAGGGGTAATACCGGCCGCCTGGAAGAGCGGTTTTTGGACGAGAACTCACCCAATGGTGAAGCAATAATGGGTCTTTATCATGACTATGGCTTTTATCACTATACCGTATACTTCTCCTACTCTCCACAGGAAGTAGCCGTGGCAGAATTCACGAGTGTGGGGCGAATTTAATATCTGGTGGTCTTATCAACGTCCAGCTCGAATTCGTGCTTTGTGGGGTTTCGTCCTCTCGCCACGCACGCTGAAATTGTCTGAAGATGACCATAGAAAGACATTCATAACAACCTCAACGAGGCTTAGGCAGTGGTTGTTCTCGCAACTTGGACTTAATACCTTCCTGAATAGAGGTAAAGAGATTCCCTAGCCCCAAACGCTAGGAAAGATCTCATCTCCACGGTGGTGTCTACCGTGGAATGTCATTCACGCCCCCACCCCTACCGTTCTTGGACGTGCACGTTGTGAATACCAGAATTGGCTTGACGACATAAACGCAACTACCAACAATCTAATTGCTGAGAAGAATAAGCTGCTAAAAGCCCGCATGAATCGCCGAACCGATGCCAATCAACGGCTGCGGTAGACACAGGACGCCTGAGTGATATGCAATAGAGACGAAATCCTCGGAAAAGAAGAACTTATTCGACGTCCTCAGGGCTATCTATGGTCCCCACACTAAGGTATCCGCGCCGCTGCTCAGCTCCGGGGAACAATAATTCTGACGGAGAAATCGAACATTCTAAAGAGCTTGACCAAACACATCAGATGTGTGTTCAAGCGCCCATTCAAGCTCCTCCAACTTGCCATTAATCGTCCCCTGCCCTAGTTGGAAAAGAATAATGACCTGGCTCTCCCATTTTTTGTACCAAAAAACCATTCGAGCTGTGTCGTAAGTTTCTAATAGGGAAGCACCGGAGTCAGAGCATGGCGGCCGCGAATGAAGGAAAAACGTACAACAATTTTTCAGGAGATGCAGCAGCAAAGATATTCCACTAGGATTGTAAGGATGTGATTATCGTCCATTTCTATAAGTGAGAGACAAATGGCACCGACAATCCTGTAATACCCGTCAAGGAATTTCTCTGATCGACATCCTCTGGAAAGTGTTCACTCCCATTCTTCTCTGTCAACTGAACGGCCACCGACAGCATGGCCTCCCCCCGAACCTGAATGTGGCTTTTAAGGACACCACAGGACAGTCATCATTATGTTTGTCGCCCGCCAGCTACAAGTGTCAGGATAAGCAAACTTTACTCTACACCCCCCATTTGAGTTCGACGAAAGGCTTTGACATTGTGGGCTGTGGTGTTACGGAGACGGGACCCCGCATGCATTCACGGCAGTCAGCGAAAAGGACAGACCAGCTGAGTCATGCCTACAGTCTAGCCGCCCCTGCACAGAGCAGGGGCAGTGGCCGAAGTCAAGGTGGTTCTATAATGCCGAGGCACACACCATATGCTAGAAGTATTCTAGGAAGAACGGAACTATATAAATATACCGGAGTGGATAAGATAAAGGACGACCCCGCAAGCCCCAGTGTCTTTGTGTGCTGTTGAATAAAGCCATTGCCTTCTTCTGGCTAAGAATCGGGTCAGAACCAAACTGGGCTATAGCAGTGGAAAGGCAATCGTCAGTATGTTTAACGCCCGCCAGCTACAAGCGTCAGGATATGCGAACCCAACTCTACACTACATTTTTGAGTGCGACGAAAACCTTCGACACTGTGAACTATGAAACGGTATACGGAAATTCGGCTGCCCTGAGCGATTCACGTAAATGTATAGCCGTGGATTAAGTTACTCGGCTCGACCCTCGCCGCTGCTATCTTCAGAGCTGGTTCCGTATGGGAAAAGAAGTGGGATGCCCGGTGGGAGGAATAGTGTATTCTGTACAGGGGTAGTGGAGAATAGGTTGGCGGAAGTTGACAGCCGAACGGGCGCGAGTCCACGGCCGCAAAGGAGCCGCGTCCGAAGTGTGAGAGCGCAGAAGTCATCACAACGCCTCCAGCGAGGTCATGTGTAAGTCAGTGTCAGGAAGAACAGATTGGAGTCGGCAGACACTGGTGCTCCCGCGATAAGTCGTGAGAGCCTAGGGTTAGAGCGGACATGGATCAGCACAGATGGTACGTCCGCTCCACGACGAGATGATGACATGTATCATGGAAATTTGCGTAGTTTCCGGAGTAGGACTGCCTACTCGCTCCCACCCTCTAAAGTCTCATGCTCTCTGCTATGCTGATGGACGCCTACAACATCGCGTACAGGACTGACAGGAATCATTTCAGTAACCGGCGCATGCAGACCTCAACTCATATACCCATGATTAAAGACTACGATCCGCTCTTTGTGGACGACTGCGCACTCAACAGCGCGATGGAAGAGGACATGCAAGGAAGCACGGGCCTCTTCTCCGAAGACTGCGCCAACTTTCGACTGATAAAATGATGAGTTTGCACCAACCATCAGATTACACTTAATAAGATGTCCCTTGCAGTGGCCCAACTCCCAGTGCGATGCTAAACCTCCCGCAGGTGCTTGCACCTGCACCCCAGTGTCGACCGACCCCAATCGGGTCTGGCCAATCATTTTTCTGAGGCTGACTCATACATGAACTCACTGAAGGTGCTGCTCTGACGCGCCGAACGCCGCCCTTGCGGCTGCTGACTCGCGCTTGTCTGGCTGTCAAGTTTATTCAATTCCTTACAGTCTGTTTAAAGAAGATGTTGGGACCATGATGAGTGCAAAATTAGTTCGCAATTCCACTCTTCTCTTAAGCATTCCGGTAAATTCCAGCGCCAGTAATTGACAGAGCCCGAGACCCAATCCCTGTGCCCTATCACAAAATCATCCGTCGTAATGTCCTCGGTAGTGAGTATGTCCTTTCAATGAAAACTACTAGTAAAGAACAAATTTGGTGTATCCTGCAGCCTATCTATCCGCTGCAGAATCTGACTTCATCGAGTGAGGAAGAAAAGGCTTTCCCAGTCGCGAGAAAATTTTTTAGTTCATTACGTCAGCATTCTTGGCCCAATAAGGGCCTCGTGCTTGCTAGAACTTATCTGCATGTCACACTATTACGCCTCATTTAAACCCCATTCGAGGACACAAACTTTAGAGTAGAACGGAAAAAGTCTGCCATTCCAAACTGCAGCCAAATTTGGCCTTCAAGTGGTGATTTAAAGAATAAGGGTAAGGAAGTCGTTGGTATGATACAGGCATATATGTATACGTATGTACAGTGGAATGTAAGCTGTCAGACCGGTTTGTTAATCAACAGACCGTAGACGTGATCGTCTCGGCAACCAACATACACCCAAAACGGACCCTCAGCGTGCGGTCGAAAGACTGCCGGGGCGGAAAAAATTTCAGCCGGAAATCGATGCATCAGTGAGATCTCTCCCAGAGGGCCCCTTTCAGGTTCGATCTCACAGGAAAAGAAAAGACCATCCGTGCGGCAGACGAGTAGTACTGGGTGAGACAGAGATAAGGGTCCGGGAGGCGAAAGGATCAGAGGAGTGGTCAGAAAAGCGCTGGCTGACGCATTAACCCTCTCATAGACGCTGAGATCGACAGACCAGGCCACTTTACCGTCTTCTGTGCGCAGAGCATAGAGGTGAGCTGATTGGCTGGCCACAAGTGCCAGACGCCCTTCTCCCGGCAGTAGAACAGGATCCGCGAAGAAACCACCCTGACGCAGTCGCGGAGAGGGTGTTTGGGTCCAACGGATCCTGCCGTCAGCTGCCGCCACACAGTGCACGCGACCGTCTGCGGTGGCTATCACAATGCCTGTGCCCCAGCCCTGTCCGGCGACATCTGGTGGCAGGAGTAAGGGGGCGGAGAAGATGGGGCCAAGATGCTGAACCGTCCAGCGGCGTTTGCCTGTAATATCGCGGCAAAAAAGGAACAGAGTTAAGTTGGGGGAAAACAATCCCCTCCCGCCGGCAGTGAGTAGAAGGGTCCGCAGACTGTTGAAAAAGCGTGTGTAGCAGCAAGTGGATTCCAACAAAACAGCTACTCAATTGAAGAAAGTAGTCAGTGAATATTTGCATTTATAGAAGGGAGTTGACTGATGCTTTTCGGATATTCACTAGCAGATAGCTAGGTTACCGACATGCTAACACAAAGGAACATGTGCATCAGCAAGCGCATATCTACTGTCCACGAAAAGACTTCTCCACTCACCTAAACCATCGAGATTCCAGCTGCAGAGATTAGTTGCAACTGCTAACTTGACCTTGTCATTTTTTACAGCGCAAATCCTGGAGCTAAAAGCATTCCTTATACAATACATACTGTATTCAAGCAATCAAACCATTTTCTAGGCGTGAGCTCGGAACACAGTTCCGAATTAAAGCACCTCTAAGGGAATCACACTCTTCTGTATGCATAAAAATACCAATGACTTCCTACTAGAGCAAGATCGACGACTCTTACCTGTAATCCGACAAAATTACCATCGAATGAATTTTTTTCCGATAATTGTAGTGTTGTATGTTCGCGTGATTTTCATTGTTTTCAGGCTCAGTTCCTAGGCAGCATAACTGAAGTGAATGTACAATCTCTTTGAGAGTCACCTTACAAAACTCCTACACAGGCACTTGAAGGATTAGACAATCACACGCTTTCCATCTATAGCGCTTAATCCAGGTATCTACCTTGCAAACTTAACCCAGCCTAATAACAAATCGATTTTGGACGCCTACTTTCCTTTATGAGTAGATGAAACTGAGTTCACCCTTAACAAAACAGTATTTGCCTTCAAAATAACCTTTCGATGAGAAAACAGTCAGCAGTTTGCGAAATTCGATATTCTCGGTTGCATGGACGGCCCTAATTAATTGAGGAGATCGAAGTTTAGGGCACTCGTACATTTCGACTAACCCTCGTCAGGCGATCACATCAAGTTATTCCTGATATGGTGAAGAAGAAATCCGGTGGTACAGATATGAAAAGGGGAGGAGAGATTAACAATGTTGATTCTCACGACTGCGGAAGGAATAATGTCCAGTGGTCAGTGGGCCGAAAACCGAGACCGACCAGCACTAGGCTTCAGAAGAAATACCTACTGAATCTCGAAAGTAGTTTGCAAATATCTGCAATTTTGGAGGGCCGTTTACCGGTGCTAGTCGGGTTTGTAAGTCAATTTGCTCACAGCCACCTACGACCGCTATAAAATTGCCAGGTCACCTGAAGACGACGGGGTTGAAAAAATGAAGTCAAGGGGATCCAATGCACATGTGTAGCTCTATAAGTAAGTTGAAACAAGTAAAGCAATATCTGGAGACAGAATTGTTCACTATAAGTCGAATGACTTGGCTGTCGTGCACGTAGTTCCGTTAATTTTTGTCAGTTCTCAGTACTTTCTACTATAGTATGTCGACAGGGGTCTCCTTGGTAGCGACGAATGTTCTCATTTATATTTACATGCCATCTCCCACGCTTCCCGTAAGACAGAAACTTGGGGCTTTTTGCATACGATATCACAATCCCACCATAACTTTCACCCTAACCCTAACAGAAGTTCATTGAGTAGGCATATAAATATAAATAAGAACATTCGTCGCTACCAAGGATACCCCTGCCAGTATGTCTAGCACCATCTGTTTCCTATATAGTTCAGATGGTCGTCAAGCATGATACCTAAAAATCTTCGGTATTGGCTGTTGAATGACGACGCTACTTCATTAACCGCTTCCAGCTGTCTCGACTGCCCTCAAAGACATCTTAAGCAGTTTTCTAGTCTACAAAGCCGCTAGAGAGAGAGCGCTTAAGTTGCGTACCGAACCACAACCTGACTGCTGCATTCTGCATCTTGATTGGAGGTATCAATCCAAAATTCCTAAATGATAGACTTTTTCTGGACCTGAAACAATCTTACTTCGAATCCTTTAAAACCTGCACTGCATAAATACTATATTCAATATTTTTGTACGTTTGAAGATTAGTGTTTTTTTACTGAGAAAAAAATCCTTATTTCGCAGACTATTGACTAAACATAAAACTGAAACAATGCCAATATTGACTGTAAACGAAGGAGTTTGTTTTAGGTTTTTCTTGCTTGCACAGTGACCAAGAGGTGCCTTATCAATAGAGGCCCGATGCCTGTGAGGTGCTCACAGTGAAAATTTTCGATGCATAAAAACAGAGGCACACTCACTGATTTTTTTAATTTATAAAACGTAGACCGACAGGAGGCACAGTAGCCGTTCGCTCGCGAAATTGGCATGATCCATAGACTACGCCTTGACCGCACATGCAGAAGAAAAAACATAGATCCCCCACGGCAATGGGGTGTGTTTCTGTGGCTAAAGATGAGAAATTTGCGTCTTGTGTAGTTGTTGGCACAAACGCAGCAGCGGATTCAGCAGCTGCAGCAGTGTGAGGTGCATCAGATTTCCAATTGACTGGCCGAAGGACACCATTTCGCTGAACGCGACCAAGTTCTTGGTCAACCGCTGTAATTGCAGCATAAGGGGCTGGTCTTTTTGTCTGAAGACAGGTTTTGCGTTTGGTTGAAGTCGGAGAGTTACCTTCATCGTGTTGCAGCAGCCAAAACCGTCTTGAAAAAATGGAGCAAACTTTGCCTGCAGATTTGTCGTCAGCTGATTCGATTTGGCGGGACGCGGCCAAGTTGACTGAAAACCAATGTAAATGCGGTGAGGTGGAAAATTCAGGAGACACAGTTTCTCGATCCAGTCAACGCCAATTAAGTCAAGCCTCGGCCGGTTTTGTAAGGTAGCATGTTCCCTTGAATTGAGTGCCAGCAAAGGATGCGTCACATTCAACCTCAGCCGTGAGCCGGAGATATCCGCCAGACACACTTTTGTCCGACGTGATCATCGGGGGCCATCCAAGTGTGTTTGGAGGTGAGGCTGATGTTTGAGCCTGTGCCAATCTAGAGGCATACACGTTTGCCATTGCTAGTAACCGTCAAATTCTTCCTCCGCGCCTCAAATTCAGCTTCGAACGTAGCTAGAATGCAGTGGGTCTTTTGGCCAGAGTAAGATGAAGGGTCTTTGAAACTTCTTGTCTACCTGCCGCCTGCCCTTGAGTTGGGGGGTTGGCCAGCCGGACACTGGTCATTGGCGTAAACACAGCCGCGGATTCATCAATGTCGGCAGATGAGATTCACAATTGGCTGTTGTGGGCAAGACGCGCTGGAATTGATTTCCTACGGACTTTAAAAGTGCTATTTCTGCTAGGTCAGAAGCACACACGCACACGTCTGCAAACTCCGCACCCAGTTCAGTTTCAGTTTATTTGGCGAAGGTAATAGGCAAAAAGCCTTAAAAAAACCCTCCTACTTGTAGATCGTCATGCCTCATATGCACGCAGGCTTAAAAGCTGCAATTTTTAAAATGGTGTTAAAATAGTATTTCTCTGCTCCGTACAAAGTCCATTGACGAGGTAGCGAAAACAGAAGCATCCGCCACTGTGGCCGGGTACGTATGTTTTCGCAAATTTGTCAGAGGACATGCCACGCAGCAAGGAAGTACCTGGCCGCATCTTTGGTGACCATCTCCGTGACCTCTGCGATGTTCATCCCCCTCCCCGTTTGACCCATACTCCCAAGACCGAGAGTACTACTAATAGAATTGAATATGCGAGTTCCAGGAAGCAGTTCAGAGACGAAGAAGGATTCACCGGAACAAGAGTTTTATTGTACTGACGTTTCGGATTCCGTCAGGAATCATTAATCATAGGTAATCGTAGAAAAGTCCGAGACATACGGAGATGAGGCCCCTTATCTTCTTCTTCTGAACTGCTTCCTAGAAATCGTATATTCAATTCTATTGTCAATACTATTTTAAAAGTGACAATTTTATGTCACTGTGTGTTGATGAAATACGAACAGGTAAACACTGGGGTTTTCAAGGGCACTGCCAATTACCTTTGGAAAAGAAGAAGTTGCGGGCTTTCTGATTGGCGAAATATTTCGGCTCCGACTGCCAAATCGCATAAACTCCGCGGCTACATTCACTGGTGAGAGCATACATCATGGCTGACTCCGTTGACTGCATCATGAATATTCACAGCATCAAGAAAGCGGGCGTTGACTTGAAGTTTATCAACCAACAGCCAAGCAAATGGGAGTCCGTAGGCATGTTGGATCTGTAAACAGAAAACTGCCGAGCAGATACGCGACCGAAGGCAGTTTTACCACATCTACCCACAACACCAGCCGGTCAATTCGACACCGTCTCCAGCTAGACGCAGGTGAGGTGACCTCTGTTATGGTTTCGTAGTTGGGGAAACGCAGCGGAGAACCCAGTTCCAGTTGCAGAAGGGTGCATTTGGCGCGCTGTATTCCGACAAACAGTTTGTTCGGGCAACTATCGGGGGAAGATGCAGTCGGAAAAAAGGAGATACTCTAACGATTCCGGAGGATTCAAACATTCTGGATGCACGGCCATTTCTCTGTCACGTTTGAATGGAAAGAAGGCTCACCTTGCCGAAAGCCACATATATTTGCAGTCTGCACGATGCCGACTTTTGAGGTTTAGGCAAATTCGAGCGAAGGCTGTGAGCCCTCTAGGTAGGTCCCATTTTCGATCTCATCCTCACTCGGGCCATTTAGCAGAAGTTTCTAGCTTTTTCTGTATAGTCAGCAATCTAGCCTGTAAACTTTCATGACCCGCGTCTGATACTTGTAATTACCACGATCTCTGCGCTTGCCAAACCGTTTTTCCTAAAGCTAGCACCCGAGAACAAGCAGAAGGGAAGGCAATCGACGACGCGGAGGGCTGCATTCAGAAATAGCGCAAGTCATTCGCACACAGAAAGGCTGTGCGCATTTATTGGTCCGCTTGATGCGAGAGTGTCGACGAAATGAACCAATCAGATCTGACGACAGATAGATAGTCAAAGTGCGCGCTCTCATGGCAACAGTATAGCAGCAAGATACAGTCACCTTTCGACAACAGTAGCTGATGTAGGCCCACTCATTAATCCCTACTCCCTGCATGTTCTCCTACGAAAACGGTGGTTATAGGGTTTTAGGGGTGAGGAATTAGGACATGTAGTAGAATATACTTGAATAAACGCTAAATGCATTTTTTTATTTCACTGCACTTAGAAGTGTTGTTGATTTATATCTTATTAAGTTGGTTTGGCAGATTTGCTTGATTTGAGTTGATCCAAGTGTGAAAAACTCTAGACGTCTGGCGGGATTTGAACCCGCGCATCAGAGAAAGCCCTTGCCGGAGGCTAATGCGGGTAATATCGATCCAAGTCTGATTAAACTCATGGCGTGAAGCGGGCGTTTGTAGCTTAGCGGTAGAGCATTAGCATCCGGCAAAGGCTTTCTCTGATGCGCGGGTTCAAATCCCGCCAAACGCCTAGAGTTTTTCACACTTGGGTCAACTCAAATCAAGCAAATCTGCCAAACCAACTTAATAATTAAGTCAGCCTAGTAGTAATTCTGGTGGATTCTAGATGATTGCTTAGGAAATCCTGCTTGGGCAATCAACTTGCTCC
>JAYGXS010000003.1:2110958-2126148 GCA_036362985.1 Ligula intestinalis | reverse complement strand
TCTAGATGATTGCTTAGGAAATCCTGCTTGGGCAATCAACTTGCTCCCATATTGGTGGATTGCATATGAGCGAAAAGTTGAGCATGTAATATCGATCCAAGTGTGATAAAACTCATGGCGTGAAGCGGGCGTTTGTAGCTTAGCGGTAGAGCATTAGCCTCCGGCAAAGGCTTTCGCTGATTTATATCCGTAGATTTTCGTAACCTGCATTATCTTTTAACTTAGTGCGGAAAAACCCGAGTATCAAATTGCAGGTTTCTTGAATTTCCCGAAAAACTGAAGTGTTGGTAAGGACGTACCTACTTAAAATTACCTGAGGTCCAACTTACCGTTCTAGAGTTAGATAAGTATATTCCGCGGCGCGAAGCGCCGCACACACCTTCAATTTATATTCGGACCAACTAACCCCCAGCGGCCGCGGGAAGCAACTTCAACTACATTTTTTTTTCACTTTAAAATTACTTTGAGAATTTCCTTCTCTGCCTATCCTATTTCTCGACCCCCAAAAACTCTATAACCACCGTTTTTGCAGGACAAATGCTGGCACTAGGGGCATATGAGTGGGCCTACATAAGCTACTATTGCCGATGACTGTTCATGGGAATTAAGGCTCTCTTAAAGTAAACGCTGCTTTACGTATGGGCAGGCAGATATCTTAGAATAGAAATTCGCAAGTAGACTGAGATTCATTGCAGCAATTCGTTTGGTGCGACGTCCAATGACTGTCCGCATTTTGGAGGAGCCCATCTGGAAATCGCAATTACGGCATTTATACTGGCAAATGTAGTTTAATTAGCGCACCTCATATACCTCTAGTCACAGCATTTTTTTCCAGGTAAATGGTGGTTATAGGGGTACTGGGGGCAGGGAAATGTGATAGGCAGTGAGGGAAATTTTTAGAAGTGGAAAGTAGATAAAGTTGGTTGAATTTGTTCCCCTCGGCCGCTTGAAGTAAGTTGTTCCGCGGAGTATACTAATCTTACTCCAGAACGGTAAGTTGGACCCCAGTTAATTTGAATTTCGAGGAATTTCGAGAAACCTGCATTTCGATAATCGTTTTTTTCCAGAATACGTTAAAAGATAATACAGATTAGGAAGATCTACAGATATAGACCAGCAACTTTTATAAATACAATAAAATAAAAGAGCATACAGCAGTTAATAAAGTATAATTCCCCACCTGTAAAACTCCTAAAACCACAGTTTCCGTACATATTTACGCCGAGGCGCATGCTAGAATTCCGCCATAGCTACCAGCAACCAACGGCCCTCTGCTCTGTCGACATCGCCGCCAGCGTGCCCGCTTCTCCACGCTGCTGAATTCATTCAAATGCCGTCTCACCTCATGCTTCCACAACGTCACGGACAATTGTCCTGACTACCTCCTGCCTTCCCACACAACGTGCCACCTCTTCGACTGCCCGGCCAACCCTACGGACCTCACGTCTGAGGACTTATGGCTTCGCCCAGACAAAGTCGTCGGATTCCTTCACCTTCCTTAAAAATTTCATACCTTCATCATTCTTTTTTATTCCTTCATGTTTCTTCAAAATTTTATACCTTCTATTGCTGGCAAACTAGGTTAAGGGAGTAAGTTAGTACAACAACAAACAACAACAACAAACAACAACAACAACCCGCATTTAGTCGACTGCCCGGCCGACCCTACGGACCTCACGCCTGACGACCTATGGCTTCGCCCAGACAAAGTCACCGAATTCCGTCATCTTCCTTAACAAAATTATATGATGTAATTCTGGCAAACAAGGTTAAGGGAGTTAGATACAACAACAAAAACACCACCACCACCACGTTCGATTCCATCCATCCTGAGCCCCTCTGGCGAATAATGTAACTAGATGGAATACCGATCAAACTCATTGCCGAGATAAAGGCCTCCTATCGGTCCACCACCACACGAGGTCTGGTCCACAACAATGGCTCTCAATCGATCGATATGCGGTCTGGTGTCCGACAGGGCTGCGTCCTTTCGCCCATTCTGTTTAACTACGTCATTGACTGGATTCTCGGCAAGGCCCTACATGAAGAGAACGGTGTTGAGCTTGCGCCCGGACGCCGGCTAGCTGACCTTGACTACGCCGATGATATTGCGCTGTTAGCCTCAAACTTTGATGGTCTACAGTCAGTAGTGTCGCGGGTAAATTGGATCGCTATGTCGGTTGGCATGTCAACAAAATTCCGGAAAGTAGAAGTCATTAACGAGTTGTATTCCTGACCAGGAGAAGACACCCCTGGGGATTAATGGCCATCAACTTAGAGTAGACATCTTTAAATACCTCGGGGCGCGGCTGCTACTGAATGGGCAGAGCAAGGACGATATTGTCTCCCGTATCGATGCTGCTCGCTGGGTTTTCTCAATCCTTTGAAAGCGCCTATGGATCCGACGTGACATCTCCATCACCACGAAGATTCGTGTATACCGTGCACTCTTACGGTCAGCCCTCCTCTATGGATGTGAATGCTGTACTGTGCGCGTTGAAGATGAGCGAAGACTGGAGGTATTTAACTACCGATGCCTGAGGACCATCCTGTGGGTTAAGTATAGCGACTTCATCTAGAATGAGACAGTCCGCATCCGCTGCGATCATATTGCGTGGATATTTCAGACTATCAACGAAAGGCGACTGATATGATTAAGGCACGTTCTCCGTCGTCCGTCCAACGAGCTGAGCTATGCTGGCCTCGATCCGGAGCCGCAGCCCATCTGGAGGCGTCAAAGTGGAGGACAACTAAAAAACTTGGCTCGAAACCGTTCGTTAAGACATGAAAGCAGTTCTTGGACCTCGGTCTCCATCGATGGAAAAAAGACTGGGTGAAGCGCTCTAAATCCGCTGCCGCCAATCGTCACGCGTGGAGAGGTACCGTCCGTGACATTATTGAGGCCAGCTAGATCAGGCAGGATGACAGCCATAACAAGTACAAGTTTCCGGAACACGAAATGATGGGACTAGGGGTATATGAGATGCACATTTTAAACTACTGTTGCCTTTATATTTATGTTAGCCAGCTCCAACGGAACCGGTCCGATCGACGGTGCCGAAACCAAGTGAATGACAGGGCAATAAATTATAATCACTGCATTGGTTGGATTGCCGTTTTTCGGGCCCATGTTTACGCATGCGTGACGGACATGTTTACTTGTTGAAATTCATGGAAAAACCTACAGTTTACACGGGAAAGGGGTCCAAAAGTAGGGCCAAAGTAGGTTTGGGTGTCGTGTTAATTGTGTAAACAGTGAGTTTCGTGCGAAAAATAGTGGTTGTGACTGACGGTTGAGATGAATGAGATTTCAGATTTATTGCTGTTTTTTACAGGGAGAACACGACCTGGCGTCTGTAAAAACTCGCTGCCTGACAATGTTAGCTTTTCCGTGTGCTGGTCAACTGCAGTTTCGACTTGTTAGTGCTGTCAGGCAAACACAACGACCGCACATACAGTTCTGCGAGTCCTGCAAACAACGTTTAGGCCGAAATTTAACTTGGTAGTTTAGCGTATATCTGGACAAGTTGTTTTGATCAACTGAGTGGATTTGATAGCAAGAAGGGCTTTGGTTTGAAAACTGCCCTTTTATTGAAAGGTATTGGGGGAAATATGCTCACATTAAGGCTAAATCATGAGTATGTTTAGATTGAAGAAATTCCCTATGCTATAAGGAAAGACAGGATGAAACGTTCTTGTAATATGCATTGTGCTGTGGAAGAATTGCATAATTAGTAAAAAAGGTGGAATAATAATCCCTTCCAGTACTAAAAAATTTTGTGCGAAGTTGATCAAATAGAACTAAAGCGAAGTTTAAGGAATCGCGTTTATTTTCAAAAAAAGCAGCGATAGAAGTTTTAAGAATTACATTTAGCTATTCTTTGAAGTTTAGATGCAAAAAATGCAGTAACCAAAAGTTCTCGGTAGAACATGTACTTTTACCGCACAGCTGGCCATGCGCGTAAACAAAGTTTCTGTGTGTTACCGCGAAGACAGCCTATACAAGGCCCTATTGAATGTAAGTCATATAGAAATATATTTTTTGTAAAGAATACGTTTCGATCAAGCGTTTTTTAGAAACGGAAGAGGCAGAAGAATAATAGTTATTGCAAAAAATGATCATAAATGTAGCCTATTTTTCTGCATTCGCACGCTTATTAGGGATCTTGGAATAAACCTCCTTGAGCGAAAAATAATCCCTTATAAAGAAAAAGGTATGCTTTTTCATTTCCAGTCAAATTTAATCGTGTATCTTCAGATAAATTTACGAAATTGTCAAAAGTCCCCAATTTCCCTGTGAGATTACCTTGGAATAAGTTAATATACGCAGACATTCATCAGCTTAGTATCCAATCAAATCACTTTTTAAAGAGGTAACCTATTATGGAAAATTTCATTATTAATCTTAGGAATAAGAATATGCGTGGTATCTAGCAGACATGTTGTATGGTCGAAAATGTGGTTTGCTGTTTTGAAGCATTTCGACATTTGACCAAAATGGCCATCTGCATAGGAAATAATATCCAAAAGCTCATTTTCTCGGTATATACTGTTTAGTTATATCTTATTTTAAAGGGTTTGATGTAAACATCGAACAGACGGGCAATTAGTCAACTTATCAATGAATACACCGAAAACTAGCGAAATGAAGAGACTTTATTCCACGATATTCAATAACTACGTATCCACTCATTACCAAATGTAAAAAATATTTTTACTAAAGGCAAGTACTTTTTATATAAAGAAAGCGATTCCTTAAAGTTTTATACTTAACAAACTATTTAAATTTAATATTCTAATTTATAGCTATTTTTGACCTCTCCAGAAGCTGGGAATAATTGAGAAAATTTTATTTTGCTGAACCAACACTTAGTACTTTATATAGTTCTTTTAAATACTTAATATTTCAAATGCTGCTCATTATTATGTATAAGTTTGCTCAAATGCGTTCCCGCTGGTATGGGAGAAATAATCAAACATTTACAAATTTAGGAAAGTTGCTTGCAGGACTCGCAGAAATGTACACCTGCTCAATCTGTGTTCTCGTCGGAAAGGGGGGGGGGTGGATCGGACTGAAGATAGATCTCGGCTCGGTTAGGCAAACTGCTCCGGCTAACTGAATAGAGTCGCCATTTATTTACTCGAGACAGCATTTGATATGACTGTCTTAGTCGGCTAAGTGGGCACCATAAATAACCGTTTTTAATTGAGATGTCTTATCAAACGACTGCGAGGCGAAATAGAGCCAGACGGCACGCTAGTTATGTGGACCGAAGATAGGTGGAAGAGGGTAAGTCTATTGTAGGCTCACTAAGAAACCAAGCCCATAAAATTCCATTATGTGTGACCGATGGTAATGGTAGTTTATTTTTAATTTAATATTCAATTGAATCTATTTAAATTCAATTAATTTTTCAACTATCGCACGTTTTGTCGTTGCTATATATTAGCCTTTTTTAAATAATTGTATCTACCAGTTCCTCCACTGAGAAGTAAGCTGTGCTCGGGTTCTCGTTCTTAATTTCGTTCTCGTTCCTTTTTCCTCCTCTTTTTCTCTCTTTCTTCTTTCGTCCTTCCTCATCCCTTGCAAAACCTGCTCTACAATTCTCATCTCTGGATTATTTTCCTTTTAAGCACAGCACCTATCCTACCTCAGGCAATCGATCAGCTAGGCCGTGGGGAAGATAGTGATGTCGACCCTCAGCACATTTCTTTCCTCACTATAATCGATCTGATGCGCTTGAAACTATGACGGTGCGCTAAATGCCGTGACTTGGAGGTTGCCAACTGACGGGATTACATGGACACCGCAGTCAGTCCAGTGTGTATCTTGTTGTGTTCAGGGGCTAACTGTGGGCTGAGAGTCAGGCTCAATGGCTCCTTCTTAGTGCGGCCTTTATGGCGCTCTCAGGCGGGAGGCTACTTAACCAGGCGTTCTGTTAGTACGCGTGTTGAGTGTTGGTCGCGCCAGCCGTCGGCGCCCTCCCCATCTCCGGTCTTCTTCACCTTTGTTTTGACATCGGGTCCGGTGGGGGTGGTAAGAAAGTGGGGTGGATTCTGCGCAAGTCTAATCTCGCTATAATCCCGTGGAAGTCCCCGCGTTGGTTCAACCTGCTGGGGCTCCATGTGGACAGCGTCGAAATTGACGGTCGAACTGCCGTTTACCATTTCCTGTTTCTTTTGACATATCTCTTATTTTTTCGCCGGCGTCTCCCTTATGTCCCATCCGTATAGACCCTATTAGCATTGATCCCGTATTACAGAATTCTGCGGGTTTGGTTTCCGTGGTGAGCCCTATACTAGACTGCTACCGGGAGAAAATCCGACCAGGTCACATCATACCGATCGAGCTGTCGGATGCACCACCCAATGATCTTGGATATGTCAGATCTAGGAATCGCGGTAGCGGCATATATGTTTATACGAACAGGCTCCAGCTGAGCTGCAGGGTGCAGGTGCCAGGATAATGGAAGGACTATAAATATAACCAGTACCTTGGTCAGGCTGTCATCTTCCATGCCATATTTGTGCACTGATGATGGACATGTGCATCTTTATGATTCCTTGTCATAATCAACTGTGCACACATACCAAGGGGTCCAGAAGGACTATGAGGACATGCACGCGAGGTGATTTAATTGTGTAAACAGTGACTGCAGTGTGAATGAGCAAATTGTGTCGCCACGCCTACCTGACTGAGGGCTGAGTTGACAATACAGATAAAACCTGAACGTTGGTCCAGTGAATTGGGTAAATACTCCAGGCACCCTCATTCCAAACAGAAACTGCTACCAGACTAGCATCACTGAGAACATGGCACGCTTTACCATACATCAGGGACCTCGCAGAAGCGACTGAGTGCATTCCTATAGGACTAGTTCTTGACCCAAAGTTACCATGCGCAGAAAAGGGATGAAAATTGAGGACTGGCTTAATCCCAACGAGCAATCTGGGGTAGTCAATCGCATCTAATGCTAAAATTGACCTTTTAATTACACAGGCCAAAGTAACGCATGCATGAACATACGGTGGCTGCACGTGGAGACGAATTATGGAAAGTTGCTGCTCACACCTATGAAACGGCTCATGAGTCCTGTTACGCGGCGGCTTAAGTGCACGCTGCCCGAACGACATTCTGTTGGGATGATTGAGCGCGTCACCCAGACAGAGACACAGACAGTCCGAGGTCACGTCGGAAGGGACAACTCACGTGACCTTCAAAGACTGGACATTATGCTAAGCGTCCATTCTACTCACACCCAACGCAGGGCACAGCGGCTTGGCCGCACAGTACTCTAATGCAAGCCACAACCGACCCGGCCCGGCCACGCAGACAAAGTGCGTTGTCTAACACCGGTGCCCACCTCCCGCTAAGCGGTAGACTAACACGTCAAACCGCATGAGTCACACAGCCAATGAAGTCGTGTCTTTCTTGTGACTACTAACTAATTGGTCCAGCCTTGTACATACGCATTCGCTTGCTCTTAAGTATGCTGTACTAGGTTTGCTCTAAGACTTCTGCGTTCTATACACTCTTGTTGTGCTCTTCCTTCGGGGCTCACACGAGGCATTAGGCAGACGGGAATATCGCAGCCTTTGGGCTACCGTTACAACAAGTTCAACTTTACAGCCGTCAAGATGCTCACCCACACCGGAAACAAACAAGCAGAGAATTTATTGAAGCCTGGCTTACGCCTAGGAACTCAATCAATCGACTTGGCGTCGGCGTACAGAGCCCTACGCATTCACATCTAGACGGGCGTCACTGAAAGTTGATTCGTTAATACCCCAATATAACTGGCCCCCTTTATGTTGCTGTTGTTACCTCTGACGATGAATCCATGTAAGAGTTTGAAAGCTCAGTCGATAAGCTTCCTTCTTCACCTACGCAAGCACCTGGAATGCGAATTTTCTCATTTATTTGGGACCAGCATCTGCATAATAAAAAAGTGACTCTAACCAGCCAACTTTCTTCCAATTAAATTCGGGTCCCCAAGTGCGCCTGTTGCAATCAGGATGGCTTCGGAGACACTCCTTTGCGTCAAGAAGACCTGGTGGAACATTTAACTGGTTATTTTAAAAAATCATACAACGTGCTCATAGGAAGATGACTTCACTCGCAAGGCCTAACTAAATGCGGGCAGCCAAAAAAACATATTGGAAGCATGACAGTCTCGGAGTCTGCGTGATTTATCTCATCGAGAGAAAGGCCTGACGGTGCTAAAATGATTGTGCTGGACCACCACTGAGAAGAGCAACTGCGGAAAAACAACGCTGGAAGATGTCGCCATGAAAATGTTGAAGAAAGGAGCTAATTTACGATCGGCTAAGATAACGCAACATGCAGGCTTGCTACGGAGAACCTATCCGGTCACCCGTGGAAATCAAACTCAGAAATAGCAACTACTTTAGCCGTGTAACATTCTCCAGTTATTCGATGAGTATATATGACAATTGTTTTCTCTGGAAGCGACTGCGCATAATTACATCACTATATTCCACGAAGTTCATAAGTATTCTTAGTACCAGCAGCTTAGAATACATAAAGGTTCGTTGATACAATAGGAATACGACATAGAATAGAGTTCCTATCTCATGAAACGTCAAGCAAGACTCTGAGAGGTGTTTCGTTTTAAAAAGTAGTTGAAGCTGGTTTGTAATATTAGGTATTGTAGAGCCTGTCAGGATACCGGCTTTTGAACGGGCTTCTTTCCAAACGTATGCAAAAAAAAACCTTATATACAAAGTGAGTAGCATTATTTTTCTCATTGATTTTCCATGCCCTTACGTGGTAACAATAAAGTTAGTCTACCACCTTGGATAACCCTAACCCAAGAAGTCTTCCTTAGAGGACTGCTGGTATCAGTATAATTTGGTTTTAGTTTGGTTTTAGTGTATTTTAATTTTTAGTTTTTGAAAAGTTATACTTAGCTTAGTTGGGTTAGTTTAGCATTAAGCAATTATTTAAGTAAAGTTAAATAGCTGCGGCGGTATCTGACCAAATTAAAATTGAACTTATCAATTAAAACAAAAGTAAAGGGCATAAAACTAAAAGTAACCACATGACTAGGGGCTAGGGGTATCTAAGGTGCTAGAACAAATTTCTTGTTATCATAGATTTCACAATGGATATATACTAAAATATAATTTCCTGTACTTTTTTGGTAGCCAATTACTCCTTTGTTAATGTTATACTTCTAAAAGGGTATCTCTTGATTAAAAATAAAATATTGCAGTTACCTAATTCTCTCGAACGCGACCCGCAGTTAAACTTACATTCCGAGTTTTTAAACTCCATGTTGTACACATTATGTCTAAGTATAGTCACACACACGTACAGGCTCTATCAGGAAGAGGTCATACTTCACGGTCTTAAAAAGTCCCATAATTATAAACTACTTTTAAAACTGCAAAGTACTCCTTCATTTGGTAAAACGCTTGAAGAACACCTGAGTTACAACAAAAGGAGTGTAAGAGAGAATATATTTACGTATATGTTCTATAAAATATATCTGACTTAAAAAAGAGGCATCGAATATCCATACGAAAAATTCGTATTTCTTCATATTTTAATGAGTGTAGATTTTGCAGACGGCCCAAAAAGAAGTTAATCTCGTATCTAATAAAATATTAAAGACGACCTTAACGGCGTGATAAGGGAAATCTGAAGGAGGAGAAGAGAGAGGAAGACGTAATGACTTTTCGATCACCGGAATTATATTTTTACTTTTCTGAACTTTCGGCCTCTTCCTACGGTTCATCGTCAGAGATAAAAGGCGTACACAAAAGACAAGCAACAGTTATAGGACGCAGGGACCAATCAACCGTTATGGGGGGAGGGGGAGAGAGGGAACAGTCAATCGATAGTGCTATTGTTCCGGAGATGCCTGCGCAGGGCGATGTATGCCGGCGCCAGATCGATAAATCGATTGACTGAGTTCTCATCGCGGAGGCCCAGGCTTTAATCAATTCGCGGCCTGTTTTGTTGCCAGCGTGCGCGATTACCCTTTCAGCTGCGAAATTAAACGGTTGATTGGCCCTGCATCCTATAACTGTTTCTTGTCTTTCGCTTACGCCTTTTATCGCTGACGATGGACTCTAGAAAGAGCCCGAAAGCTCAGACAAGCAAAAGTATGATTCCGGTGATCGAAACGCCCTCTACTTCTCTATCTAAACACGTACCTGGGATGTGAACATATGCCTCAATACGTAATGACTTACCCGTTTCGGCGTCAACACAATGTAGGCCTCCTGCAAGGCTGCCGGCGATGATAACAGTGTGCGTTTTTTTGCCGTCACCTGAGTCCGCCTCACTCTGCCACTCCAACGACAGCGTTCTCACCGGCGCCACCAGTGGGGAATTGTCCAAGCAAAGGCTCCATGCCGGCCGACCGCCAGGAACTGTCAGGGCGATCAGATGGCGACCATGTGATCCAGTCAGGAGGAGATTGAGTTCGGGCAGAGGCGTTGGTGGACATTTAACAGCTCCACCCGTGTCTGCCTGCCACAGCAGACGTCCACTAGAAGCTTCCAAGGCGTAAACCGGGCCGTCAAGCGTTCCAACAGCCACGAAGGCTTCACTTGCTTCCGAGGGCGAAAAATAGCAAGCGGAGGCTTCAATTCTACTCCTTGGCTGATCACCCATAGACAGCAGTTGACTCCATAAGGGGTCGCCATTGTTGTGTCGTAGGGCCTTGAAGTAGCCCGAGTGGCTGCCGATGAAGACGACCGCCTCCGGCGGGGATGAAGCCACAGAAGGTGGTTGAACAACAACCAGCGGACTGGCATCCACACACTTTCCCAGCAAATGACGCCAGGCAACCGAGACGTTGACGGTAGGAGCAGCAGACGCCGGTTTCGTGTCTTTTAGCGGTAGCACTGGTAAGGTTACGAGTTCATGATCAAGCCGTCGGACTTTTGATGAGCCCACTGATTTGTCTACTTCCTCTGCAAGACTTTCTACGTGGGAGAGAAAGCCAGCGAGAGGCTGACTGAAGAGGGCAGTGAGCAGGGTGGTTCTCTCGTCTGGTAGATCTAGCTCTGTGATCAGGGATTCCACAAGCCACATGGCTGAAAGTGAGGAGCCACCAAGCTCGAGGAAAGTTTTCTGCTCTTCAGCGTCTGTTGTCAGAGCAGAATTCAAAGCCAGTCCACAGAGGTTTCTAATGGTGGCTCTGCGATGGGGCGGAGAACTGAAACGCTGCTTTCCAATCACCAGTTTGCCGTTGCTATTGAGGGGGAAGGCGTCTAGGGAGAAGGTGAACTTGCGGGGCAAAAAGATGGGCAGAAAGGAGGAGCGTAGTTGTGAGAGAGAAGCTTTGCGCCAGGAAGCGTACAGTTCCTCATGTGAGGCCCCTTTTTTGGCCAAGGACGCCTTCAACTTGTCGCCGTCTACAACAGCCAGTTGGGCATTGGCTCGAATAGATTGTCCCTGCATGGCACAGACGCAGTGTATCACACGTAACCCATCCTCCACCAGGCATTCGTCCAGTATCCGATGGAGAGCCACTTCCAAACGTTCCAGATGCAACTTCTGACCCACCACTTTGACAACCCGATCCTGACGACCCAGGAACCAGCAAAAGGACCTGGTCTCCGGCGCAATAACAACACTGTCGCCGGTGGACCAAGCCACGCTCTTTTGTTGCGATAATCGACTGGCAGCCCTGCTAAGATCTTCTCCAAGCTCTGCGACTGCGTATCCACCCTGGTCACGCGATAGGCAGGCCTCGCCAACAAACGGGTTCTCGCCAGTAGCCTTGATTGCAATATCGGAGTAGAGCATCGGGTAGCCAATCGGTGTGGCGCCGGGCAGTGGAGGCGCCGTCATTTCTGCGTTCAGTAAGTCTTCATCCAAGGTGAGGAAAGTGCTCCAGGCAGAAACTTCGGTGACTCCATACAGGCAGTGTATGCGGAGACGACGGGGCCATTGAGTCCTCATGAAACCAAATAAAAAACCAAAGACTAAACTAAACTTAAACTAAAGCCTATACGAAACTTAGTTTAATAAATCTAAAAGTAACCAGAGCGCGCCAAATATTTCCGTTCGGGGAGTGCATTAGAATAGTAAATGCTGAATGCGTACACAAAAACCGGACCTACTACAACAAAATAAGTAGTTAATTATGTTTAGTAACGTACGGTGCTACTTATAAGGAATCCTTACCGGGTCAGCTGGCAGGGTTCCCCACCCAGCAAGATGTCCACTTGACGGTCTGAAAAAGCCCGCGCAAGGAGGTCCGGCTGACTAAACAGACGGAAAAGGCTGGGTGTACACTGCCAGAGGCCAACTTTCGCGGCGGCGCACACACTGGCCAGCGCGGAAAAATTGACTCCCATGAGGATACGCGAGGAGGGCAGAACCAATCGGCGGTGGGTGGCGAGTGCAAGGTAGATTTGGACAATACTCGCATCGAATGTGAGTGGTGAAGTGAGGAGGAGACCATCGGAGGATGGCGGGGGAGGAGAGAAACGCGGGGCAAGGTCCACCACGTTAGCGGTGACACAACTGTGCGCTACCAGGACGGTCTTTGGATGGCCTGTAGAGCCTGAAGTTGTCATACAGTAGGCAAGACGCCGGGTCGCTGGCCCGATCTCATCGCCCCAGCAGGGTACCTCGCCGTCGCCGCGTCCGGCCGCCACGAAGAGCTGGAAATCCGGTCGCCGAAACAGTTGACTGTGTTGGGCAAGGAGGTCAGGCGGAAGGCACTTGCTGGCGGGCGGAAGGTTTGCCTGCTTCTCGAAATGCTCCGAGAGTTCCTTCGTGCAGGGACCAAGAACAATGAGCGTGGCAAGGTAGCGACGGTACTGCAGCAAGTGTTCCTTATGGTTTGCATGACGTGACGGCGCGAACGCGCAACCAGCGCGGAGGATGCCCTGAACAACGACGGGGGTGAGGATGTTGGGCTCCCAGATAATGGAGACGAGACGCGGTGCGTTAGGCGGGAGGTGTTTCAGGCAGGCCTCGAGGAGGTCTTTTAACTCTGATGTCAGCGACTGGAAGGAGGTGAAGGTGAGAGATTCAGAGCAGCGGACGCTTTCGCTTCCAGTTTCCACATCCCAAAATTCAACTACGCAATCGTCGGGAGACCAGTGGGGCGAAACACATTGCTCTAAGCAACACGGCCACTTCGGTAGTCCAAGTGCGTCACCCGATTCTCTGAAAAAAGATAAGAACACACTTCTGTCAAATACAGAATAAGAAAAAGTACTGGCCAACAGTTAACCCCTAAGACATTACCTAATGGCACGAGAATAAATACTAGCTTTTTTGTGAATGCCTAGCGTGGCAACATTTAAGGCAGAGCGCACATGCTATAGGACTATGTTGCTATGGTAGTGTAGAAACTATAGGGAGAATCTCTCCAAGCAACCCACACAGCAGACTGGAAGTAAAGAGCGATTTTAATATGAATGCTTTTATTGGTATAGTTTTATGAAATATTAGACAGTCGCAAACCTTTTCGCGCAAGTCCTGGGGAAACATGTCTGCTTTTAGGAGTTTGCTGCAAATGACTTACCATTACATAAGTCAACGCAAGTAGAAGACTTAGTCAACCAAATTCGATGCAATAAGAGGTTTTAACGCATCTGTCATGCTAATACTACTCTGACCCTCGTTGACGAACGTTCACCCCTGCCCCCTAACGAACGTTTGCTAACTGCCATTCTTCATCTCTTTTCAATTCTCACACGCCAATTATAAAATGAATAAAGCTCAATTCTAGAGTACTAGTTAATTCTAACTCTTCATCTGTTTGGCAAGATTCTGTTTGCGAGATTCATCTCGCAACTTTGTCTATTCCGATCACGACAGCATCCCTCATACACCAACTGCTTTTCATTTTGAGACTGATTTCGAAAATTTGAAAAGGCGAAAGAGTGCGACCACTTTCGGCCAACCGCGATTTCTTACTCAAACGAATAAAAAGGCGAACACCTCTTAGACAGCCATGATTTCTGATGAGCGAAGTTCGCCCCTGGTTCACAGAATCCATCAGTCCCCAAAAAGGGCAGGCCGCAAACTCTAGGTCAGACTAAAAAAATATTCGCCCCCTGTTCCCTTGAGGGAACTAAATTTTCAACAGATGTTTAGTGGAAGACGACAAAAGGGAGCTTTGACAACTGCACCAGATGCCAAGTTAACGAGGGTCTCGGGTACTGGTTAGAACATATTTAGCGATCCAAAAATGAGAGTATTTCCTGAAAGCCGTATTCAACTCACACGGGACAAAAAAACCTAAGTTGATCGTTATTAGATGCTCACGGCCTGATGTGTCGCGTGTGTGTGTGTGTACAGGAGGAGAGGGAGGACTGAGAGTCAGGCTGCAATGGCTCCCTCTTAATGTGGCCTTTATGGCGCTCCCACGCTGTCGGGAGCATACCTAGCGAGATGGCTGTGTCAAGTGTGCGCGTGCTGAGTGTTTATCGTGCCAGCCATCTACAACCTCCCTCATCCCCGGTCTTATTGACTTTGTCTTTACACCGGAAACGGAGGTGGGAGTGGCGAGCGAGTGGGTAGATTCTGTGCAAGTCTGCCTAAACTCATGTTTTCTCTCGCACGAGTTCTCTGCGTTACTCCTGCTTGCTTTCGCTTTCGTGTTGCTTGCCCAGCTTGCCTCTGTGTATGCTGCGGCTTGCTTCAGCGTTTGCTGTGGCTTGTTGGAGCACGTGGTGCCCATCGTCGAAATCGACGGGGAACTGTCGTGTGTGTGTGTGTGGGGGGGGGGCAGGTTGCGTATGCATCAAACGAAAGCGGACTTCTAAGCTTTGTTAACCACTACGCTCAGACGACTGACCGGCTCGGACTAGGGTCTGGGAGGGAGAGCGAGGTCAACTGTCTTAGCCCAAATTCCTCATTATAAACAACCTGACGTATGCGAAATAACCACGGTGTGCTCAACAATCTAGTTACCCTAAACTATCACGGTGCCCTGAAAACTGTCAACGGAAAGGACAACTCGGTTCTACGCTCAAGGCAGAGCCTGGCTGCAATGGCTGCTTCTCCAGCTCAGTTGGGATCCCCGCTGCCTCCCACCCCCACCCTGTTGTGCGCGATTCTTATCATTTGTCCGTAGTCCAGAGGGTTCAATGGCAGGCCTAGGTACGAGTTCCCACCGTGCCAGTCAGCTGCCAACGGATGCCACTTCCGGTCATCTGGACCTTGGGTTTATACCGGGTCCAGGTGGGA
>JAYGXS010000003.1:2100526-2110858 GCA_036362985.1 Ligula intestinalis | reverse complement strand
ACCTTCTAAGTGCCGATATATGTGCTTTGGGCCTGAAAGGCTGCCACAACCTGTTATTTTTCAAGGTTACCCAATGACTGAATGTTCCAGTATCAAGGACCTAGGATTAAGCTACACCAATAAATTAGACCTTTCTCCTCACGCCGATAGAATTACAGCCAAAGCCGCACAGATTTGCGGCTTTATCTCTTATAATTTCTATCTTCCTGAAATGAAATTAAGACTTTATCGTATGTTCGTGCTCCCATCTTAGAATACTGTTGCCTCTTTTTCGGTCTCACGAATGAAGGAAGCCGTTCAAAAATTGAACAAATTCAAAAAAATTTCACACGAAAACTGCTGTATCCGACAGCTTCTAATACTTGCTACTCAAATAGGTGTCAATTAACAAAACTAAGGTTCCTTTGGGTCAAGAGATTGGAAGCAGGCTTTTGTCTCCTTTTTCGGCTTAATAATTGCACAAATTTACCCAGGACTTCTGTCATTACCCCCGTCAGCCGTCCCTACAACCTAAGAAACTCGGCACTTGTTATACCCCCTCCTGCATCTTCCTCATGTAAACGCTCTTTGTTTTTTGCTTCCAGATATAGCTTTCTTTGGAATAACTTGCCAATCAAAATAAGGTCGTTAACTAGACTGTCTGCTTTCAAACAGAGACTGCACATTTATCTTAACACTGACTCTATTAACCTTCTATTCTCTTCATCTTTTCCGAACAGCTTTCTCCATGACCCCGAGAAAGGACCATTGGGAATTTAGAAGATCCGCTTGAAACTATTCTCTCTGCCTCGTGTCCCCCAAGAACCTAGATGTTTCCATTAACCACCGCTGAATCACACGAAGCCACGCGGAAGTACTCAGTCTAAAATGCGGCAGTTTCGTTGAATACTCGCCTTTATCAGACCACCCACACCTATTTCTGGTTTACTACTATCTTCCTAAGCAGTTTTTTTCTCTTGCGCACTTTTTGAACATGGAGGCCCGTTGAACACTGTTTCCATTTTCACTCTTTCTCCATGACCCCGAGAAAGGACCATCGGGAATTTAGGAGATCCGCTTGAAACTATTCTCTCTGCCTCGTGTCCCCCGAGAAGCTAGATGTTTCCATTAACCACCGCTGAATCACACGAAGCCACGCGGAAATACTCAGTCTAAAATGCGGCAGTTTCGTTGAATACTCGCCTTCATCAGACCACCCACGCCTATTTCTGCTCTACTACTATCTTTCTAAGCAGTTTTTTTCTCTTGCACACTTTTTGAACATGGAGGCCCGTTGAACACTGTCTCCATTTTCACTGTAAGAGTTTTTTTTAACGGCCATAATTTTTCGTTTTTAGTTCAAAATTACCTGCAAAACATTGTTAAATGTTGCCCCAAAAGGACAATTTCTGCTGACATTATTACGACTTTCTACGTCTACTTGCACATGTTGTCAAATTATTTTTTGAATTTTTATTTTTTTCGAAATTAACTTTGTATAGATAGTGCCGTACTGGCACTGAAAAATATAAATTCCAAAAAAATCTATGGCGAGTGTCGAGTCAGAAATAAGAGAGGTTGTCCAAGATTCAGTGACACAGAGCACATCTGTATCAAGCTCAAATGCTACTGTTTTAAGTTCTGTCATCTTATTAACAACTGATCTCCCATTGAGTGAGACTATACTGAGCGTATCCTTCAGATGCAGGTTACGCTCGTCAGTATTTATAAAAAGGAAAACTTGCTGGCGGAAAGGGAAACGGCATGGGAGAAACAAAAGGCGGAAAGCAAATTGGCCCTGGTCTACAGTTTGTCAAGTAATTATTATCAAATGAACTGTTCATATTGTAGAAAGGCATATTAGAGGGGGCTCCATAGAAAGGGCGGCTGAAGTGTGGCATGGGAAAACTAGGAGGGGGGCATAAAAATAGGATTTTGATGCATTATATCATAATTTGACGGACAATTTGCCTTCAAAATTTGCATGACTGGTTTTGAAAAACGGTTAATTTTATCAGCTGGCTGAATTATTTGGGGATATTGATGAGGTTTAGGGATATGAAAAGCGCTAGCTTGAGCGGTTGGGTCTTTGCTAGAACTCAGTTGGCATCGGTAATCATATTGCTGAATTTGAAAACTGACGTAAATTTACTAGGGGCGTTCGTAGGTTTATCGGAATTTAAAGCTATCACAGACGTGGTTGGCTAAGAAGGAGAACGACTTGACGAGGCAACAATCTCACTCGAATCACGAGTAAGGTAAATGTGAGAAGTATCAGGGGAAACTGACATTGATCCAGAGGGATGTGGGCTTACATGAGCGGGAGGGCCGGCCTCAGAGACAACTTTTGGTTTTGTTGATGCAGAGCCAGTGTTCTCATTTGCTACTTTGGATAAAACTCGACACTCCATTGGCGTTTTATCCCTGCATATGTAAAGTTTATTTTCCTTTAAATAGTTGGCTGACCGCTCATGTTGAGAGAATATAAGGTCTACTTCTATCGCCGAAAAAAGTTTTACGAGAATCGGTGGGTTTTTACTCTGGGATGAGAGTCTTTTAGCTTCTGTAACTTTAAAATTAAAGCCACACGAGTAAAGTAACTGAACAGCAACATCTATAGGTTTTTTATCTTTTGAAGCATTTTTCAAAAGAAAATTAAAATTCCTTTTTTGCCGATCACGGGTCTCAGTAGACACCATATTGACGAAAGGCTCTAGTTTCTCACATTGCTGAGAAGTGAGCGTAGAAAGCTTTTCATCAAAGATGGCACCAAGGACCGTAAACAGACAAGCATATTGGTAATAAAATTTACTAAAGTTGTCTTAAACATCAAGATCAAGTTTCTTCATGCTTAAGATGGGTTTATCTTTAGGAGGATTGGTAGTACGGGTTAATTGACGTCTCAGTTGTGGCTTAGGTATTATAGTGAATAGGAGGTGAGTGATAGGATATGTTCTCAGCAAAGTTATGCACAAAATTTCGACAGAAAATTTGAATTACCGAAGAGGCTACGCAGGATGAAAATTATCTCCAATATTATATCGAGTAATACAAACTATTTCCTGCTGGAAATTGATATATTACCAATTTTTCAGATATTATTTAGTAGTTACGCAATAGATTACTTGCTTTGTACGTGAATCTACCGGAACTAGAATGAGGCTATGTCGGTGAAACAGTATAAAAATATATATTTTGACCTATGGGTAAAAAGGACAACTACCGGTATGTGCAGTTGCTAAAGGGTTAGATATACAAATAAATAATAACAATCTGATAAAAATATCGATTTTACTTAGCTTTGAAAGATAGTTACGCGCCTTGACATCGACCTTGAATGACCGATGATATCACATGTGCTCTTCCCGACTGCACATTAACTGTAAGAACAATCTTGTCTGCGTTACATTAATAGGGTCCTCAAGGGCATTTTTTGCCTGTAACCCTTAAATCTACATATATATAATTAATTGAAAAAATAGTATGCCAATCTAGAGTTCTTACGAAGTCATTTAGGAGTTCATGGTTTGCGTGAGCAAAATCGAGGTTATTGCATTTTACCTCAGGCTTAGCAGAAAAGGAGACTAGAAAACAACATTGAATTAATGCGTGGTCACTTTTGAAGAGATCACGATGAAAATTCAGATTAAAACCACCTATGATTATTTTGACATCAACTTCGGCCTCTGCAACTTTTGCAAACAGTTCACAGAGCGCACTTTGCTTACCAGAATAACATGGGAGATTATAGACACCGCCAATTACCACTTTCTTATTGTGCGGGAGGATGACTGAAATAAAGCATACATTTTCGGAAAACGACGAAATGCTCAGATGAAACGGGAAATGTACAAAAAATGATTTAATATAAGGAAGGCAACCACCACCACGTTTTTCAATGTGGTCTTATCGGTACAAACTAAAATTATCCATCGCGAGCGTTGAGTCAGAGATAAGAGAGTGAGCTCAAGATTCAGTGATCTAAATGACATCTGGATCTTCCTCAAAAGCTACTGTTCTGAGCTCTGTCATCTTATTTACAATTGATCTCGCATTCAGAGAAACTATACTGAGCGTATCCCTGAGATGCAGGTTACGCTCATCAGTATTTATAAAAAAGGTAGCTTAGGTTGCGGAAAAGAAAACTGCAGAAGAGGAACAAAAGATGGAAAGCAAGATTGCTGTTGTCTACAATTAGCCGTAATATAATTGTTAAATATATTAGGAGTATTGTATGGCGGCAAATTTGCTTGACAATTGAGGTAAAGATGCTCGTTTTGTGGGGTAAGAAAAGTAGAAGGCGGACGTAAAATAGGATTATGATGAAAGTTATCATAATTTTGCGGAAAACGCACGCTTTAAAATGACCTAAATGGGTATGGGAAACTGTGAACATAATTAGTAGATTTATTTATATGTGAATTTTGGGCAATTTGCGGGTTTGGAAAATTTATAACATGAGTATTTACATCTGCTGAAGATGCTGAATTGTCAGCATAATTTTTCGGCGGACAGGCATTCACAAATTGCAAAGAAGGTTGCGAGAAGCTATTCACAGTATTATTAGAGTAAATTAATTGTGGATTGTGGGCCATTTTGGGGATTGGAAAAGTAAAAACATGAGTGTTTAGATCTAGTGTAGATGCTGAAATGTTGGCTTGGTTCCCATTCTTAGGTAAATTACTGATTTTTGCAATTCGCTTCGATTTACGTGGGACACATTTAGGTCTATTAGGCTTAGCCTCTTTAGCAGGCGAGGTTCGCTTGGAAGGCGAACGAATTTCACTCGATTCAGGAGAAAGGTATGCGGGTGAGATTTTGGGCGAAATGAATGTTGTCGCTGATCCGGAGGGACGTAAACTTGTGTCGGCTAGAGGGTCAACCTCAGGTACCACATTTGGAATAGTAGAGGTAGAATTGGGCTTAGTTTTGGCAGATGCAGGTGAAATCCTACGTTCCATGGGGGTTTTATCCCTACGTATAAAAAGCTTATGTTTTTTCAGGTATTGAGCTGAACGCTCATGCTTAGAGAAGAAGTTGTCAACTTCTATCGCCGAAAAAATCTCGACAAAAATCGGCGGATGTTTGCTCCGAGAACACAATCTTTTAGCTTCTGCGACTTTAAAGTTAAAGCCACACGAATAAAGCAATTGACAGGCGACGTCTAGCGGAATTTTACTTTTTTGGACATTCTTTCAAAGAAAATTATAACTTCCTTTTGCCGATTACAGGTCTTAGTACACACCAAATTTATGAAACGCTCTAATTTCTCACACTGCTGGGAAGTGAGCGAAGAGACCATTCCATCAAAGATGGTACTGAGAACCGTAAGCAGATATCCATATAGAGACAGGAAACTATTAAAATTTGCCAAAGCATCAAGATAAAGTTTGTTCATACTTAAGACGGGTTGATCTTGGAAAAATTTAACAATAAGAGGTTGTTAAGGGGTATTTTTCATCTAAAAACTGACTGTGATTTCATATTGAACTTTAAAATATAAGAAGGGTATGCAGTTAGATATATTTTTAAGCAAAGCAATGCAAAAAAGCTTCTCTTAGACAGAAATTTGAATTGACTAGGAGCCTACGCTGGATGAAAACTAACTCGATTGATATTTCGACAATTGTAAATTGTATCTTGTTGGAAATTGCGTAATCTTTTTAAAATTTGCAATCTTAAGTAAATATTCACATGCTTAATTACGTGTTTTTTTACGTGAATCTTCGAGAATTCAGATGAGGCTATGTCGGGTGAAACAGTAGAAAACTGTATATTTTTACCTATAGTTAAAGAAAACGACCACTGGTTTGTGGCGTGGCTTAGGGGTTAGAAATTCAAATTATGAACAAATATTATGCCAGTAAATTTGACAGGATACGATAAAATCCTATAAAAATGTGAAATTTCACTTAGTTGCGGAAAATAGAGTTGCGCGTCAGCGCCACGCTTACTAGTGCGGTCTTGACGGTAGGAATCATACTCGTCTATTATGAGTAAAGGATCAGAAATTAGCGGATGGGTCCACGACTCTGTAATGCATATAACATCTGGCTTCAGCTCGAATGCAATGGCCCTAAGTTGGACCATCTTATTTATAACAGATCTTGCAATATGATATCAAGTTTAACTCAAGTAGTCGAAATAAGTTATCTTTATTTCACAGTAAAAAATTTGGAAGTGGGTAATTCAATTGGATGTTTGGAGAATAGCCGCCAACTGGATCAGGACAATTGGCATTAGAAGGCTAAAAGGAATAGCTAAAATCTGCAGGTAGATAGCTCTGTGACATCGACGGGCCAAAGGGATTAGTGCTGTGATGAGCAGGTTTGCTGAAGGACAAGGAAACAGTTTTGTGTGTGAGTCATGTTGACCAAAACGCCTTATAGTGGGGCTTAAACGTCATTGATTAAAAAATATCCAGTCAGAAAAAGAAAGCGGGTTCACGCGTCAGCGACCTTATCGTATTGCGTGAACTGCAGCAGGATGTCCCGGCATCACGTGCGGGCCTACACAGCACCAATACCACCCTGTGAAAGCGAATGACTATGGACAACCACCTGGGATAATTTTCCTCGATGTCTGAGGGAATTTCCAGGCAGGTTATTGGTGTAGCGAATGCGAAGAATTTGTAGCGATCAAGGACAGTCCACAACAGGACCCTAGTGCGGGGATTGCTTGCGGTCAGGCACTCCCCGAGCGGCCCGCTCATGGCTGGACTTGCACTCGTCTGGGAGTTGCTTACCTATTACTTACATTCTTCTCCTGTTGCACCTTATTAAATTATTCATAACTCTCTGGCCTTCCACGCCTTATCATATCTACTCGTGTATGACAGTTGGGATACGTTCTATCGTCTTTTATCAGACCGGAATACTTCGTATCCTACAAAGTCATCAAACTTCAGGTCACAGTTCTGTTTCTCCGTGAGCCGGTATTTAATAATGACGTCAAATTGGATTTGCCTGGAGCCAATAGGAACATAGTTAACTGTGAAGTTTTGAATACAAGCGAACATGCCAGTTCCAGGAAGTAATTGAGATGTGATCGAATCGTCTTCTTCTTTTTCCCAGCGATCGAGTTGTCTAAACTTTTCACTCATACGATAAGAACTTCAGGCCCTTCATGACTTTCGTTGGCCCCCTAGATGGTGAAATCCTTCTTTTAACATGCTTTCATTACATCTGGTTTGATCAGTTGTCATGTGCAAATAGGCCTCTGTTGCTGTTCCGTCTATGCCTGCACTTATTGAAGTAGAATAAGAACAGTAGTGACCCAAGAACGGCACCCTGGGTTTCACCAATGACCACTGGCACTAAAGTGGATTTTTCATACACAATACACACGGAATGCAATCGGCCTATAAGGAAATCTCTTATATGATTTGGTAAATTCTCCATTAACCCCGATTCTTGGACCTAGTAGAGCAGCCGTTGGTGATGGACACTATCCAAGGCATTGCTGAATCTACGATATTGACGTTAGTACTCTCGCCTAATGACCTGCAGCACTGGTCCAAAGAACAAAGTCAAAGAAGTCTTTTTCTTCGACGATCATGCATGATACCAATTGTTATAATCCTTTCCATAACTTCGCAACGAATGCACGTTAGGTTCGCCGGTTGATTCTTGTTGCGCTGGTTCTGCATAAGCCCTTGTGAAGCGGGTGTATGTTCATTACTTTCCAACCACATGGGATGATGCCTTAGCGAACAGAAAAAGTGGAAGTCATCCGAAAGCAGTCTGGAGAATTCAATTGTGAGCTCCTGAGCCCTATTGCAGGTATCGAATTTAAGCCCACAAGCTTAGATTTGTTAAACGCAGGAAAAATCCTCCTGACATCTTCTTATGTGAATTTGATATTTTCCATGATTGTGTCGTTACTCCCTGCATGAAAGTAGGCCTGGTCAAAATCTGGTTCTTCAGTAAAAAGCACATGCGAAAAACAGAAATAAATGTCCTACCTTTTAACCCAATAACTTCTCTTTTGTTTTCTAACCTATTGTTGATAAGGGTCTCAGTCAGTCAGTAAATTTGAGGGAAAAATAGGCTTGCGCCTTTGAACTCCCTATTTTTTCCCATCAAAATCTCAAGAATTATAAACAACATTAAAAAGTTTTCAGTCAGGAAAATATAGACAGTCACATGGTGCAGTGGTGTTTCAGGGTTAATTTCTCACATAGTTCACGTTGTGTTGTAACATGTGTATATCAACCCGCCGTTTGAAGCTCTCCACAAATTGGGACATAAAAATCACCTCGGGAAGGTTATTCCACGGGTCCACGACCCGATTAGGGGAAAAAATACTTCCTCACATCCAATCGTCCTTGGGGCACATACAGTTTGAAGGGCTGTCCCTGGAGATTAGTTGTAGTGGCAAGTCGTCACACATGAGAGCGCAGTCCAAGCCACCCATGATACGGAAGGTTTTAATCAAATTTCCGCGTAACTGCTTATAACTCAGAGGATAGAAATTAAGGTTATTTAAGCGGATCTCATATGGTAGTGAACCTTGGCCTCTTATTAATGTTGTGGCCCACCGCTGCATTTTTTCAAGTATGTAATAATCCTGCCACCTCCATTCAGGCTTGAATCGCGTATTCAAGATGTGGCCTTACCAAAGATTTTCGCGAAACAGTCTTCATCAAAAACCGTGAATGCCCGCTTGATGGCATATACTATTAAAGTTGCAGTTTTAGCCGCCTTAAAACATTGTGTAGAAGGTTTAAGGTTGTCTGTTATCCAGATGCCGCGATCATTCTGCATCTCTGCTTCTTGCAGTGGGATTCCGTTCAGATAATAATATAATAATAACAATTTGTATATTTGAGGCCCAAGGGGCCCTGTCGTTACAAACTAAGTGCTATCGTGAAAATAAAAATAATACTGATAAGCAGTGAACTCTTATAAAATAATTGTCATCGGCAGTAAAAAAAACTCCTAGATCGGTGGATGAGTTCAGCGAGCCACCGAGTTCAAAAAAACTTCAGGAGAAAAAACTGCCTTAATAGGTAAAAGGGTTTGATGTGGTCAGTTTGGAACCTGATGTTGAGGGTTCGGGACGTTTATGGTCATGGGAAAAAATAATATATCGTTGAGTTAAGAAGGGGTCATCCGGAAGGCAGGAGAAGGCAGTAGAAGTCAAGGCAACATCATCGAGTTGCAACCCACCAGATTCCAGAGCCAATCTCGAAGACCACAGCGAAGGTTGCAAAAACGGAGAAGAATTCGCAGCCCTTGGAAGTGATGCTTGACTCTGCAGAGGGAAATGCTAACATATTTAGAAACCATTTTAGTATCCTGGGAAGAGCTTCAAATGCCAGGAGGACCCTTTTCAAAATCTAAAACTTGCGTGTTTGGAAAGGAAACAGACAGTAACGACTTTATTTCCTCTAAATTTAAATGCTTATATAATTTGCCTTTAAAAATCGACAGTGTAGAAGACAGTCTAATATCGAGAGGAAGGTTGTTCCAAATAAAAGCAGATTTGGAGGTAAAAAAGCGAGAACGGTTAGATGTGGAGCTACGAGGTGGTAAAATTATCATGGAAGAGTTACGAGTGGCGTAAGGTCGCTCTACTGGAAGGAGAGTGCTAATTTGTGGGAGATTAGGACTATTGTTAACGCAAAACAGAAAGCATAGACCAGCTTCGAGTCTTCTTAGCCAAAGAAATTTAATGTTTGCTAATTGACATCTATCTGTATAACACATACCAGACCCAGAAACAGAAAATATTTTACGAGTGAAAACTCGCTGAACATTTTCAATCTTACTACGGTCATGCTGGGTCATGAGGCCAAAAAGCGGGCAGCAATATTCTAGTATAGGAAGAACAAACATGCGGTATAGTTTTAACTTCATTTCTGGAAGGAAAAAGTTATGCGATATAATCCCACATATCTGTGCGGCCTTGGCAGAAATTCGATCTGCATGAGGTGATAATGTAAGTGTATTCGTGTAAGTAAGACCCAAATCCTTTATCGTAGATCTTTCTAACAGTGGACTATTTTGGAAGATAATGGGTCCAGGAAGCCTTGCGGGACCAAAACTCAAGAAACTACATTTTGATGGAGAAAACTCCATCTGCCATGTTGCGCTCCAACTTGAGAGAGTACGCAAGTCTGCGTTAACTTTATCAACACAAGTACTGGCCGTGTCCTTCGAAAATGAGTAAATACACTTAAGGTCATCAGCATAACTGAAATTTCCCGAATTATTTAGCACTGTTGAAATTTCATTTATGTAAAGAATGAAAAGGAGGGGACCTAAAACAGTGCCTTGTAATACACCACCCGTGATCGGCTGAAGCATCGAGTAGCTATTGCCTACTAAGACCTTCTGGCTGCGGTTAGAC
>JAYGXS010000003.1:2043698-2096215 GCA_036362985.1 Ligula intestinalis | reverse complement strand
AATTAACTACAAGAGGTCGTGAAATCGCCAAGCTGCGAGTAATATGCTACGTCATACCTCGATTGGATACAGCATTCAGCTTAGGGTCAGATTTCAGGTCTCCCCTGTTTTTGTCAATTCCACCTTATCATTATAACCTGCATGTCACCTGCGAGGGCTCCAGTTTACAAGGGGCATACATGTTTCGGAGCTAGATTGGCGAGCCCCAAAAAGCAATATCACATTCCCGATCGCAACCGACAAAAACAAAGAACCCGTAACTCAATGGTAGGGTGTGACGCTACATGACCAAAGGTTCGCGGGTTCGAATCTCGGTCGATCCATACCCGGGGGCGAAGAAGCCAGAAATAGCCATTCCAGTCTCCCTTGCCTTTGTGAGTTGTACCTTATCAGTAGGTGTGTTTAGTTTGCCGATTGGTGAGGTAACTATTCGGTCGCAGCAGAAATGAGCAAGAGGTTTGTAAGATGAAGAAAGTTTATCTCCTGGAATCAAACGCTCAACTGAAGTACGGGGGAGTGAGTGGAGGAGACGCGGAGGGGAAGGCATCACTAAGTTAATATGACGGCGAAATTACAGATATGGTGGGGGGGGGGGGTTAGACACGGTTCTGTTTTTGCGGCTTTCGAATTTGAGCCACCCATTTTTTTACTCTCCATTCACGTGGGAATTAATCATCCTATATCATCTTCTCTAATCCTCTACATTGTTTGGCTGCATTTATGATCATGAGATCATATCTACAGTACGCTGCTACCTTTTTAAATGTACGAAAACAAGGTATTTTGCCTACAACCTATCACCAACCCAATATTTGTCAAATGCAGCCAATCTGTCACATATGCAATTCACCAACAACACCAACATCGACAATTCTCCGTAGGATGACAACACGAAGAAAAAGCGTGTGAAGAAGCGGAAATGGAGAAGTTGAAAGCCGATCTTTCTCCATAGTTGATGTGAATGTCGTGAAAAACTTGACTTGTGAGTATTACCTGACCTTTTATTTCTGTCCTTTTAAAAATGATCCTTTATTTACCTTACCATCTGCTCTCCGTGAATGGAGCCATTTTTGCTGAAAATTCAGGCTTGTAAAATCCTCAATATAGCATTCTTCTTCTTCTTCTTCTTCTTCTTCTTCTAAATGAGGTCACTTACCCTCTCCACTCTGAACTAATGACTGCGAAGTCTTCCCGTCCCATGCAACGAGGTTTCCGTCATATGTCTTGCCACACATCAGCACATCAACACTCGGTACTACCATTTCAAGCACGCCACCTCACGTTTGAAGAAGCGGAAATTGGGAAGTTGAAAGCTGATCTGTCTCCATAGTTGATGTGGATATCGTGTAAAACTTGAATTGTGAGTATTGCATGACCTTTTACGAGAGAAAATTTTGCCCGCGACCCCCCTCCCCTTTACACATACTTGTCCAATCAATCATGCAGAATATCTGAAACTTCCGAAATCGACCACATTGTTAGTGCGTGGACCTATAGTCGATAAGTATGCAAACGACAATAAGCGTTATTGCAGTGGTAACGCCTAGATGCTCGGGAATGAATTTTCTCTCACCAATGCATCAACCCCGAAAGCAGGCCGCCAAGGATGGATGTGTAGGGAAGGCCAAAAGTGCTTCCCCTCCTCTCGTTCTCCAATACTCGGTGCCGCAAAGTCATGCGTCGATACAGACTGTACCCCTCGCTGATCTTAAAACGCTTGAATGAAAAGACTCGAGTACACACACACAACTAGTCTCAGTTCCTCAAGGGCCACTTTAACGCGCCCCTTCAACCGACGCAGCATCAGCCTCAATATTCCACCACCCCCCATCGGGCAAATGCGTCACGAACCATACCCCAGCTGAACTCGCTTCACAGTCCTGTAAAAGCAGCTGTCATTATCACAACAAACGGTTTAAACTCTCGGGAACGACAGGACACAGTCAACGCCAGCCTGGCTTCGACCGTAGCCAATGCTGCCTGAGACAGCAAGTTCGGATTCTGTGCATAATCAAGCCCTCATTCTGGTGACTTCCGTCTTTTACCTTTCTTGTACTTGTTCCCGCTGTGATCATGCTTGATCTAGCCGGCCTCAATGATGTCCAGAACGGTACCTCTCCATGCGTGGCGATTGGCGGCAGCGGATCTCGAAAGCTCCACCCAGTTCCTTCTCCAGCGACGTATACCGAAGATATAAGGTCCAAGAACTGCTTCCATGTCTTCACGGATGGTGTCGAGCCAAGTTTTCAGTTGCCCTCCTCTTCGACGCCTCCAGGTGGGCTACAGCGCCGGGTCGAGTGCAGCATAGCAAAGCTCGTGGGAATGACGACGGAGAACGTATCCAAACCACCTCAGTCGCCTTTCTTGAATGGCCTGAGATATATCCTCGTGATACGATCGCAGCGGGTACGGACGGTCTCATTTGAGATGAAGCCGCTATTCTTAACGCGCAGGATCGTCCTCAGGCACCGGTGGTCAAAGACCTCCAGTCTTCGCTCATCTTCAGCGCGCACAGCCCAGCATTCACATCCATAGAGCAGGACTGACCGGATGGATGCACGATATACATGAATCTTCGTGGCGATGGAGATTTCACGTCGGATCCATAGGCGCTTTCGAATGATTGAGAAAACCCAGCGAGCAGCATCGAAACGGGTGACAATGTCGCCCTTGCTCTGCCCGTTCGGTAGAAGCCTAGCCCCGAGGTATTTAAAGCTGTCTACTTCTTCAAGTAGACACCTGAGATGCGACCTGATGATTGGATTGCTCTAGACACAACCACAACTTAGACCGCTACAGATGAAAATGAATAGTTCACTTGAAGATGAAACACCTCTAACAGGAGAGTTCAAACGCTGACGGCGAGAGAACAGCAAGTAATTTCAGCGTAAAATAAAGTCAGCGTTCTCATTGTATGCCGAGTAAGGCGGCAAACGTCAATAAACACACCGGGTGTGCTAACTGCTCTTGCGTGTACGTTAGTCAAACAGGTCGACAGCTGAAGACTCGTATCAATGAACACTTGTGCGCTGTTCACCGACACGAATATTTGCCCCTCGTATTTACTCGTGCTAGAAAGTGACCTGCACTTTAATAATGATTCTATTGAACAGATCTTCACATTCCAAAGGTTTGTACTCGGACACACGTAGTGTCAGCCTCCAGGAAGGCTTATACGCGAACCAATAAGACCTAAGTTCATGCATCGCTGGTGCTCCGTGTCCATCTGAAAACGACGAAAAACAATTCACAGTAAACTATCCCCATCCTCTCCTTCGACCAAGTAACTCACCACCTATTGCGCAACACAATAGGTACGGGAGGAGAGACAACGGGTGTGACTGATGGCTCGCAAGTCCCGACCACTCTCCGGGATAGGCTTTTTCGTAGTTATCTTAGACACACAAAACTGCCAGAGTAATAAAACTGCTGACAGACACCAGTGATTGAGCATTATTTAGTTCATGCGAGCCTAACTGATCCATGTGAAGCTTTGTCTCACCGAATACGCGCAAGTCATCGTCCCCCACAGCCCCTTGTTATGGAGCACAGGATGGACATAAAGGAAGGTGATGGTCTAACTGTGGATTGCCCGGAAAAGCTCTAGACTGAACTATAAGCAAGAACGCCCAGAGTATATTCCGTAACCTCATTGGTGACTTACTTTAGCATGCTAGACAATATTTTCAATTGGATGCAGGTAAATATAGTATTAGCAACCAACCCAGCTTACCAAAGTCACCAAAGACTGGATTGCCAATTTTTCCGTTTACGAATGCGGGCGGCAGATCTATGTACTTGACAGCGCCAAGATCTAGACGACCCTGGGCTGTAACCTTGGGTTGAGTCACCTCCAACCTCTTGTCTTTCGTCAGCACGATAACAGCTGAAGGAAAAAACATGAGATGCAAGTAAGGGAAAAGCTGGCTGACAGCGTTCTAAATGAGGACTCGGGCACCGCGGTGGTAGACGAGTTGTTCCTTGGAGGCAGAGCACTCCACACTAACGTGCTCATTGGCTTACTGGCTCAATAAAAAGGTGCGGTATGGCAGCTTTAGGCTCGCAAACGAAGCGAGGCAACATCCCTGAAGGCCGAGAACACTCGTCAGCTAGCCCTAATCGTTACAGAGGATGAAGGTAAGACAGAGGTAAGAAATACTAAATAAATTCTTATTCTCCATTACACTGAGCAGTATCCTTCATCACAGAGAGCAACGGCGAGATTAAATAGACTACCACAGCATGTGGCAGACAAACAAGCAAAACTTTATTACGTCTGTGAGATGCGAAGGCAGCCGAAGTGCGTCTGAAATTAAATTCTAACAAGACGCAGATTGACACTCGTTGATGAACGTTCACTGATCGCTAACGGAACTGACTTGTCCGGCTCTGCCTTGGTACTCAGTGTCGAGCCCGAGATTATGACGGCTCTGAGATTACGCAGTGCAAGTTAACCACCTAACAGCTTGTAGATATCTCAGGCAGACGAACCCATTCTGCCATTTACAAATATTCTGCTAGCATGCAAGATAAAGCCTGCCGGGAGATTTCGCTCGACATCGCCAAAAACGTGGATCGGTCCGAAGACCAGTACCTACGGTATACATCGTTAGGAGACGCCCTAACCAACTCACTTTAACGCTTTCCTGACGACTCGCTCCCACACCAGACTACCAATCCGCCCACATGCAGCGCGCGTGCTGATGCGTAAGCTATAGTATGGCTTAGGGTGAGTCACAAAGCCCGTCGAGTGGCTATTCGCTTGAGGACATTATCTGATTGGTCCAATATTGTGCATCTTGTACACGCTTTACTTGCATTAAATACACTGAACTAAGTACATTAATTGACTTCTATTCTTGCGCCCTTGCTATTGTACTGTCTCTTGCAGATTTGAAAAACCCTTTGTTAGACGGCGAACCTCTGGGCTTGTAGCAAGACTATAGTATTCAACTGTGTAATCCTTCTATATGTATATCAGACATGGTTCAAGCACTCAAGAAGCAAGTGCCTTGCGGCCTGTCGACCAACAGTACTTTCGTTTTACACTTCGGATCCGCGAAACCCACTTGAGCCTCCATCGAATGAAGTGCTGTCGACAAAGACAAGAGACACCCGCATAAAACACACCTTGAAATTTGCGGTATAGCAGTTTAGAAGCACGTAAAACTCACAGCGCACGGGATCTCTGAGAAGGGGAGCGTAGGCAGCAAAGCCTTGGGGAGCCCATGCCGTTGGGGCGTTGACAGTGAAGTTGGTAAATACCGACCTGCAACCAGCCAAGGGAGACAAAAAGGGCTCAATTAGGTTGCATATCATATTGAAGGCGGAACGACCTGAGAACAAAATAGGGCCATTTGGGATATTACCACCGGCGAATGGTCATAACAGGAAGAATAGCGATGTGACCGATATCATGCCAAGAAAATATCTAAGTATGTTTTTAAATAGCTAGGAAGAGTAATTCAAAGGGCCTAGGTAGGAGACAGATACTAAAGTAAAGCACCTGAAGAATTTTTTAATATGCTGAGCTTTCGAAGTTCGCAGCAGTAAAAAGGCGACAAGTATAGAGAATACAGGCCAATTAATTGTCGGTGACACATGTCACACACCGCAAGCCCTGATGTGGCGATTTATGGATGCCTGCATTCCCTCCCTCACTCGTTACTGCTCCTCAATTGAGGAGAAGAAGAAGACGACGACGACTCGATCGCTGGGACAATACTCGTATTCGCCTGACGTTTCGAAATCCGTTGCGGATACGCCTGCATTGGCTATCTTTCCAGTTCTGCGTAAAAAAGACCTGTTGATTTTAAAACGTATCCTACGAATTCTCTTTTCAGCTACTGGGGTTTTCTATATTGTTTTAGTTCCTAGTATAATGCAGCGAGACTTAAAGACGGTCAAACAATTTTCTGATAGCATTCCTAGTCAGGTTTTGTATCCTCTTCACTCTGAACTAATGGCTGCGAAGTCTACCCGTACTATTTGCCGAAGCTTCCGTCATACGCTTTGCCGTAAATCAGCGTATTGGCACTCTATAATCCCACTCCTACCACGTTACCCCACGTATGAAGAAACAGAAATTCAGAAATTCTGTCGCCGTAACAGATGTGGATTTCATGTAAACTCTTAGATTTTGAGGATTTTATTACTTTTTCCCTTGGTTTCGGAGAGTGGAGCCATTTTTGCTGAAAATTTTGGACACTCGCTTTCTGTTTTACCCACGCAGACACCTATAGCGCGAACTTTCGCAGTTATTCTAAAGCTATACTTCCCAGCATGTACTCGAACCAGTCAAGTAGCTGTAAATGTCAAACATGTTTGCTTACTGTAAACCCTTTTGACCTTCAGCAAAAAGGTGCTGTTCGATGAGCTGACATACGGCATAACACATCTGAAGTCGCTACGAATTATTTGATTACTTTATTGTATTTTTAGTATTACGGAGCTGTCACGGTTCGCAGAAGAGAGGTAGAGGTAGATGCTTTAAAAGTCTGCTTTCACTATAATCTATCAAGAGTAGCCGTTCCTGTGCTACCCTGCTATGGAGAAAACGGTGGATATCGTCGAAACCGATGGTGGAACCGTCGCGTTTTTAGTACGAACATGGCGTCGGCAACTAAACATTACTGAAAATTTGCGGAATAGGTCACATATTCATTCTCGGTAGTTTACCGGCTTTTAACATTTTTTTCAGCGTTAAGAGAATCCGACCTCATCTGTTAGTCCAATTAATAAAAAGCGCAATTGTTAAGGTTCCCCACTGTGTGCTTTTTTTGATTGGCTCAGCACTTACCCACCAAGGACGAGTAGGCGTGCCCCGTTTTTAGTCTCTCCGTAGACGTCCGCAATCATGTCGGCGTTGATGTCACAGACCAGGGGCTGAGCTACGAATTCGCCAATCAAGAGGGGACCTAAAGTGGTGAGCAGTGAAGAAATGGAAAACGGGGGCGAACGATGAGAGGGCGTCTTAATAGAGAAAATAAGTCATCGTAAAAACCGACCGGGCCTGTATATGTTGGGATATCAATAAATTACATCGAATTTAGGCGCACAACAAACTGCAAAATAAGTGAATAGCCTAGAGGAATGACGCTGCGCTGTGGTAGAGGCAACTCACTTTCAAAAAAAGTATGAAACTGAACACAATCACAGCAGACAGAATTGAAAATAATTATATAGGTGAGGTTTTTATACTGAATATATTTCCGCTGCGACAGAATGTCGGCTTCTGAATGACCTGCTTTCTGTCCGCTTTAATAAAGAACAACCATCGATATGAAGTATGCATTTTTCCATGAAGGTCTTACCTAAAGCACTTGATATTTGAAGAAGGGGTAGTTTCCGGTTCATGTAACTTTTTTGCAGTAGGTGTGTACCATGGTGTCAGTTTTAAAAGCAGCATTCATAAACTAAACCACGATATGCCTTATGAATGGACAGTTCAAGGTCTGTGAAATCTCATAATTACAACTTCGGTCTGACAGGACACGGGAATAAACACATAATTGGGCCACATGCACCTCCAGCGAAACCTGCGATAGAACACTGCTCGTCATACCCCATTTCTCCTCATCAGGATCTACATCGCACGTGGTTACGGTCAACTTCACATACTATATAGTTGCAACCGGCACCTTTCACCTGAGTGGGAAGTGGGCTCCTTGGCTCTTTTTCCTCAGCGGCACCTATCCTGCAGGTTTGATCCAAGCCCGTGGCTATCATAGTGCGCTAAACCCGCCGCAGCTTGCCAACTGACAATTATGCTCAGACCCTGCAGACAGTTTAGGGTGTGTTCATACGCAGACTGATAGACTGAGCGCCAGACTGTACATCTCTCAGCAACTCAACCACTTTTTGTGTGAAATTCTGGCGCTTGCGTTTAGGGGGGGGGGGGGGGGGGGGGGGAGGGGGGAGAGAAGGTCAAACACACAGTGTGCGAAGGTAAGGTCATAAGTATTATTAATAGCAGCACCCATTTCTTGTGCCTGTCTACTGACTGGCTCGGCCGTTGGTTGGGGCCTGCGAATGGGAATCGAGAGCACACTGTCCTCCAGAGAACCAATCTGACACACACTTGAAATTATCCCCGGCGCTAAATTTCATGGCTTGGAAGGTGTCCAACTGAAGAGTTAACTCGGACCACGCCGTCAGCCCAGCGGAGCGGGTGATTGGCGAACTGAGAGTCGGGCTTCTATGGCTCCTGCTTAATGTGGCTTTTATGGCACTCCTACCCCAATCAGATTCGAGCTAGGCTGCGCCAGCCACCTGCACCCGTTCCTGTCTCCAATTTTCTTCATGCGGTTATGACCTCGGGCTCAGATTGGGAGGGGGGCGTGGTATATGAAACCCAGGTGCTCTATCACTCAAAACTAATTCACACCGTGGCGATGGTGGTGGAATGCGTAGAAATCGACGGTTATCAGTCGGAGACTTACTTCCATACTTTCTCTCCTCAATCGAGCCTCTGTAGATGTAGGCCTTGAATGGGCCCTCCACTGTGTCCGAAGTAAGCACCAGCAGGTCCACAATGGAGTTGCCAGTAAAGTCAGCAGCCACCACATTACGAATTTTTGCCCCAGCCGAGGGCGGGCCAGAGGTGAGAGCTTGCAGCACCGGCGCTTGACTGTCCTGGGTTTCACGTGCCACCCATGCATTCGGCTCCATCAGGGCCTCCAGGTGGGTGGTGCTATCACCGCCCTCGACAACCACCACAGTGTCTGTGCGTCGATCCGCATTCAGATCCACAAACGAGGCCGGATCCACCCCGGTCCAGGAGCGGAGGAGTTTAAAAGTCGCGCCGCTGGGGCCGGTGGCGGCACCCACTGATGGCCACCAAGATAGATAGATAAGCAGCAGCGGCAGTAACAACATCCTCCCCGAAGAACACTTCATGCTCTTGTTGGTGTTGTTCGTGTATAGAGTTTGTGCTCGTATGTTCGTTTATTTGTCTGTTTAGTTTGTTCGTATGTTAGTTTGTTCGAAGTTTGAGAGTATTTCAAATAGTAGGCTAAAAAAAGCATAAAGTCAGTTTTACACAAAGTGCATTTTTCTCTAGCGTTCCGTACAGTAACCAATCAAAAAGAAGAAGAGGCTGCAGGTCGAATTGTATTAGAAATATTGGAGATTGTTTTCATGAGGAGGAGAAAGAACAACGACCACCTCCTTCACCTGGGCAGACAGAAAGAGCAACCGGAATGACCGCCAAAATATGCAGGCATATATATATATATGTGCGCATATGCATACAAAGAAAGACAGAGAGAAAGCGTACATCTGCGTTCCTTTTTATGTACAAAGTAGAGAGGGAGGGACAAAGTCAAAAGAACCGCCGTAGCACCACTCCGGCTGCCACCACACAGGCACTGAAAACCGCCATTCGGCCGAAGGGCATGCTCTGACGAATGCGATCAGCTGATGCGTAGAGGAAGTCCAGGGAGAGGGCTCGGCGGTAGACAATGCTGTTGCGTTTTTGGCTGGCAGAGTTACCGCCGCTGCCGGCGCTGCGGCGAGCACGACGCAGTTCGGCACGTTCAAACAGCTTGTCGGGACCAAAGTTTTGGTAGAGCAGGAAGGCACAGGCAATGAGCTTCTCCACCTCGTGCTTCATGGGTAGATGGGTGAGCGCGTGGTGCAGTTCCCCAAAGTCGTCCGAGGTGGACTTCAGCTCAACTGTACTGCAGACGATAACCTGCAAGAAGAAAGAAGATGACAAATACGTCAAATTAATGGTAACAATTACGTTTCGCAATTCGCTGTGGAATATAATGAGGACGGACGGCCTACCACCAAAGCTTCTCACTCTCATGCAGGCATACTATCGTGGCACTTACACACGGGTGAGGACGCAGAACGGCGACCCGGAAGCCTTTAGCATCAGGACGAGCATCTGCCAAGGCTGTGCCCTTTCACCAACCCTGTTCAAGTATGCGGTGGACTGGATCATGACCAAAGCACTGGATGACTTCCTGGGAGTGCAGTTTGATCGTTCGAAATGCGTGACTGACTTGGCGTATGCTGATGACGTCGTCCTCTTTGGCGACAACTGTATTGCAGTTCAGCAGGCGCTGGACAAGATCAACGAGCGTGCACGATCCATCGGATTACGCTTAAACGCCACTAAGACCCAAGTCATGCTCTCGTGTGTGCCCCCTACATCTGTCACTCCTATTGTTCTCGACGGTGCTCCTCTCGAAGTGGCCGACTCGTTTAGATACATGGGCTCTTTGGTCACGGAAACGGGTCAAGGTATCGACGAGGTTGTATCACGCGTCAACCGTGCTCGATCTGCCTTCTACCGTCTGTGCGCTCCTCTATGGAATAGAAGGGAAATATCACTACGCACAAAGTCCCGTGTCTACCAAGCAGTGGTTCGATCTATCCTGCTCTATGGCGGAGAGACATGGCCTTTGCGTGTTGAGGACATGAGGCGCCTTGAGGTGTTTGACAATGACTGCCTACGCCACATCCTTCGTCACCGTCGCGTCGACCGAATTCGCTGCTCCGATCTCCACCGACGCTGTCACCTGGACGCTCTCCCTCCACTCCTGCTTCAGAGACGACTTCAGTGGTTCGGGCATGCGGCCTGGCGTAATGATGGTGAGCTGATTCGTGACCTGCTTGTGGCGACGCCTCCCCTCACCTGGCACAAACGTCGCGGCGGGCAGCTAAAAACTTGGACAGCAACGGTCAAGCAGGATCTTTCGTCCGTTTCCGGCCCATGCGTCTACGGCCTACGACGGCGGAAACGTGAATGGATGGCACTCTCATGTGAACAGGCGCAAGATCGATGTGCCTGGACAGTTGTAATTCATGATACAGTCAATGTCAAAACCGATGCCAGCTCAACCTGCCCGAGGTGAATGCCGTTACAAGTACAAGTAATTTACGTTTCGGGCTCACTACAGTACGCGAAATGCCCAAAATTCTGTAAGACGGGACCGATGTTAAAAGGGGATAAATGGGTGGGGCATATGAGGGGAAAGAAACGGCAATAAAAAATAAAGAGGATAAAAATTAGAAAATAATAGGAACAATTGTTTAAATAACCTAATGTTTGGCACGCGATAATTAAAAGGATAAAAACAACCAATAGGAAACAAGAAATCCCTAATAGTATCCACGTAGGGAATGCAATCGTATATCGACTGTAAATCGAATTGTAGAGCTCAAAGTCAGACCACTAAAGATGTGCTTTTGTTCCCCCTTTTTTAAACTCGCGACAGCTTCGAAGCCAAAAAGCAATCGCATGTCGTCAAAAAGAAAAACTAAAATTAACTAAAAAATTAACCAACTTAAACTACACTAGACACAAAAGTAAACGAAAACTAAATGATGAACCAAAATTAAACGAAAAACTGAACTAAACTAATAAAGCTCAAATTGACCACAGGATGCTAATTATTTATGAGGAGTGCAATATGAATGAGCTGTGCCCTAATTTTTGTGAGGAAACCTGCTTACTACTACGAAATAAGTAGGCAGTTATAAGAAGTAGGCGTAGTGAGCCCGAAACGGGACTGTCACCAAGTATTAAAATTACGTCATCTTCGGGAATAACTGGCAAGGGATGGAACAGTTTCGTCCGCCGCTGCCTCCGTACAAATGGAGATGACAGATGGGTCAAATTAACTCCTTGTTAAGCTTAGCTGACGAATAAACGAATCTTGATTAGAGAAGATAAAAAACTGCAGTTAACCTGAGGGACGAGTGTGAGAACTACGTCATCTTCGGGACCAACTGTCAAGGGCAGCCTTGTCAGCCGCTGTCTTCGTACATACTTACGGGGAACAAGCGGAGGAAACCTATGAACACTCCAAACCCTCCGTCGTATATAAAGAGGGTGGAAGAAGCAACAGAACGTACTCCTGCAGAATAGGTCGGCGTGGGTATCACCCATCGTCAGGGGGCTACCATGCGTAGGCGAATCGTTCAAATAAGGGACTGACTTGACGCAAGTGAGCAGTCTAGTGTCGTTTATCGAATGCCATGCCACGACTGCTTTTCATATTATACAGATCATATTTCCACGCACTACACCAAAAAGTCCGGGGGCGTGACTGGTTACCTTGCGCACCAGTTGAGAGTCAGGTGAAGGCTTTTCTGTGAAGTTTATCAAAGTTTTAGTTTCCTCAGAACCCACTGTGTCAATTTTAGTCAACTCCTGGGCATAAAGTTCCTCAGATCCCGTCAGAAAGTTCAACCTGAAATACACTACCTTCAGCGGAATAATCGCATGATATTCACATTCTGACCACAAGCAGTCAGTAGTATATAAATACATAATAGCAACCCGAGTACTAGTCAAAGGCTACACATGTGTTCAGCTAATTCAGTGCTGCTGTGAAATGCAACTTGGAGGGGTTCGGCTGTGAGAAATTGACTGACAGTTGAACTACCAGCAGATAAACATTGCCGACAAAGACCAGCGAGACTGGAATAATAATTTCTGGCACATTAGCCGTCATCAGTCAGCCATACCAAACCCAAGGTGGGGCACTACCCGCGACATGTTGATCAGAAACCCAATGTTAGTGGATGGGCTGGTTGTCTGGTCGGTTTAGATCGGTAGATGACAGTTCACTGATCGCTATCGAAATTCGATCAGTGAGCATTCACTAACCTATGTCAATATTTTTCATCTAAACCGGCTGTTAGCGGGGTTTGAGCGTGAGTCCCAAGGCAGAACGGGACGGGTCATTTCCGTTCGGTAAGCGTTTATCCACGAAAGTTCATCATCGAGACTTCCTAAAAACTATCGAACATTTTCGCTTGACAGACCGAACAATTGTCAGGCAAAGAACAAAGGTGGCATTTAGGAGGCAGGTGTAGTCTTTCGTCTAAGTGATGCAGGTAGGATGGCCCCCCATGCATGGGTCAAGATTCAACAAGCGAGGCCCACTGCTTAACACTTACCAAGTCAAACATCCAGCCACATGAAACAAACAACACGCTAATTGTTTGCACTGAGAAGAGAATGTTGGCTGAGTCATGCAGGAGACGGTAGAGCAGAGCGTGAACACAGCGAGCCAGCAGTTTGACGTCATCTAGCATCACATGCTTGCAGTCTGTATGAGCTTCTAACTACCCATTGTCTGTTAAAACAAGTGTTTTAATTAGTCTTCTCGTGTAGCATTCCACTTGATGTGTCCCTTTCCAATAATGCAACACAGTTTCCACCCTATATTATATCAATTCAAGTCATGTTAGCCGATGTTAGTTTTAGTTAGTTATTTTTAATTTACTTATTTCCCAATATTTGCATGGCACGCTCTTTTGTTGACAAACATTATGTTATTTTAATAATAATTCATTTTTTCTACCTTTATAAACCTCTTTTATTTATATTTCCTTTCCTTTGTATTGCCTATACTCAATACTTTTATTACACCCGTTCCCGTATTACAGAAGGATGGGCTTTTGCGTGCTGAGCTGGGACCCAAAATAGAGTTCTACCATGTACAGATTCGCCAAGTTTTCCATTACTAATTGTGCGAAACTATGCTGCCAGAGTAGTGAAAACCATTTCGTTCCTTGGCAAGGCAGAATGAAATGAGTAGTAGTAGTAGTAGTAATAGTATTAGTAGTAGTGATAGTAGTAGTAGAAGTAGTAGTAGTAATAAAAGCAGTATTATTAGTAGTAATATAAGTATTAGTAATAGTAGTAGTCATATGAATAGTAGTAGTAACTTACCGATACGGAGAGGTAGATGAGCATGATGGAGTCCGTGGCCAGGAAGAGGTCGTACAGCCGGTGAATGTCATTACTGTTGGAGAGGATGTGCGTGAACCAGGTGAGCACCCAGGAAAGGGTAAAAAAGGGCTCCAGCTGGAGATTCTGAAGACGGCTCCAGATGTCGGGAGAGGTCATCTCCAGCAGGTCAAAGACCAGTTGTAGCATCTCCGAGGTGGATTCCATTGACTTCTGCATAAAGGAACTAACAGGATGGACTGTTAGGTAGAAGTGGAATACAGAATAAAAGGATATCAATCACCCCACCCTGCTCCTTCCGCTCGTAATACGAGGTAGGTGTGGCCTATTTTTCAGAATTAAGATCATCAGTTCAAGAAAACAGGTGATGGGTATCAATATCGTCACCCTACAGCCTCATACACGCCTTTAAACCGTTAGAAACTATTTTTCTACACTAACAAAGCGACTTACAGACGTCTGCATCCAAAGAAAGGTGATTTGTCGCCCACTTTATCAGCATGATTAATAGCCAGACCGCGTAACAAACGCATAGACGGTGACGGTAAAATCCCCTCATGTCAAACTTAAAAAGGTTAAAACTCAAGATTCTGGTTTGATACAATTGCTACAGCACTGTTAGGATGTAGGATAAACGTTCACTGCAACTCATACAAATCTTTCGCAACACATTTATCGGATAGTTGTTCATGAGGTGTCTTGGGAATTGTGACTACGAGCGGATTGTTTGTTAGAGGTTGTCTCCTCTAGCACCTTGGCTCAATAGCCTAATCACAAGGCAGGGCTAGCAAGCCAACTTATTTGATTGCAATTCACGGTAGCTATTCTACAGTGTCATCGACGGGCTTTGCGACATTTTACAGGCTTTAGGTGTGCCAGACCTCAGCCCGGCGCACATTGGTAGCACTGCCTATTCGCTAGACTCGAGGATCTGTTTATGTCGCAACTAACCTTCACTTAATGCCGTTCCATTTATGGGCGCGCCACGTAGCAAGCAACTAGACTAAGGGCCAACCCGTCCTTTCCGATCGAAGTGTTTTCATTCTGCATGCCTGGCTAAGAGAAGGCACCTCGCAAGATTAATGGCTGTCAACTTAAAGAAGTAGACAGGTTCCCGCATAATCGAGGCGAGGTTGCGACCGAATCGATGCAGCTCATCGAAATTTATCAAGCCTTAGAAAGTGCCTACGGACCCAACGCGATATTTCGATTGCCACGAAGGTTCGCGTGTGCCGTGTATATGTCCGGTGTATTCTTCTTTACGGGTGTGAGTTTTGGGCTATGCACGTGGAGGATGAAAGCGGTAGTTGACCACTACTGCCTACGGACAACCCTTCGAGTGAAGTACGTTGATGTCGCCTTACACGACAGTTCGCACTCGCTGCGACATCACAAAGATAGCCCAGACCATCCAAGAAAGACGACCGACGTAGGTTGCACACTTTCTTCGTCTTTAGCCTCACGGGTTCAGTCTTGATCCGACACCACCACCTAGTCGGAAGCGTCGAAGAGAGGATCAGCTCAAAACCTGGCTCGAATTAACTCGTCCGGACATGGAAGTGGTTCTTGGACCATCGTTATTCGGCCTCTGACATTGGCGGAGATAATTAATTGCACTGCCGAGGTCTGCTGCCATGGGTCATTATGCGTGGAGACGTAGCATCAGAGTCATGATGGACGCCGGCTCGACCAGTCATGATCGCAGGCGTAACAAGTACAAGTGAGTAAGAACGTGGAAAATTTTTTTATTCGCTCGGAATACACCAGTACTGTTTGTGTAAGTAGCGGCGGGGTGGTACTAGATCGCAACCATGCATAGACGAAAGTCACGCAGTAAAGGACTTAACTTGTCCGCCAGACTTGAACTATGTCAAAAAAGGAAGCCGATTTCCAACAACTCAACAGTGGATCTCGTATATTACCAGCAAGATTAAACAAGACTGTGACAGTTAGAGGGCCAAGTCAGTAGCCCGGATAAAAATTGAATCCTTACCTAAATCTTTCGGGGACAATTTTGTTTAGCACTGCAAAAGCCTCGTCCGCACCAAGAACACTGAGAAAGACATAGCAGACGTCATGGAACCCCTAGAAGAAGCAGAGTAACAATGTCTTTAGTAAACAACCTTTAACGAGAACATCTAAGCGCAACAGGCCTCATTGCACAAGTGTCAACCACAGTGCTATCTGTGAGAGCAGATTTGGGAAACCAAGGAAAATTGTCGACTCCAGATGGGGGCAATATCGCGACGTTTGGGAGAGAGCACGCTAAAGTATACATTACACGACGAGGCTGCATATCGAAATGAGAGGTCTTGAATTCGAAGAAGTAAAAGGGTGTGGAATAAGGGGAAAACGAGATCTACCTTGCCTACTGACCAGCGCGATTGCAGTCTGGTTCGGACCAGAAGCACAAAGACCAATTGAAGACAGCGTCAGCTAAAGAGACCGTTGACAACATTGGAAGACATTTTGGCGATCGTAGCGGGAACTAAAGCACGAATTCATTTACCACAAGAAGGACCTATACTGCATTCACCTCACTCGTTATTTTTATGCGTAATTTTGTGGCGATGGCCTTATGGGAGTGGCTGGCAAAGCTTAACAGTCAGACTGTGCGTGTCACTACAAGCGATTATCCGTGTCCCAGGAAGCAATTGAGAAGAAGAAGAAGAGGAAGACTCGATCGCTGGGACAATATGTTTATTCGCCTGAGGTTTCGAGATCTGTCGACGATTCGAAAGACCCACTGCCACGGCAAGAAACGTCTGGGGTCGTCTACATGATCTAATGCAGTTGCGGTCAAAGCAACTATGTCGGAGAAACTGGCAGACTTCTCAGGACGCGAATTGCCGAACACGCGGCAGAAGTGCGGCGAAATGATGCCAATTCTCAAGTTGCGGCTCATTTGACGAGACCCGGCCACTCGTTCAAATTTGATGAGGCCGAAATTCTTGCAAGAGGTGACAACCGGGTGAGCCGAGAACTACTTGAGTCATAGTTCATGGGCCCCCAATCCATAAACAAGTGCAACGATTTGCCCAATCCATATTCCATCCTGAGATCCAATTTGGCCAAAGCAAGCCGTCACTTGAGGAACGGGCAGGCCACCGCCTCATCGTACGCCAACTACGGGGAGCCAGACGGCCGAGCAATCATCACGCCCGAGCTCACCGCCCGTAATGAAAGTTAAACAGGTCAGAGGCCGCAGGCCGTCCAACAAGCAATCCGCGCACAAGAAGGCAATTAACGCTAATTGTCGCTGTATGCTTGCAGTAATGACTGTGTCCTATAAATACTGCAAACTTCTGTGCATGCCTAACCTGTTTCTGCTACTCATGTCTCTGATGACGAATCCGCGACGGCTATCGAAACGTCAGGCGAATAAATATATTGTCCCAGAGATCGAGTATGCGTGTCACACGCAATCTGATTTCTGAGCATCACACACACACCAAGGCGAGGGAAACTGTAAATTTTGCACTTAAAAATGCTGTCGCAACCTGAACTCAGCTTTAAAGGAAGCCTCAAAGTTATTCCGTCATTCAACGCCCTTCGTGGCACTTTCATGCACGACAGATTGATTATATCAAGGAACCAATAAAATCGGTCCCATTTCCTGTCAATAAATTGGGGACCTCATATATTCGCATGCATCGACAAGCTGTCATTCTTGTCAGTACTACAGTTACAGTGTGGAATAACTGGTGGAAAGTAAAGTATAACTGACGAATGTAGCTACTACGAATGAAAGTTCTTGTGCACCAACTCTGAAATCACACCAACTTCCATAGAACCCGACCTGACATCACAAGAAGTTTGAAATAGATACATTAGAACCACCAATTTTTTTAACATAAAACCTATCTGACGTTGATAAACGCTTACTGAAGACGGAGATCACAAAAATGGACGCACCTGATAATAATGTAAGTCAGGATATTCATGGAGAATTGATAAGGCTAACCGCTTCGTTTCAGAAATAAGATGTTCGGTTTCCTCGGGTGTGATGTTGGGAGGAAGCATTGACGACATTCTGCGAACGTCGAGTTCGACTTGTCTTGCTTGTGGGAGGCTTTCGAGGTCGTCCAGTTCTTCAAAATAAAATAAAATAAAAAACGAAGGATGCGGTAAGATCAGTTAACAAACCAGGGCTTCAGATATGACTAGTCAAGACACACGTCGTATTACTGAATACGAGGCATACATTCACAGGCCGTCGTACTATCTCCATCTAGTACAACAGAAAGCACTCCTTCTAGGCACAAGTATAAAAATAAAAGGAATCACCTGTCCGTCTTGTCATCAAAGGTGGGTGCCCAGTCAAAGTTAGCAAAATAAACAACTGTGAAAATAGGCGACTTAGCTTTGATATCTAGTATGAAAAAAGTGAAATGACAGTACAATAATCATCAGCGACAAAGTCCACTGCGGAATCACTAGTGGGCGCAGCATCCACGACTTTCACGTGAGTCGGGTTGGCACGGCGCCTGCCGCAGTCACGACGTCACCAAAATCCGGCAACCCAGTACTGTAGAGGTCCTGAGCAAATAAATGCGGTTCTTTTTTTACAGGACCGACAGACAGTAGCTAATGGGCACCGCTGAAAACATCAGTCTATTGGGCAGCGGATAAAATTATTGGATACACACAGCAACACTGCAGTGACTGGATCAGGGAGAAAACCCCGCGGTTGTCTGCTGCGACGGTTCAACCCAGGAGCCGTAGTGTCGATTCTTTCCGCCAACTCAGAAAGATAGTGACGAAACCGGCTACGGAGGACGGTCGTCTGCTTCGTCTACTTTGCCGCTGCGTCCATTGTGGATCCCTTTTGCGGATAATGGCACTAGATGGTGTGCCACCAAACATCATCGCAAAGATCAAGGCCTACTGCCACTCCACTATTGTTCGGTTTCTGATGCATAACAATCTTTTAAAGCCGTTCGTTATTCAGTTTGGAGTGCGAAAAGGCTATATCCTGTCGCATATTCTATTCAACTATGCCACTGACTGGATTCTCGGGAAGGCTTGACGGTGTTAAGGTTGCAACCGGACGGCGCTGAGTGATCTCAACTACGCCAACTAGACCGCCCTTCTAGCTTTAAACTTCTGTGATCTACAGTCTATGATGTCATTGGCGAATGAGGTCGCTAAATCGGTCGGTTTGTCCATAAACGCTGGGAAATGTTTCGATGTTGCATTTCGAGAGAAGGTAACTCTGAGATTGGTGACTGTCAGCTCGAAGAAGTAAACGGTTTCTATTCCTGGGACGAGATTGCTGCCGAATGGACAGAATAAGGATGAGATGGCTCATGAGTTTTTTTCAAGCCTTAGAAAGTTCCTGTGAGCCCGAAGCTATAGCTCCATTGCCACGAAGGTTCGCGTGTACCATGCATCCGGACACAGCACTATGGCATAAAAGAGAAATAGAACTGGAGATATTCAGCCGCTGCTGTCTGAGGAATATCCTTCGAGTGAAGTAGACCGACTTCGACTCAAATGGGACAGTCCGCACTCGCTGCGAAACATCGCAGGGATATCCCAGATCATCCAAGAAAGACGATTGCGGTGTTTTGGACAAGTTCTTCGTCTTCAGCCCTACATGCTCAGTGTTACTGCTCTCGATCCGACACTATTACCTAGTTGGAGACATCAACGAGGGGTCAGGGCATGGAGGTGGTTCTTGGACTTTCGCTATTCGACCTTCGGCATTGGCAAAAAGAATAGATTTAACTTTTAATGGCTGCGATCATGCCCAACCTAGCCGGCCTAGATTATGTCCCGCATGGTATATCTCCACGCGTGACGATCCCTGGCGGCAGACATTAAAAGTGCAAGTATAGAATTACAATCGGGCCCACAACCGTTTGCTTTACTAATGCATAGACCGAAATTTCTTGATGTAGACCACGTTTGTGCACTTGTCAATAAACTTAATGCGGCTTCATGCAAGAGGTTTCAATGTCATATACATGTATGTCTTAGATAATCACTCTAGTGAGGGTAGTATACTCTATAGTTTAGGAATCAAAAGGAAGTAGTGCTAATAAGGTAACGACTGGAAGAATTCTCAAAAGTCTTTCTGGCTTAATAAACAAATTATCATCCAACCGGGCAAACGGAGGTCGCACAGTTAAGACCCTCTCAGTACTACTGCAAATAAAAGGAACCTGTACTACAGAGAACTTCAAAGTGGTTATGGGCTACCTCCACCTATTTGCCTTCAAATGTCACTCGAAATCCCTATGCATAAACCAAATAAACGGCAGATAACGCACGGAGAAGTTACAGGAAACCAACGGCTGGAACTCGTTTACTTAATTAAGAAAGCAGACTACGCTACAAATAAAAATACCCTAATTAGTTATGCCTATCAAGCTACCGAGTGCCTTATGGAAGACCGTTGATGTAACGTATGCAGTCTTTGTCGAGAATCTTGTGACCTTAACATAGCTCAATCACTTGATTCGCTGCCAAGTTGGGACGAGTTGAATAAGCAAAGACTAGTGCAAAACCGCTCCTTCAGAAACAATTTATTCTACCTAGCAGACAGACTTCTAGTTTCTAACGCATTGGCTGGTGTTATACAGCTGTCAGAAACTAATTTACCACAAAAACACGCAAGAATTACTGAAGTCAATAAATTCAACGGCCATTGTTCGAACGCGGGCCAAGTGTAAAATACGACAAGCATTCACATTCATGCCTTATCGGCTAAGTTGATACAAACATAAAAGAAATATTTGAAATTTGCGGAAAAATGGCAATTTTTCATAAAGGTGAATACAGGTTTAGTATAGTTATAGTAAACACATATTATTTATACAACTCTGTATACGTTAACTACGAAGCTAATAAGAACAATCAGTCGCGATAACCACGGAGGAGAGAACGAAAATCGAACTTACGAAGACTATTAGGCTGACTTGGACTCTTAAGACCGGCTAAGATTGGCCATACCTTGAGGCGTATATCATCGTTCACTAATCCATACCTAGACAACGCCTTGTGCCGCAGCCAGTCAACTTCAAAACCGTCCTTTATATGTTGAAATACATCGTTCGCTTTTTCGGTCCTGTATCTTTCTTGAAGATTATAGTACTCCATTTCTCAAGCGAACAACTAGGCGATCCATCTAAGAGGAAACCATCACCGAGCTATTAATCACCCGCCTGAATTTCGGCTCAAATTAAGTTCAGATTCATATAGGTGTATGATTGAATGTGAAGTGTATGGTGTAGCTAAAACGAAAATATTCCGGGCCAGGTTTTTAATTTTCAATTGAAAATTGTTTGTTTGTAGATTTGAGCTAAAAGCTAAGATAGTTGGCAGTCAAATGTATGAAGGGGTTAATAATGTGAACAGGCAGGCAAATAGAAACGGTTTAGGTCTAGAGAAAATTCCAAAAAGTATCTCGCTAACGTGAAGGGAGAAAAAAATTCAAACGGAACTGCCTTTATTGTCATGAGAATTTCAAGGGAAATTCGTTCTGTGAAAAATCTGAGAAACATTCCATTTTTGTATCTTTAGGTGCATGTATCCTGAGGAGGTAACATGTGGAAGTAACCTGAGGAGGTAACTCTTGTAGAGAGCTTTACACTTCAGACAAATTGAACATAAAATGCTTCAAAGGTCACCGTTGCTTTCACAACAAACACGCCAAGCAACTCTGTGAGACATCTACGGCCCCATCAATCGTCTTGTTACGACAGCATATTCGCAGTAGTTTTGAATGTCTTGACTTGCGCGCACACCAAAGTGCCTGAAACTTGAATAGAGACTGACATTTGTTTGATGACTAGAATCAAGCCCAAATATATTGCGTTTATAGACGGGGCGACTGCACTTCACCAAATATCATCCGATCAGGCAATCTTACAAGCATTTTTTGCAAGCATTGCTTGCAAGCTAGTGGAGGAAATAATAAAACGAAACGACTGAAGCAGTTTTAAAATAATATTCTGGTAAGGGTACATCAGTGTGGATCGGTCATTCGGCTGCTTCGATCTAATACTAGTCCTAGGTATCTGAACGATATTAATCGAAATAGATTTATCAGTACCCTTAGTATACAGGGACTGTAAAACGGATTTTGAGTGTTCCATGAAGACGAATGAAAGCAAATAACGTAAGAAGATCCTGTGAACGAACAATCTGTCTGAAAAATTAAGTTGTTGAAGTTAATCTTAAGCTGTATGCGCTGAATTGTTAAAAGAACTAGTTTTTATAGACAATTGTGTGATTAATTTTTCCTCTACTTAAAACTTAACGAATGTCAATCACTCATTACGGTCTATACACCGGAAGACAATAACACGGAAATCCACTACTTAATTGGAGAGCACAGGCTCGAATCACTTGAGGAGCTACGCGACCTCGGTGTAGTTTATATTTACTCCCAACTTGTGCTCTCATTGCGCCAAGGTATCAAAGGCAGCCATGCGTACTGTGGCGTTAACAGAAAATGCCGTTATTTCGAGTTTAAGAACATTTGTTTAGCTGATGTGAGCATAAAACCATGAGTGAAAGTAACTGTGCGAACTGCAGGTTCTTTTTGCTAATAAGATGAATGCACGAGCACTAGGATAATATGTGGATTTATCTGAGCTTTCCGGTTCGTGCAATTGGCCATCTTCAGGGGGCATCAACCTTCCTAGAGGATGATTAAAGTCCTGTGCCTTTTCGACACTAGTTAACTGATATGAGATAAAGTTGTCCGCACTCTTCAGAACATAGTTCAATAGACTGAAATTTAAAGAATTTGTTTAGGTTTGGCAGATTTTGGTTTATTTAGGTGCTCAAATTGTGATAAAGCTCGTTGCATTCCGTGGGATTCAAACCCGCAACTAAGTTATCCAAATTTGTCAAAACTCCTAAGTAAATAAGTCAGGCTAGTTGTCATTCTGGTGGATTCTAGATAATTACTCAAGAAATCCTGCTTGGGCAGTCAACTTTCTGTTCCATATGGGTGGATTCCATACTAGCAGCAAAGTTGGGTAAGAAATATCGATCAAAATGTGATTAAACTTATGATGTAAATCGTGGCATTCCTAGCTCAAATGGGTGCAGCGTTGGCTTGCGTATACGGCCTTCCACTCTATGCGTGTTCGATTCCCGCCAAATGCCGCGAGTTTTTCACAATTGGGTCAACTAAATTGAAGAATTTGATAACAGGCGAGGTTTCGAAGCATTAGGAGCCTACCGATTTGACAATTACGCTTCAAGTTCATACATATATCAACATAAACTTGATATGGCGATAAGAGAGAGACCGAACAGTGCACTCACGCACTGAATAAAGATAGTAGAGTACTGATTTGAAGAAGGCGTTTAACAGCGTCCCACATAAACATGTAATATACAAGTTACCTGAGCTTGGAATAAGAAGAAAGCTGCTAAAAACGGATCACAGATATTTTCTCAGGGCGATCGCAAACTGTGCATCAGTGCTTTGAAGTCGACTCTACTCCTGTTATTAGTGATGTCATTTAAGGCTCCTTCTTAGGGCCGTTGCTCTACACAGGCTATAGCAACGACTGTATAGACAATCTGGATTGCAGCACCATAATGTTTTCTGACTATGTCGGACTCCGGATAGCCATCAGGCCTGACGCCGATAGGCAGGTATATCAAAAGAGTGTCAACCAACTTCGTAGCTGGTTTGCTCGTTGGCAATTATATTTCGAAGTTACTATTCGTTTGATTTTGAGGCTCCTTGCTGTAAGGACCAATGAGGAGGATGAGACATTTCAATACCTTCTCGGTGGGCAACCCCTTTTAAATGTTGGCGAGCAGAAGGACCTCGGTGTTCTACTAAACTCCTCACACTAAACATCTTCAGGTATCTAAAGGCAGCTAAATGGGCGACATATGTATTATTTTCGCGTAAACGAGGATTCATCCCATCCCACTTGGAGAATGCCGTTCAGTTCTGGCGTCCATAGTTTAAGACAGATTATCTGCAACTGGAACGAATGCAGGCGATGGGTACAAAGATGGTTAAGAAACTGGCTCATTTATCTTACGAAAACAAATTGACTGAACTATATTGTTGTCCTCTCGATAACAGACAATAATGCGGTGACCTCATTCAAACCCACGGAATTTTCAGAGGCCGGGAATGCGCCCCTAGAATAAGATGACTTCTTTGAATAGGAGGACCACCTGGGAGGTCATTTCTTCAAAGTGCAGAGGAAACTGGCCAATATGAACGTTCGACCGAGTACCTTATCGTAGAGGGTCATTGGAGCGTGGGATGGACTCCTTGATGAGGTTGTCCTCTCACAACCTGTGGCGGCATTTAAATGCAAACCTGATTCTAATTTGCTGAAAAACCGTCAAGTTAATATTTTGTCTGAGATACCCTAGTTCTTAGAGAAAACACGAATACCAGTTCTTAAGTGGAACATGTATTAAAATGTTCCATGTTTTAGGTTTTTTTTATTTCTTCGTACAAAATTCATTCCTATCACTTGAGTCTCTCATAGGCAGGGCTGAAGCTCCCTTACTTCTTGCTCTATATAGAACCAGGTCCCCAAATTTCTGGAATGATGCAGACCGACTGGAAAATTGACATGAAAATTCTGCGTGAATACTTTCGCTTAGCACAAAATTAGTAAAACTTTTGTGTATAATTTTCTTTCAGTCTAACTTATAAGGACATCATTAAAACGGAAGATTTGTTTAAATGCTTCATTTTGAGGTTATTAACCTGCTCAACGAGTCGTGTGCTTAACGGCGTGAATTCTAATCGTGTCCTTACAAGTGACTATTCTCCACGTAAACCATTTTTATTTGAATCTTATACTACAATTTTTGTCAAATTTTGCGTCATACTAAATCCAAAAGTACTTAATCATAACTTAAGTCTGATTGTTAACTTGTGTGTCTCGTAGCGGACTTCGTGTGCTCATTATGCCATTCTATAATATCCACTGGAAGTAAATATGAAGCATTATTACTCTGGATACCACCGGAGCACCATATACCAGTGCATTTAGAGGCTCATGCGAGCATATTATTAGGCTCTTCAAGAATCAGCGTGCGCGAGTCCGTCATCATCGTCCAATGATTCCGACCAATTGCTGGAACTGGGAATGCCTATACTGAGCTTTGAAATGCCTACTGGTATGTTTTTATGCATCTCAAAAAATAAATGGTGTAAAGTCTGCAAAAAGTTGGAGAGCACGAGCGCAGTTAAAGGCACATGTGCCTTGAACTGCGCTGTAGTTATTGAGGCTTCAGAATTATTCTAGAATAATTCTAGGCAGCTGCTTAGAAACGCAAATATCTCCTGCCACTACCATGAATTTGTTCAGTAGGTTGAGCTCTTCAACATGAAACTAATGAAGGATCCTAAGACACTTTTGCAAATACCTAGAACACGTATTAATTGGCGCACCAATAAAGGATGCCATGTCCATGTTGATCTTCTGCATTTTCCGTGTAAACTGTCGAAATCTGTCTTCAATAATATTGTATTATCTAGCCGTAGCAATCTTACAAGAGTAACAGCAGTATGTCTTTCATCCTTCTCTGCAGATGCCTTTTAGGAAAAAAGGGGTAAGAATGCGTTAAATGTAATATGCGAATACGCGTTTTAACCTAACCGAGAGTAGATTGGCTATAAACCTGGCCTTTTTTAAGAACGATATGCGCTTATATTTTAGCACTCAATTTTGAATTTTTTCAGCCCACGTGCGTTCACTTTGACTATCCTGTCATCACATGTAAGCGGTTATAATTTTTGTTAGATTAATGTTTGCGTCCTTTAAGTCTTACGATCGGCTTTTCGAAAAGTAATGGCAGCAATGTCTTTAAAAACAATTAAAATAAACTTTTTCTAATTTTATGAAAACTTATACTGTCTTAGTTGTCACACATATGCTTTAAAACTTGTGCTTTGCACTTACGTGCATTTGTATTATTTCTGCGTAATTTATAATTTTGACTGATAATGTGACACTTACTCATGTGCATCTGGTGGAGACTACAAGAGTTAGTTTCGCTAAACCTTGTAAAATTTTACATTCAATATTAACCTTCCTGTCCCATCTGGATTTCCGGTCTTTTTTTGCATGGATTCATGTGTAGTATTTAGAAAGGACTAATTATCACTGAAATTCATCGTTTGATATTTTTTATTGCTAATTAAGATATCCGTACGGATTAAGAAATAAAATTAAAACTCTATGCTGTTGATTATTTAGTGACTGCAATGCTGTATACTAGTGACCTTTTTGAACTCCTGTCAATATTTTTTGCTAGAAGAAGTCAATCTCACTTTGTTTACTCTAACTGTCTCCAGGATGTCAAACTTTGTGTTAATCCATAGGTCCACATGAAGGCCATGGTCAAGGTCATCCTAACGTGAGCGTTCCAACTCGTCCAATTTATCCACATCAACAGCCCCAAGGATTTCCAATGCCACAAGCAGATCAAAACTCATCAGACCTTCACAGCATTTGCCGTGAAGAAATTGAACTTCTACGCAGAAAACTGCGGTCAGAGAGATTTACGTGTGATGCTCCACCTGGACGGAAGGTGACCTGGGCTCCTGACAGTTACCCGGATTATAACGACTGCTACAAGGCAAGTCATTCACCTGGAACACAACGTAATTGCTTATTTGCTATATATGTAAATATTCTGGCCTTCAACAATCGGTTAGTACTCACTCAAGCTCCCAGCAACTTCTATTTCTCTCGTTGACTAACACTTCCTCGAGCCCTGCCAACAACAACAGCAGAGACGGACTGAAATAGAAATTGATGGCTTCATAACCGTCAAACATCAACCAAACACAAACACAGATGATCCACCACCCAAGGCCTGAGCCCACAGTGAATTAGAGCGGATTCCGGCACATTAATTACTATTATAGGCAAATTAGAATTGCCGAAAAAGACCAAATTAAAACTCTAGTTGTTGCAACACCTGAGGCCGCAACTCGCTCTAACCCACAGTGCTGTGCGGTTGCTGGCAGGACTTGAGATCGGACTCCAAGGCAGAACAGGACGAGTAAGGTCCATTAGCGGTCAGTGAGTGTTTGTCAACCAGAGGAATAATCTTCAACAGTTCGTAGCGAGAAGTGTTTGAAATTTATTTTAGTGACTAGCCATAGACCAGAAAGTAAGGTGAAAATAAGTTAACCAGTAGCATTTACCAATATTAACGAATTGAGGAGTTCCGGGGAGAGGTTCTAAAGTTTTTTGGCTTGACGTTTCGTATTTTTCCTCAAACACATCATCAGAGACAGCCGTAGGTATGAGAAAGGGAGCACAAGGAGCGCATGCAACGACACGCTTAAATAATAAGTTGCACCGTGGTTTAACAATAGGGTCATTTCTTGTCAAGTAGTACGCTGGTTACTTCTCAGAATCCATCAGTCACCGTTACACACAGATTGGAGAGAAACATCTGGTCATGAGTCCTAAGAACATCTGCCACAAAAGGAAACGTCAAAAGTCGTAAACCAAAAATTGGCGCAGTCGTGGATTAAGCAACTAAGCTGAGTAAATCAGGCAATTTCTCTGAACAAGGATGGCTGAGCACGCAGCGGCAATGAGGGTAATGTAACTAACTCCTAGACTGCAGCTTGGTATAGGGGCTCTAGCTGCACTTTCAAGATGATAAGGCCAAAATTCTTGCAGAAAGTGAGGCGTTCTTTGTCCTTTTTACTGTTGGCCATGATTATAAGCCCTATGGACATTATTTTTATCAGGTTCCTTACCAAGACAAGTAGCATTTCACCAGGAATCATATGCATTCCTTCCAAAAATCCGACAGTTGTTAAAGGTATCGATTTTTTTTCATGCAAATTTTAACGTTCGTACGTGCAGACCTTTACAGTGGTCTGAAACAGGATAAGAATACTTTCCTCCCTTCCAGTCAATTTTTACTTCAACAGATGTTACGGATAAATCTGTTTCATTTTCAGATGATTGGCATCCTCCTTCGGAGGATGTTCCAGGCCTAAGGTTTGGAAAATAGGTGGAACTTTGTGATTTTTCCAAATTTCACGACAATTTATTCTGTTGTGAATGGTCTGTGCTTATTTGCACAAGTTTATTACAACGTAAGTAATAGTTGTCATGCGCTGGTGAACGCGAGTGTGAGGAGTGACTGGCCTGGGTGTGTTTCCGGTGCGACGCATAAAAAATAAAATCGGGGATATTTGTTCGAATGGAGTAAACACACTCACAGTGCAATTACCTATTGGCCAAATTTTAGCTTTGCCTTACTTCCGTTTTTGGCATACACGGATTAAAATACGAAGCAGTGTGTCAACGTAGTGAAGTGGATTCAAAGCTTTCCATTTCAGAATATCCCAGTTGCCCCCATGCTGAATACTTTCTGAGAATTTTTGAATTGACCGGTTTGTTGCGGGGATGTTTTCTTACATGAAGGCGTAACAGAAAAAACAAATCAGTCTTAAAAATGGAGGCAAATGTTTGCATTACAGGTAAGTGCATATTTTGAGAAGAAAAAGCTTTGTTGAACACCTGAATCATAGTTTTGCTGGTCTGAGCTTTTGGGCTCCTGCAGGAGTCCATCATCAGAGATGGGGAAAAGCAGCAAAAAGCTCAGACCAAAAAAACTACGATTCACGTGTTCAACAAAGCTTCTTCTTCTCAAAATATACCATATAGTCTTTGCTGATAGAAGCAAACGGGCCAGTTCCAAAAACCATTCCAGAAGGAGAAGATGTGATCGCTGGCAGAAGTTTATTTGCCTGACGTTTTGGATAATGGTTCGACCCCGTCATCAGAGACCACCGCAAAAAGGGTGATAAAGGTACAGGTTGCGTAGTATTTATAGGCCCTGGCGGCCATATGACCACACACGCGCTAACATTAGCAGCCTTCGTAATCATGATCAATGCAATGATGATGAGCTGCAAGGCGCTAGGCCTCAGGTTGCAGCTCGCTCGACGGGACATGGCCGCATTTTAAAGTTTAACGAGGCGAAGTTCTTCACAAGAGGTGACAACAACGTCAGCCGGGAGCTGCTCGAGTCATGGTTTTCAAGCCCGCAGTCCATCTACAAACGCGTACTGATACTGCCTGAGAAAGCGAATATATCGCGTGCGGAGGGTGCCGGCCATCAGCAATTTCGACGACAGCGAGCCTAACTGTCGTGCAATCATCCCTTCAGCATCAAATACACATGATGAAATCACAGTAATTAGTTATTCGGAAGCGGACTGCTAGGCCATTATCGCGGGCGGTAACCACAAATATAGCTAATCATAGTGCATATTTGGTCACGTGGTAGCCACGGACTACAAAAAATTGGTATCTCCTACCTTCGCCACCCTTTTCTGTGTTTATTTCAGATGATGAGTTCACGCCAGAATCCGAAACGTCGGGCAAAAAAACCTTTTGTTCCAGCGACCGCACTTTTTTCTGAATCATTTTGCTTTCAATAGCTTGTCAGGTGTTCCTACATTGATGTACTTTGTCAATTCAGACTGGCCGTTAATAGATCTAGGAGCTATGCCCATCTGACCATTTGACCGATAATTTTAAATATTTTGACATACAAAGCATGTTTGGAAATAGGGACTGTAACCTCTCTATCCAGGACTTCAATGAGTAGTGACTTTAAAATGATGCGTTGTAACATTACATTTTGAATTGAATGAATTCAGCCTAGCTTAATCCAATCTACTGATTATATCATGCTCATATGTTCGGCGTTCAATCTCTGTAAAATCAGAAATGTAAATTGCTGTCGTACTGACACACTGTTTTTCGTTGGAATAGATACCGTTTAAGTTCAGTCAAAAAGCTCATACGAGGGGTTCAGTTAAAATACATCAGCTTTGGTTAAATGGCCGGTTAATATTCACAATCGGCCAACAACTAGTCACTAGGATAAACCATTGATTGAAAGTAGAAAAATCTGAACCTATTAATTATTTTATATTCGTTTGGTAGATATTACGCCTTCCAAACTGTTTGTACTTGAAGAAATTATATATTTCCGTCATATAACAGTTAAAAATTCTAATAAATTTTAATCCAGTTACGTTTGCATCCATATCAATATCATCCATATCCACACATTCAGCTAATTGTAGCATATTTTGTTAGATACGGTCAATTAGGTTAATTGTTTCTGTACATATCCCATAATCTGACGACGGGCTAGGGGAACAGACTCGAACATTTACTCATTAATGTTTCACATTTGTCAAAGAATCCTTTCCTTTCTCAATTGAATATCTTGAGAAGCCTGCAATTTCACATATCAGATCGTACATGTCAGTTTATTGATGTTGCCTATAAGGCATTTGACGTAATCCCCATCCATTGCAACATTTTCAGAGCACTTTACGACCGCTTGCAGATAGCGTATATAAATGTGTGATCTCCTTCAGACAGGACCTATAGAACATGCAGTTTGCAGACTTTGAATGCAAGTGCAATGCAGACACTCTTCAAAATTATTCGAAAATTTGCAGTTTTTTTAAAACAGGAAAAAATCGTCCCGTGGAGTTTACAATTTTAGTAAGGCATTCATTGCTACGGAACGAGTACAAGAACGAATACTTTTGTTCCGGTTTTATAGAAAATATATTTTAATTTATAAAGGCACTGTCAATCACCGAGAAGGATGCATACTACTTTAGTCGCAATTTCTCGCAAGGTATGTTTTTTTGCAGGCAGCTGGACAGAAATTCGTTCAAAATGCGGTATCCTGGCGTGAATAAAATTGTTTGGTATTATTTTGCACGATGATTGTTTTGACTCAAACTCACATATAATAGAATAAGGAGTTACCTTGCATGAGATACGGTATCTTCTGTATAGTCCATACGCTCTGCGGGGGTACTAGAAAACAGTTTAGACCCGTGGTACACCTATAGCTAATAAAACGAAATGTCTTTACTACCGTTATTTTGTTTTTATATAGCTTGATACCGCCAAAGTTAGATAAAAATACTGTAGCGGGCCAGGGATGTCGCGTTTGGCACACACCTAAAGGATAAGAGACCTGAGGATAGCTCGGTATCGGAAACTCGGAGCTGGATTGATGAGCATCACCCAAGCACACAAATATTAAGGCCGGAGTAGAAGGAGACGTGAATATATGCATAGGAATCTACTAGTAATAAAGAATACGTATAGAGTAAGAAAATAATATGGAGATAAGGAACGGCTTTACACAGACACAATTCCCATCTGGAGTGGAGTGTGTTCTCTTATGTCTGATCAGTTACCGGTGGGGAATACAGTGCTGTGGGCGACTGCAGGGGCGAGACAGGAGTGCTGACATAGTTTGGGACTGCGATACGATTGACGATGACGGCGGCGGGAAGGGGGTCAGCGGCTGTGAGGGAAAAGGGCACTGGTTTCTTCACTGACACTCGATCACAACATCTCCATCCTGGGTCCGCGCCAAGTGTGATGACCTTGGCGTGCTTAAACAATCATTCAGTCTCTTGGATTGTTACAATACTTCAATAACTACTATATTTTAGACTAAACTAACTAAACCAAAAGAAAACAACATTTAAACTAAAATTAAACTAGTAAACTAAACTATAAAATTTAACCTAAACTTTACCAGTGCTGCTGGTTCTGTAAGACAAGGGGGTAAGGGATATCCTAGGTCTGGGATCGGCAACCCATGGCTCGCGAGCCATATATGGCTATTTTGATGATCAAGTATGGCTGTTTCCGAAACTTAAGATTTTATGAGTTTGGTTACTCCTTAGGGGTCTAAGTAGTGGGTTGTACTCGGATCACTATAATCATCAGTCCAAATCCCAGGCTGGAAGTTCAAAGACAAAAGCCACCAGAAGGAGTGACTTGTTATGTACAGAACTCCCAATTGCTGTCCCAGGTGGCAGTGGCCACTGACTATGCCAGGTCTAGTGTTGATTGCGCCCTGCCAAACCTGAAAAATCTTGAGACAGTGGTGACAGCTGATTCAGTAGGATTGCGGAGCAGGTTCAATAGTTCTGTTATTGGTGTCTTACAATTGCCCGAGGGGATGTCGCCTGCAGAGATCTTTGCTGCATCGGCCGAGGGATGGAGTATTTAAATGGCCCTTAGGTATTTGGATGCGCGTGTATGCTCAGGTGTGTGTTCGTGACTGAATAAACTGGTGTCGTCAGGGCGGCGGTCTCGGGGTCGCCAGGAAACCGAAGGAAAGGGGACGCTCATGCAGCTGTTGCCGGTTTCCTAGACGCAGATTCGAGGTCAAGCCTCGGGGACGGGAGTGTCAGTGCAAGAGAGCATGGGAACAGTTGCTTGTGGCAACATCTGACTTTGGCACCGCGGGGGTTGGAAAACGAATGGGGGAGGAGGGCACGCATTGTAGCCGGCCACCTCCAGTGACGTGACGCGACCGAGATACGTATCACTGTATTGATCCTGTTTGGATCTACGTATGCATGTGAGCAGCCATTCCCACATCTTGGATACATCAAGTCCACAATAAGATCACGTCTAACGGATGAAAGCCTCAACGCTTGCATGAAGCTTAGCCTCACCAACTACCGACCAGACTATAAAACCATCAGCGAATTCATGCAACGCAAGGAGTCACATTAACAGTGAGTATTATAAGAACATTATTTCAAAGAACAAATTCAGAGGCTTATTATGCTCGCATTTAATAGAATTTGATTTTAAAATATACATTATGCCTCTTTCTGAAATATTTTTCCAAATATTTGCTTTCATGGCTCTCTGAGTAAGAAAAGTTGCCGACCCCTGTCCTAGGTGGTAGCCAAAGTTTACTGCTACCCTACCGTATCTTTTGTTGGCGGCTTGTGAATATTATGCCGTTTCTACGCAGAAGTGGGTTGATTTCAGCTTACCTATTCATATCAACCTTTGCAACCAACCCAAGGAAAGGCGTGGACAAATAATTTCATTAATTTTTTTATGTAATTCAAAGAAGAATATCAGCAGCTAGGGTATAAACCAGAAAGCACTAAAAGAGACGCCGTTGAGTTGGCTCCCTCACAACAGCGGCAAAAATCGGTGAAAAACGTGTTCGGTCTTATGTTAAGTTCCCGTGCTGTAAGCACATTTAGCAGCCATTTCTTGTCCTCGCATGTGTACCAGAATTTGTAGCCAAAGTAAACCTCCGCCTTAAATTTATATTTAGATTTCTTATGCAAATTAAAGAAGTAGCAGCAATTCCTTCATCCCTTAAAACAAGACTGAAATTCAAACCATGGCTGCCCTAGTTCTAGCGTTTTTCAGTAAGATCGCTGGCATATTATAAAAACCTACTGCTAAGCTATGTACATCACGTTGCATGGTTCCATTTTCCATTTTTATCAACTCTTTAGACCGATGGCCTGAATTCGAGCAGTCTTCACGAAAAATTCAGTCTCAGCTGATTTGCCTCAGCAGACCGACGTAAAAGATTTTTAACTAAAGTACACAGAACTTGCACTTTTCACTTTTTGCGTATCATAGGACGTTCGTTTGAGAACTTTGTGTACTTCACAAACGTGATTGAGGTAGTCTTCTGAAATGCAAAGTAACGGATCTCGTAGAGGATTGCAAAAAGTGCTACTTATTTTTGGACCGTGTTCTGGCTGGAATAAATATTAAGATCTACTTGCCGTTTAATGTCGTTCCCAAGAGAATCTCTGACTTGGAGGCCGCAAACGCCTGCTCAGTTTAAATGAGTTGCTTTATGTAATCGTTAACGTTGGAATATTGCCTCCGGTTTTTTGGTCTCGTTAGTACTTTTCGTCTATCCTGATTGCTTCGTTTTTAATAACATATGAGTATTTATACTCATTTAAAAAAGTTTGGTCAGATCCTTCCTTTGCCCCTGAAATAAATATTTTACTGCGCTAAAGGCCCGGCTAGTAAGAACGGACGACTGATTAATAATACTGCCAGTTGTTTACGCAATAGAGAACGGTGCTACGATACTTGCTTAGTTCACTCTGTAAAAATAATCGTAAAAGTACATTATTTTCTACTATCTACGTTCAGGAGGATTGTGATTGGGTGAGCCATCGATGTAAATTGCAGTGGTTGGGTCTGCCATATAGACTGGGGTTGGTCGATCTACGCTCTACTTAGCTGTAGTAATGCAGACTTTTCAATATATTCCTATGCAATACATAATCGTTCCTTTTTATATGCTCTGTAACTGCTTCGGCATGCAGCCCCTATACTACACGGGTGACGCGAGTCTGAGACTATCACGGTTCACCGTGGTTGAGAAAACAGCCAGTTGACACATTTACCAGACCCAACATCAGCTTACTTTGTACTGGTTGATGAGTGGACTGGGAGTCAGAGGGCGACGGCTCCTTCTATTTCCTGGCTGTGTAAATCCTGGCGTGTGTGTCAAGAGGGCCAGGTCGAGCCGTGTTGCGCGCAGACGGGGTCTTCGGCCCGGTCAGTCATTGCTCCCGAACACGCCTCCGGTTTTCTTGACTCTGTCTTGACTCCAGGCACAGGTAAAATGAGAGTTGCTGATACAAGTGAACATGCGAGTCCCAGGAAGTAATTGAGAAGTAGAAGATGACTCGATCGCTGGGGCAATATGTTTATTCGCCTGACGTTTCGAAATTTGTCGCGGATTCATCATCAGAGACATGCTCACAGAACAGATGCAGAAACAGTTTGTGTGTGCACACGGTTCCGCCGTAAAATTTGAACGTACAGGAAAAACCGATAAATGCCCTGAGTGTGTTTTGATTCGGTGTGTCAGCCATGACCATCTGGCCTCGCGGTGTTGGCATAAGACGTATAGTTGCCCGTCTGTCCTCCGAACGGCGATTTGCTTTAGCCAAATTTAGTCTCAGCACCGAATATGGATTGGGCAAATCGTTGCACTTGGTGATGGATTGCGGGCCCGTTAACTATAACTCTTGGTTCACTCGACTGTCACCTCATGCGAGAATTTCGGCCTCATCAAATTTGAATTTGTGGCCGGGTTCGTCGAATGAGCGGCAACTTGAGAATTGGCATCCTTTCACCGCACTGCTGCCGCCTGTTCTGCAATTCGCGTCTTGAGAAGCCTGCCAGTTTTTTCGACGTAGTTGCTTTGCCTGCAACTGCACCAGATACTGTAGACGACTCCAGTGGTTTCTTGCCGTGGCATTGTGTCTTTCGGTTACATAAGCTGTTGCGGTAAATACCGTGCAAACTGACTATTACTTAAAATGGGTTAACCCGCATGTCACCATCCCTGCAACACCCTATTGTGGAGCATACGGTGGACGTCTAAGAAATCGATGGTCAAACTGTCATGTGCGTCTTCTCTTTCTCTTTGATATGCTTCCAAAGACTCAACAGTTTCTTTCTTAAATACCTAGCTTCAGCCTCGAATTCTGTGGGAGTATCACCTCCTCTCAGACAGGGGAGGTTATAAAAGTAGAGTCCTCTCGATCCTTCTCCTCCTACTTTGTTAAGTTCAGGGATAGGTTAGAAATCGCTATGAAGAAAAAAACTTCGTTTTTCCGACGTCTTTGATGCATTCTCGAACTCAGCATCAGATACAGGCAATTCTTACACAGGAAGTTGTTGAATTTATAGGATACGGGCGCCATAATTTTGCATCTCCTTCATCGTTGGTCCTCGCCGTTTGATATTGGCGTGATGGTTGTGCGGACAAGTACTTGCTTACTTTGGTCGAACTGAGTCCTAGAGCCGTATATGGGTTGGAGACTCCTTGTAATCTTTGATAGATGGAGGTCTGTGAACCGTGAATCAAGCCAATGGCCGTTCGCATGATTGTAACTTCTCGGGAGAATGTTGACCTGGTCAGAATTATATGTCTGACCGCGTTTTGTCGAATGGACGACGGCTCAATACTCAGCCTCATTTCTCCGCACCGCCGCTGTGTGTTCAGACATTCGCGTCCAGAACAGTCTCCTCGGTTCTCTAGCCTAGCTGCTTTGTCAGTAATTAGACCATATTCAAGCCGAGACTTACCTTGTCACTCAGCGTGTGTGCTACATAACATGGTTTCCAAAACCAGTGTGGACGAACCAGTTGGCCAATGCATCAACGTTCAGCATGCGTTATATGAAACTTGACGGTCAGTTGTCTGTCAATAATCGTGCTAAAGCGCAACGGGTCCCGATGAAGGGAAAGCCGTTAATCGTCATAGGTGTGCCATAAAATAACGACTGCATCTGCTTAATACAAACGCTCATTATGTATGAATTAACCTTTCTTGGTACTGTCTCTGAAGATGGATTCGAGCTAGATTCCAACACGTCAGAGGAATAAAGGTTCCGCTCCGAATACCGCTTCTAATCCTGCTCAAATTATTCATAAAAGTCGCATTTTCGCTTAAATTGGGCTTAAAATTACTTACCGTTTGCAAATCGCGAGCGGTAATTTGACCTTACTAACAACAAGTAGGTTTCTGATAAACATTTTAGGCGAGTTCCAGGAAGCAGTTCAGAAGAAGTGAATGCGATCACTGGAACAAGAGTTTTATTTGCCTTACGTTTCGGATTCCGTTGGGAATCCTTAATCATAGGTGATGGTAGCGTAGTCATGATCATGTGCAGGAAGGGTTGAAAGATGCAAAAGTTGCACGGTATTTATAGTTCATAGTGGTCAGCCAAGTGTGTCTGATAATTATTCACATCTGTGGCCACCGCTTGAGTCTTAATTGACCATGACTATGTTACCATCACCTATTATTAATGATTTCCGATGGAATCAAAAACGTCGGGCAAATAAAACCCTTATTCCAGTGATCGCATCCTTTTCTCCTAAATATCTTAGGGTTTTGACACTTAATTTTTGTATCAGCTAAAGGTTTCTGGCAAAAAGAATACTCTGAAACTTCGGCAGGTGCTTGATTTCGTAAGTGTAAAATGTAATAGATAAAAAAGTTTACAGTGGACCATGTTGTACAGTAGCTTTCTTTTCCTGAATTTCGGCAGCAAAGCCCTCTTACTGGAACTGACCTTGCCTCGTTCTTTGCTCTCTTCAGCCCCCGGATCGGGGAGAGTTGAAAGCCCTACGAAGAGAAAACAAGGAACTGAAGAGGCAACTCGAGCGGAGAGCCATGCAGGCAGGTCAGTCCTCGAACAGTCCATATCCCAGCGGTGGCATAAGACCAAGAATACAAGGACTGAGTGACCAGGCAGTACTCAACGTACCACCGGATTTCTGGTTGGTCCACAATGATTCATCGTCACGTTTGTGTCCATACTGTCCACCAAGCTCTCGCTATTAAGTTTACTCGCAGCCTATTTCTTTTCTACCAGTCTGCTAACTGACTGCTTTAAGCGCTTGTCTTCCTTGCACAAATAAAATTCAAGTATTTGTGAAGAACTGCCTTCTTACTCTACGACACCGGGCGATATGCCATCAGACTTGGTGAGGCCTCTCTGAGGGGCGATAGGGCAGAGAGGAAGATATGGCACTTCTTTTATAGGCTTCCGAATACTTGTATTCAAGTAAAGCGCTAAAGGAAACGTTCGAAAGCTTTCTTCCAATGAGTCTAAACGTTTGAAGGCATAAGAACATCTATAAGTCTGGGATACTCATCCACTGATATTTATGAGTACAGTTGAAAATATAAGGGGAAATTAGACATGATTTCAGGGATGTGCCATTTTTGGGTAGGCCTAGCATGATTGCAAGGAAATTTCTGAAGGCACCACGTGGTTTAGGATCTCAGAGGTTTAAGCAAGGCCTCACCCAGACGATGACATATGCCAGGTCGCAGAAAGTAAGAAGACAACCACATTCGCTTGAATTTTCTTTGTGCATGTTCAGATTTTAGGGGCAGAGGATTCTATTTTGGGTGGGTCATGCTTTCGTCTTTCGGATGACGCCTCGTAACGAACGTTTTTCAAAAAAATATTTTGACCGATTTGTGAAGAACTCGGCGGTCTCGGTTGGACGTGAACTCCTCGACTTTACTAGACTTAACCAGAACTTCCTAATATTTGTATTCAGGTAAATCGTTAAGGAAAGTGAGCTGACATTTTCCTGTTAGAGTCACATGCTGTTGTTTTAGTTTAATCACTGTCAAAGTTAAAAGGCATGAGAATATCCATAAGTCTAGGATAAGTACCCGCTGCTATTTATGTATATAATTGAAGAAAGAAGGGAAATACAGACAGGATTTCAGAATTGCGTATAAAAATGGGTATGCTTTAGCATTTTTACACCTTTGTTAAGCTGGTGCAGAAAAAATGGACCCGCATATCTACTGTTTTTATTATACATTGAATAAGGTTTCCAGCTCTTGAGTTTTGGTGGTTATGGTTTATTTCTTTGTATATGATGAAGTTGCAATCCCTAAGTTATTTAAGTTATGAAAAGCGTTTCAAAAATGAAATTATATCGGTCTACAGTGCAAACACTTATCATTTTCCAGATCTGTTGTTCTGAGACTTGAAGGTCGAAATACATGGATTTCGCGAATCGGTGTTGAATATTTGGAACGGTATCTACAAATCGCTCGCAAATCAAGATCAATAAATGCATCTTGTGATCACCAGTTAACTTGTTTTAAGAATATGAATCATGTTTACAGTGCAACCTCGGTTAACCAGGTTAATTCGTTACGGCACCAAGTTAGTCATATGAAAAGCTCGTCTTGTGAAAGGCAGCCAATCAAATTTCACCAGTTCACTGAATGGCTGCAGGCAACCGGGGAACGACGCCCTGGGAGCAAAACTCAATGGCCGACGCAAGCTCACACACATGCACTGCCATCTCGTTAACTGAGCAAGAGCTCGTCAATTTAAAGACATGTTCCGCTAGTGGTTCGCTCGTTAACCGAAATACTTTAACATGGAGCTGTGCTTCACCCGAGGTCCCACTTTATCCTGAATCCTGGCGAAGGTTGCCACAAACTGCTAATTCAATAAGTTGTTTGGGCTTCAAAATTTGGCAGCTATTCAAACATAAAGCTTATTAAAAAGCAAGTTCTTTCGCTGACGTTGTGCGAATTCGGATGGAACTTTGTCGAAAATGGACAAAACTTACTCAAGGTCATTCTTATTCATTTATAATCTTCCGATAATAAGAAAGAGAAGTGGAGCATGTCTTGTGTTTTTGACCCAAGCCACGCTTGGGTTTCTGAGCCACTTAGCAAATCTACAGTTTGTGTCGCACGTAAAAGTTCTTCCTATCTGCTTATTATAGTATGGAAGACGGATATGCCTCGATCTTGTTTTTCTTGTCAAGCATTTCAGAGAATCGATTTAGAAATCGGTTTCTGTGTGCATTTTGCAGATAAAAACGTTATTTACTACTCAGTTACTTCAGTAGTATTTAAGCAAACATATAACTGAAGGTATTGATTAACATAAAAGTTCGCCTTGTCAGCCCACCTCCGACGCTGACAAGGCAAATGTAACAATTAGTGAGTCGAACGCGAAGTTTCAAGCCAGTAACGCATCAATTAAGACCTAAGCAGTGGCTACAGAAGTGAATAATCAACGCACGCATGGGGATGATCTATATGAACTCTAAATATCATGCCACCTGTGCGTGTTTTAATCCCTATGATTAAGGATTCCCGACGAAATCCGAAACGTCAGGCAAATAAAACTCTTGTTCCAGTGATGACATCCTCCTCTTTCGATATGCATTTTTGTTATGGAATAGTCAGTTCCTTCGCAGAATTTCCAAAACAATTTTTTATACCCGGAAAGTACGTTGCATCCGCAAAGTACATTTGACAGGATGTGTAAATATAGGTAGCGTTGAAGTTTATGTATCTTGCGAATGGAATGCACTTTCAGCTACCGATTTGAAGCGATGCCTTGGGATTTGCCAGAGTGGAAATGTTACTTTCAGACGTTGACTCTAATATGCTACAACATGTTGACATCAAAACTACGGTGGTTGCGCTCGTGTTGGTTAATGATTTGCTTGTGGTTTTGAGTCTTTATTTGTTGCCTCAGGTGGACTTTCCGTATTTGACTCCACAGAGGCCTTTTTTGAGTGTGGACCACATAGTATATTTAAAATCAAAATAAATACCTAGAAAGCAGCCATGCTTTATGAATGGACATTTCGTAATAAGAAATTATTTTCAAAACCGAAGCGTACCCCCTTTCATGTATAGAAATAGAAGAAAATGCAATTTTGCACCACAGTAGTGCCAAACAATGTTTTTAGTTAAATTTTCAATTTATAACGGCACAGAAAATCGTCGGAAACATACATAATACTCTAGTAGTTTTTCTTCCGCAGAGGGTTGACAGCCGTAAATAGATTGCGCAAATGCCAGCATTTACAGTGGATCCTTGGGTGACGATCAGTTCCGTCTACGAGCATTTCAGGTAACGAGCGATCCACTCGAAGATGTGTTTTGATTGAGGAACTCTCGCTCACTTAACGAGTTGACGGTGTGTTTGCGCCTGTGTCCGCCGTTGAATCTTGCTCCCAGGTCGTGGATCCTCAGTCACCTGCAATCAATCAGTGAACTGATGTAGTTTTATTGATAACGTTTCGCAAGCCAAGTGTTTCAGATGACGAGCTCTGTATTGAAAGGGATTAAATTCATTAACCGAGGTTCGACTCTACATGAATTGCGCGGTAAATTAACTGACATAACAATACTACCGAAGTTATTTTTCTTTCTGAGCGAATGCACTTTTCGGTTCAGTTTTTATTAGCCAGCACAACCCCTTATCTGCGCATTTCTCAGACTTGCTTACGATCACCTGTGACTAAGGATTCCCGACGTAATCCGCAACGTCAGAACAAAAAAGCATTTTTTACAGTGATTGCTTCTTCTTCTTACAACTATTTTAGTTCTCCGCATTAATGCACATTTATTGCCTCCAGTTTGTAGTGGTTTTATCGCTACAAATATATAAAACGTCTTAGCAAATACGCGATGAAAAATTTTCAAGGGTACACTAAATGCTAATAAGGGATTTACCAGTCTATTCTAGTGGAAAAGTCGCAAAATCCAGTAAAGAGATTGACGATGAAGATTAGAAATGATACAACTCACTTAGATCCTTCGCGATCCTAGTCGGCAGTAGTCAAGTAGTCGACTTGCCAAAGGATAACTCTGCGAGGACTGGATCCAAGTTCGTTGGGCTGTGAGTTGCAAAATGTGGAGGAAACTCGTTTGCAACTTGTCGCTGGATTCTCCTGGAGCCCGAGAGTGATCACCAGAGAGGTGTCGTTGAAGGGCAAAATAAACAGCGGCAGGTGAGGAGGGAATTGAGCTGTGGAGAGTGATTAGCAAGATAGTTGCTAGCACGCGTCAAAAACCGAAAGTGTGAAACAAAGTGTTGTATTTAGTTTTTTTAAACTTGGTTATTGATAAATTTAAACAACACGTAATTAGGGCCAAGAGCCCACAAGTTAAACTTCTAATGAGACCCTGGAAGTGATTCAAAAATAAGCCACTACTATTTAATTTTTAAATCTTATCTTGCCAGAGTAGCACCTACGTTGATAAATAATTTGTCCGTTGCCATGAGTCTTAGTTAGAGGAGGGAAAACACTGTCTCCATCTTTTTCTCTGCTCACCTATGGTGACGAGATTGCTGCAAACAGTGAGATATTGTCGGCAGCTGGACCGGAAGTCTGCCTTCAATGTGGCCAGAGAAGACAAAGGAAAAATATATTTTTTTTAAATTCAGCGCTTTCCTATTTTCACCACACCATGACAATAGCAGAGCCAGTCATTCTTTCCTTGGCCTTGCCTAAAAGAACAGCTGCCATAGTCGTGGGTCACAGCACCTTTTGCATTAATCCACGGGTATAAGTGTCCCGCACTCGTGTTGCAAGTGGCCTCGTGCTCAATGCTATGGTGAGATAGGGCTAAACTTAGGATTTCGGTTAGGGTAACAAGGGTTAAGGCTAGTGGTAAACGTAGGAACTAAGAATAGGTGGCTCCTGAAATTCAATGTAAGGCAGTTGTAGGCGAAAACGAAACCGGTGTTCATCCAAAGTTGATTTCCTGCCGGTACTAGCGAAAATGCGTGTTCTAGGCAGTATTTGCGAAGAAGTAGGCTCGATCGCAGGGACAAGAACTTAATTCGCCTGACGTCTTGGATTCTGGCTCAAATCCTTCTTTACAGACAACACCAAATACAGATAATTCGTACATGGGTAACTGCAGTATTTATAAGATGTTCTCGCCTATATTAGTGTACGTTGAGGATGACGTCTCCACCGTGCACTAGTTGCCTGATGGCCAACCTGACGGAATTTCAGCAGATAACGAGCTGCATGCAGATCAGCAAGCACCAAGGGGGCAGCCATCCTTGGTACGTGGAGGGAGCCTTTAGTTAAAATTGGTTTGCGGAAGCAGTACGACTGCATCCCATAAATACTGCATATTCCTATGTACAATTAACCTGTACCTGATGCTGTCCTAGAAGATGGTTTGCAGCTGGGATCCGAAACATCAGGCAAGTAAACTTCTTATTCATGCGATTGTTTCAACGTTTTCTCAATATTTAATAATTTACTGCTTGGTTATTAGTGATGCTCGGAAAAATTAATAACGATTAAGTTGGTTTAGCAGATTTGCTTAATTTGATTTGACCCAAGTGTAAAAAACTCGACGCGTTTGGCGGGATTTGAACCCGCGCATCAGAGAAAGCCTTTTCCAGAGGCTAATGCTCTACCACTAAGCTACAAACGCCCGCTTCATGCCATGAGTTAAATAACACTTGAATCGATATTACCCGCTTAACGTTTTACTCATATGGAATCCACCAATACGGGAGCAAGTTGACTGCCCAAGCAGGATTTCCTAAGCAATCATCTAGAATCCGCCAGAAGGACTACTAACTTAACTAACTACTACCAACTTAATAATTAGGTCAGCCTATTAGTCATTCTGGTGAATTATAGATGATTGCTTAGGAAATCCTGCTTGGGCAGTCAACTTTCTCCCGTATTGGTGGATTCCATATGAGCGGAAAGTTGAGCGGGTAATATCGATCCAAGTGTGATTAAACTCATGGCGTGAAGCGGGCGTTTATAGCTTAGCGGTGGAGTATTCGCCTCTGGAAAAGGCTTTCTCTGATGCGCGGGTTCAAATCCCGCCAAACGTTTAGAGTTTTTGACACTTAGGTCAACACAAATTAAAATTAATAACGACTTACAGATCTGCCAGTGACCATAGGACACATTCAGCGAAAACAGCGATCATGGTGGTTTTTGCTGTTCTAGCGTTTTCTTGCGTTTTAACATTAAATGCTACTACTAAACTTAGCCTTCATAGTACTAAGCATTAGCTGACCTTTTCCTTCGTATAATTTTTGCAAACATCTGAACAAAAGGGAGGAGGTGCCGTTGTAGAGGGGGGATGCCAAATAATATTGTGGGACCTAAGACCATCTTGATAAATTCTGCCTGTTTTTATCACTCACTGAGTAGTAATGGTCAAGTAATCAATATGCTAGTTTCCGCCTCACACACTGATAATGAGCCCGCGGTTTCGGTTGCAGTTTTTGCATTTAATTAAGCCAACCAAAAGGGTCAGTTTACAAAACTGTATTTTCATGCAATAGGACATGTTGAGTCAACTTCTGAAATATATCTTCGAGCAGAAATGATTGTGTCAGAGCAATTTTAATACTGACCGTCGTAGAGCATTAGTCCATGTTAAATAACGCACTTTAAAACTGGCCTGCGAAAAGGACGATCGGCAAAAATAACTACTCAAACAATATAAATTTTTCACTTATTGTCGATGCCTTTATAAATTTCAATATATTTCATAGAAAATATGTCCAAAATATTCGCTCTTGCAATTATTTCGTAGAAAATATAATCCTTAGCTTTAGAAAATGAATTCCAAAGTAATTTTCAAGTCAACCTACAGTTGTATTTGCGCTTAAAAGTTACTGTAAAAATTTTAATGAAATCACGGAGGCATATAGTAGTTAAATGCAATTGGCATTATCAGTTTTGATGGCAATTTTCGGCTAGTTTGTATCTCTTTTTGCAATAGCTTTAATGTCTAATGTTAATGACATTGTACTAGCGCCTTTCAAGACCGCAAAACGTAATTTTATCAGTTTTAGATTTTAAAGCTATGACAGACAGTTTTGAGCCTGGCAGTAGGAAAAAATTTGTTCTGGTATGCAAAGGCTTTTGCTAATAAAAAATCCTAGTTGGTACGAACCGATTAATTGCAAACATTTCTGAAAGCTAACTACCTTAATACTAGCCATCGAGGTTTTTGAGAACCTTTTCGTTGTGTGACGTGACCTTACGTCAGCAAGAAGTTAATGCTTGTGCGCATTCTATCGCAACGTCTTTGAAAAATTCGGCTTTAAAAGACTGACTACAACAGAGAAAAACAATCAATGTTAAAAATCTCCCAAAGTGGCTTATAGCTTCTTGTAGCATTGTCACTCACTCACTCAATTTTAAGATAATAACATCTTCAATATTTTCTCTCGATTAACAGTCTTCTTTTATTTTGATGCGTTGGACACCCAAGGACTAAATTAATAGGGAAGCAGTTATTTTGATTTATTTTAAGCATTTTTGGTCAGTGCATAATTGATAAAATACGGGTAAAAAGCCAAATCCTGTAATTTAATACTTTAATGTGATCGCATGTTCATGTCCCCTGACGGATCACGTTAATTTCGTTGACGAAAAAGTCTATGTTCGCTGGCAAAAATGCACCCAGGTAATTCACAAATTGTCAAATTTCTCTGTAATATATATGCTTTTGTTGGTTACTAATATTCTTGTCTCACTGGCAATTTCGGTTCAAATGCCTTAAATCTAATGCCTTTGGCAAAAATGTGGCTGCATTTTGCGTACATGCATGTTTGCATATTAATTAAAATTTGGTGAAGTCTACACCTCATTTGCCAATCTTTCACAAAGATGGGACAGTTTCGTAATTTCATTTTGGTTTCTTAGGAAGAGATTTGTAATTCAGGCGCAGGAGCTTCTCAACGAGAATCGCCGTTTACACCAGGAACTGCATCATCTGAAATGTTCTCACGGTGGCGTCAGCCTTTCCTGTAAGTTTCACCATCCTTCAAGACCGATTAAAGCGTTTTGAGCTCGTTTTCGGTTTTGAGACTTCAGAGAACAATGAAAATCTGATGATGATGTATCGATCCTTTGGAAGAAAACGTCAGTTGATTAAATAGGCTTCTGGCATGCCCGTATCCTGCTGCTGTTCGTAAGCTTGTATCTCCTCAGGTAGTCATGCTAATGAACTAGTAGTTACTGGGATTGCTCCCTTTTCCTGTGATATTTGCCAATGTGTCAAAAGGGCGAGCGACGAACTCATATCTTTTGCATTAGTATCTGTCATCAAAAGCTTGCTTACTTTAGGAGAAGATGAATTGGCGGTTTCATCTCGGAGATTATAAAGTCAATTTGTACAGATTCAAGAGCCTTTGGGACACAAGGCATCATTAAGCCAAGCAATTGAATATATGCAGTTGATATATTATAATAGATGAACAAAAACACAAAAACGGTAAGAGAGAGATATAAAATCGGAGAAGAAAAATAGTTTTATAACGTAAAAATTAGTGACGTGAGACTTATAAGGACGGCTGCTTAAACAGGCGATAACAAAAAGATCAGGATCCCGAATCGGAAAAATTGTCCAATCGTAAAAAAGCTGATTAAAATAACTATGACTCGGATGGTTTCATTAGACCTCTTCCGAACTGCCTGCGCTTAAGCCTAATCAAAGTCATTTGAGACTCTGATTTCGAAAAAAATCATATCCGAAATCCATTGGAAGGCGACGGATTTACCAGGGTCACATGTGAGTATATATTAATACTCAAGTGCTACTTACAAAATCTAAGTAGATCGATTTTAACCAAATTTCATTTGCGCTACTGGAAATAATGTAGTAAGGAAACAAGAAGAGAAACATGTCATTTATACAGTTTTCTCTTAGCAACGTTTATTCACAAAAGCCAAACCAAATATGTTGTCTGCCATTTAGGTCCACCGGCAGTTGCCCCTGCGCTCTCTGTACAACAGTACGAGCCGCCGCCTAACCTGAATGCTGTATTTAGCCACGCAGAGTGTGACAGACGAAACTCGGAACTGGAGGATGAAATTGACCGGCTGAAACGTGAACGCAGTAAACTACGGAAGCAAGGAGACGCCGTAAAGGAATTAGCCAGGTAAATACGAAGCTTCTTTTTCCCAGGAAGAAATTTGAAGCAGGCAAATATGGCAGAATTTATTCGATCAAATAAATTTCGTGACGGCTCGTCAGAAATACAGTAAACCTTTACGGCTGAAAATTACGGAACAGTTTGTTCCAAAAAAGCCCGTTTTTATATCTCTACCGTTCAAAGGTGACAATGTATCCAATACAATCAAACGGCGTTTGCGATGCACCATAGAGAGAACGTACAATGGAGCTGCATTGGTGTTCCTCAGCCCCATACAAGGCCTTCCCGTTAACGGGACAAAATATGCCTTGCCTCTGCACGCCACTCCAAACTGCGTCTATGAATTTACATGCACTTGCGGATGCAAGTACATCGGGCGAACGCAAAGGCAATTGCCGACCAGGGCAGCTGAACATTTACCCTCTTGGCTTTTTAAACAGGAAAACAAAGTACCTCGGTCCTCTATTACAAAACATCTATTGGACAGTGGTCACTCTGTCGATCAGAAAAAATCTTTCCGAGTTCTTGTTCGAGCACGAACAATCCGGACATTACGCTACATGGAAGCAGTCTACATACGGCGGGAGAAACCCGACCTATGTAAGCAATTAGAACATGTGGCTAACCTACAGCTGCCTTGGGGTCCATAGGCCTACATTAAGTCACCTTTTGTTTGTTTTTGTGTTGTTTTCCCCCTCCCCCCTAAATTTCCGCCCTTTCCCGAGTTACGTTTGCAATATGAATGTTCGCTTACGCGTAAATTTGACCTTGCTTTTATCGATTTTGTTGATATTCAAATTGTGCTGTAACCCACTTGTTATTCATTCATGCAAAGACGGGCCGCAGCTGACGAGCCGTCACGAAATTTATTTGATCGAATAAATTCTGCCATATTTGCTTGCTTCACATACGAAGCTATTTCGCCGCTACCGTTTTAAATTTATTTGGTAAACCAACGCTGAAGTGAAAAGTGAGGTAGGGCGATATCGACTAAAATATTGCTTAACATTCGGAAATATGGATAATAATACGAAATTTTTTAAACGTTGATGAGCATCCGTGGATCGCTTACGTGACGTACTTGTCCTCGGGGCACAGTCTCAAGCCCTGCCAACAGCCACAAAGCGGCCAACAGTCTAGGCAAATAGTCCTGCCGACAAAGAAAATGTAGTCTGGAATGGCCATTTATGGCTTATTAAACGCCGTCAGCTGGTCATACGAAAACCCAAGTGGTGCACCACCCAAGGCTTGAACTCGCGACCTTTTTGATCAGAGTCTAATGCTCTTATCATTGTGCTACGGTTTCTTTGTCTTGCCAATTTAGGCCAAAAGATATTGACATCCATTGGTGAAGGTTTAGAGATCGCTAAGAGAACTCACAATGCGGAGAACATTCCCAGCAAAAATACGGGAGACTGGAATGGCCATGTACAACGCTAGATCAGACAGCTGAAGCGTTTTTATTGAATTTAGCATTTTTAAAACCAAATGCCTGGCCTTGCTTTGTCGAGTCAACCGAATCTAGAAAGTTTTGATGTTTAAAAACACTGAAGGATGCGATGAACTGGACCTGAGAAAGCAAAGGGATACCGGAATGGCCATTTCTGTCTTTTAAACCGTAATCAGCCAGTCATACCCAATCTCAGGGGCTGGAACCCCGGGATATGAACCCGGGACCTTTGGTCATTGAGTTCAATACTCTACCTCGGCACCATGGGCTCCTTGCTTTGTCGGTTGAAATCGGGAATATGATGAATATGTGTGCTTTACCGATCTAGTACAGGAACAATTAATTTTCGCTTCACCCAGGAGCTCACAACATCAACCCGCCAGACCGTCACATAGTGACTATGATGGTATGATGAAATGGATGCACGCATGGAAGTGTAGCTGCCATTAAAGGTAAGGATGCGTCTACGCATTAGCCAGATTTTCACCTTTTTTAAACTTATCTGTCATGCACGGGTGGCCTTAAACCACAAGCCTTTCTGATAGCTGCTGCAAGAAAATTGTAGTAGGTCAATTTTTTATCAATTTTTCATTTTTTGCAGCGCGACAAATATTACAGAAATTATTTCGTTTGTTAAAATGAAGGACCAAGGAAGGTTTGCAGATAGAAAATCACACCATCTTCGGGCTTTATCCGAGCGAAAGGAAACATTTTTTTCAGTCATCGAACGTTTTGTAGCACGTAGCACGTGCAAAGTATCCCTAGACACCACATATCGGATCGAGAAAAGCCTTGTTAATGAAGCTCTGATGAATCGAGTCATTAAGGCTTGCGAAAAGAAAATATGGTTTTTTTTAAAGTTCGTAGAAAAACTACTAGTCTCCAGCATCTTGGCCGATAATACCAGTGAATTGGCCTGCAAAAATCCTGTAGTTGAAGATGCTGCTTTTGGCCCGTGGATAGATTTTTAGATTTTGTTTCTTTATAGACTACTGTGCCATACTTTTCAAGACCAATAACAAACATTAATGAATATCATACTTTCAAACAGGGGGTTGTCTCGACAAGTACATATTTTGTCTCTTTACTTGCCATTTTCCCTTCTTTGGTTAAAACTCAGCAGAAGGAACTCTCCCCAGACAACAAGAATGACAAGTCATGTTCTCTGTTTACCCTCTAAAACGGAATCGATCCTCCTCTTTTAAAGGGCAATTTCTCAGAAACAAGCCGCTCTAAGGCAAGACATTTCTCAGTACCAAGCACTGGAACGAGAGAACGCCACCCAGCGTGAACTAGTGAGCTCTGTCTCTAATCTTTGTGCTTTTGTCTTTTATGCAGTATATTCTTCCAAATTACTCTATTTTGACAGACTGACTCCTCTACCACCTGTTCTTGCTCGCTGGTTTTAGTTGATGAAATTGGCCAACGAACGTGACTCCATGGTCCAAGTGGTAAGAAACACGGTTTAAATCTTTGTTACTGTGCTATCTTAGACTTCATGCATTCTCCTGCTACGACTTAGTAGTCTATCTCTTCTAGCTCAAAGAACGGGATAGAAACTTCGCCGGCCTGCTGGGATCTATCAAACAGCATACATCTCTTACAAGGCGTAATACCTGCGATGTAAATGTCCTTTTCATACAATCTTTTTCAACCAGTGTGCTGTGCCATCGAAGCAAATTGTCTAACCTAAGGCTTTCTGTAGTGGTGTGACTTTACTGGATAAGTTAAGCTAACGCGTAATGTTTGCGCACACTCTAAGGGACGAGCTGGAGGCATGGCCTCCATGAAGTTTAAAATATTATCAGACTTGAGATACTACTTATAAGAAACTCACTTGTATGCTGCTGCTAGCCGATGTGAGAGATTGGCACGAAATTCGGCGTCCCTTACAAGCATCTTTTGCGATACCCTGAGGACGGTTTAAGATTTCAAATTTGCTAACATGAGCAGGTATATGTTGAATTTCGAATTTGTATTTGTAAGCGTCAGGAGGGCACTACCTTAACCATGTCAACTATCCCCTGACCGTGTGCTTGTGAAACCTGTCCAAGATGGCAGGAGAGCTTTACTCTATGGGAGACCAACAAAGTCAAATTAAAAAGAATTTTTCCATCTTTCAGGTGCTAAGTCTACCCTTAAATTTTTCATAAGTTACTTCAGTTTGTGAGGCAAGAGTAGCTTATGTAGCCCCATTCATTAATCACTACAACCTGCATTTTTTCCTACGAAAACGGTGTTTATCGGGTTTGATGGGCGGGAAATTAGGACACGCAGTGGAATATACTTTAATAAATGCCAAATTCATTTAATTTAATTTACTGTCTGTAGCATTTCCAACTCTGTATAATCTCTTAACTTATTGCTGAAAACCCCGATTATCAAACTGCAGTTTTCTTGAACTTCCCGAAAAAATTAAATGGTCGTCTACTTCAACTTACTCGTAGTCCAATTTACCGTTCTGGATTTAGATAAGTATAGTCCGCGGCGCGAAGCGCCGCACACACCCTAAATTTAAATGTGGAACAACCTACTTCCAGCGGCCGCGGGAAATAACTTTGACTTCATTTTTTCACTTAACACTTACTTCTCAAAAAATATTTCTCTGCCTATCCTATTTCTCCACCCCGCAAAACTCTATAACCACCGTTTTTGCAGGAGAAAACGCTGAGAGTAGGGGTAAATGAGTAAGGCTACAAAATATACTTTAGCCGTTCGAGATTGAGAATTTCGCTCTTGAGCTCCCTTTTTATATTTTAAAAAAGTGGTATGATAAATTTGCAGCAGTAATCCCTGAAAATATGATGTCATTAATACGCGCGAGCTTCTCACAGTGATATAATTTCATTCACAGGTATAGTTTTTCCTTGGAAAATAAGTATCATGTTGGCACTTAAATATATTGATTTATTGACATTTTTCATTATCATTAGTGCCAAACCTTACTGGACTAAAGTTATTATAGTGTATACTAACTTTTCTCACAGCATTGATAGTTTGGGCTTTGTTTTCCAACGTTTTCCTTTGTTCATTGTGTATGACTTATGCCTCGGGATTTTTTTATGTACCTTGATGTCTTATGTTCAATTATTTCCTTGTTTCAGTGAATTTGTTATGTTTCCAGTTTGGCAGACGAGGCCAATGGGTGTAACGGAAATAGAGGCAGACTACTACCGACTACTGTCTTTACGTATTATGACCCGTATCTGGCACTTTTAATAAACACGAACAGTGAATTAGCTGACCCCGGTTCCCAAAACCCGTACGAGAGAAGAGAGGAGGCCAGTCAGCCAGAGAAAGAGCGTGTACTTAGACAAAGCACTTTACAGCAAGCCATTCTTATCACAAGTTGGGGAGTATTTATTCAGTCCGCTCCCTGGGCAGGCGTCGGCGATATGCGACCAATCAGCTATGAAGAAAAATCGATATTCATGGCGAGACTCATGACAGCTATCGCGAGCCTTTCTGTAAGATGAGTAATCGTTGGTCCGGCGTGTTGGTAGCGGTTTCCGGTCTACTGGTGCGGGGCCAGGAACTGGTTCCAAAAGTGGTACATCTGAAACGGGCTGCGGCATTCGGTTCGGAGACTGAGTGGTCTGCTTAAATGGCAAAGATTTCCAGCAGGATGTTGAGAGGGAGTGAAGTGCCTGATTCAGGTCAGGTTGGGTTACTGCACTACCGCTGTCGGATCTGATTGTGGTGACGAACCCAGCTGTCATCACCGACAGAGACGTCAAAGAGCATGCTGCCTGTATGCGCTGTTATTTTCCCCTCAATCCAGTCTGGGAGCTCTGCTCGGTGGTCGCGAATAAAGACAGATGTTCAGACGGAGAGCTTACATCAAGAGACAAGTGTAATTTAATTCGAGGACGGCAACTTAGTAGGCAACAGCACATGGAACTTTGTTCAAAGTGTCCGGCCTATTAAGGCTGTGGCAGGGGAGACACCAACAGGAGACGCCGCGTTAGGGGTGGTCCTGTAGGAAGACAGGAACGCCTGGATTATCTCGTCCGTAGTCACCTCCCCACGAGCTTTCAAAAGGGCTCGCTTGAATGTGTTAAAAAAAGTTTAGCCTGACCGTTCAATTGGGAATGGTGGGGCGGGGAGCGAAGAGGCTGAATGTTGTGTTGGTGGCAGAAATCCTCAAAGGTCGATGAGATAAATCTCAAGAATGATTTGGCTATGGTCGAAGGCGCTTCAACTACTGGTTCAGTCAATGAGGTCGAAGCAGCAAAGCCACACCCGGTTATGCGGCCAAGCCAGCCCCAAAGAGAAATTCCCGCCCTCTCCTTTTCAGCATTATGGCACGTGGCATTGGCGTTCCGTTTGATATCCCCTTAACGAGATTGCTCTCGTCAAGAAACGTATAATTTGATTTGAAAGAGTTAGCTGCGGACTTATCGATACAGACACTGATTATTTCAGTATAATCAGTATCTATGGAAATCTGCATGAAGGAAAAAAATCAATTGCTACCGATTAGTGGAAATTGCTTTAGGTCTTCGCATCATTTGGACGCGTCAAAAAGTTTCTGAATAGCATTTAACCATTGCCTTATTTAAAACCACCTTCTACAGATTGGAAGTATTTTATTTACCATTTCTCCATATCGATGTTTCAGCTTATTGCAAAAGAAAGAGAACTGGAAGGCCTGATTGAAGGGTACGTGAACTGCATACTTTTGGGAACATATTTTATTAAGTTAGACAGTTACATTTAGGTTCTCTGAGGAAAGGCGAGATTTGATTGCTACAAAGAATCAGGATATTAATGAAACTCTGAGGTTTTATCTTGGCTCTTGCAGACTCCTTGGCATGAGTGGAAACCAACCTCGTAACTCAGGTGAAAATGCCAGTTCTCATCGTAGGGTACGTTACATTATAAAATGTTAAACACCAATTTCTATTTCAATGCCGGAATATATATATGTTCATCGAACTCTAGGGTCTGACCCTTAAAAGTCATGTCCCATCCACCTACTTCCATGTCATGCACCTAATAATTTCCGCGATTATTTCCTTGATTATTATCTGGTGGTCATATACTAAAAACCGCATAGAGAACGTTGGGGGCCAACTGAAGAGCCGAAACCCTCGTTGCTGTATCATGCAGTAGCAGAAACATCGGCGAAGCACGTGTCTGGGCTTTTAGCTAGTATCTATGCGGAAGTATGGTATAACATCATTGTCATATATATATATATATATATATATATATATATATATATATATATATATATACCCCCAGATGCTGTCATACCCCACTTACTGCTATTATGACTTGGC
>JAYGXS010000003.1:1998993-2020174 GCA_036362985.1 Ligula intestinalis | reverse complement strand
TATTGATTCATGACTTGCTTCTGCAAAGTCAACGTTATTGCATTTTAGCGAAGGCTGCACTTGATGCACGTAGTCGCCCCTACCTCTCTAACCCCCGGACCCCCCCCCCTTTTTTGAACGCATGGGCTCTGAACACGCGTTTTTCGCCCAAGGCATACGCCGGCAAAAGTTTACAGGGCAAGGCATCGATCCAGGCACCGTATTTGGGGAGGGGGGAGGTAGCAAATGCAGGAGGCGTGCATGCGCGTAGGGTTTTTCTCAGGTGGACGTGGGAGCTTGTGTGTGGGTGTTCGACCATCGATTTTGATGACGGCTTGTAGACTACCACGGCCAGTGAACGGAATAACACCCATATGCGCAATCATGGCGCAGTTGGACCAAATTGGGACCTTTGGTTCCACTGGAACCATTCTATCCTTTGGTTCCAGAACATTGCCATTAGGGTTATTCAATGTAATAATCAGTGTTATAGTAGGTATAGAATGAAGCAGACAAAATGCTATCGAACGATGGATCTTAACTACAACAATCAGATGTCCCACGTGGCAACGAGTTAAGCTGTTTATTATTTCACAATAATAAGAAGGCCACGCGTGTGTTGGTGCATCGCATACGCAAATCCCGTAACTTAAAGTGTCGGATAGAATCAATATCATTGTTAGTGAATTCAATATTTTTTAACTGGGGCGTTAAGTTTTATATATATTTTATTAGCTATACGCATTATCGATAGTATTCCATTCAATTTTCCCGCCAACATTATGGACAATTTCATCAACGATTAATATATACATACGCTTGGCAAAGCAAATTTCCTAAAATAATCTTGTTTTTTGGGCTTATGCAGTCACTCCGGAGCATGGCTTGTTGTCTGCAGCCATTCAGGTTTCCAAGAAATTAACTGCATGTTTGACATGTATGCGTAACCTGTATAAACGAGGTCGGCTGTTTGATCACGCTGACCTTGGAAATAGGGCGCATTTACTGAATTGTGTTTGCTGTGATATAGTTGGAATGTCTGCTTCTGTTGGGTATGCCGTATTTGATTTTCTCTATGATTAATAGTTCACTTGCTGGAAAAGTCGTTTTTATTACCGGGGCCAGCCGAGGAATAGGAAGGAGTATTGCTTTGCGTGCCGCTGCCGACGGTGCCAAGATTGTTTTGGCCGCAAAAACCGCCACACCAAACCCAAAGCTGCCGGGCACGTTACACGAGGTTGCGCTCGAAGGTTTGCTATTTCAGTATTCTTAATTCGTGAAGTTTCTAAGCTTGGAGGCGAGGCCTTGCCCTGTGTCGTCGATGTGCGCAATGAGGAAACGGTACAGGAAGCAATTTCAAAAGCTGTGAAGCACTTCGGCGGGATCGACATTTTGGTCAACAATGCTTCAGCAATAGCACTAACTAATACCACAGATACGACGATGAAGTCTTATGACTTATTGATGGATATAAATGTTCGTGGGACTTATCTTTGGTACGTCTAGCCTAACCTCTACCTATCTAATCGAAACACCGACACGATAACCATCATTTTTCCCGATAGCGTGCCATTTTCATCAGTCATGGATTTTAAAATTACTGAGTAGGTGCTTTCAGATACTTTGTTTGCGCAATTATTGCTGAGTCATAATATAACACTCGGCATGTGGACGATATACGACATCCCAGGCGCTCGGGACTTTCATATGCAATTGCAGGACATGACGTAGCTGTCAGTTTAGTCATTTGGCCCTACGCCTATGGAGGGTTAAACAATGGCCCTTTCTGATTGCAATCAATATACCACTCTCACTTAAATGGGATCCAAGCCGTTCCTGGTCAATTTTGTCGGGAAATGGTCGTGCGGACATTCTAAACTCGTCAGCCGCCACGAGCGAGCCGTCCTCTGGTCGACCTGACTCCGTCTTGCTGTCAAGCCCAGTAGAATTAAGGAAAGGAAGACGTAGAAGATGTTCTAAAAGTCAAGTTAAGCTATACATGAATTCAATCGCAAGTCACTCCCTTGTAACTCCATGCTGTGTAGCATGTGTAGACCTCGTATTTCTAGATGGTTGAACTGACGATTATTTAGTTTTCGGCAGTCATCTTTTTGCGTTAAAATCTCCTCCTTAAATTATGTGCATTTGAGGTCCTGGCTTGGTTCTTTTGGTTTGCCGTTTTTCTGTATATCTGACTAGCTATCGGAGATTCTCTGAAAATCGATAATCAAGACAGGATTTTTAAACCAACCCTGCTATTTTTGACCCTCAAATTTGAATAGGGAAATTCCTCATAGACTGTTGTCCTTATTGCGGGACGAAACTCTTCGAAATAAGAATCCTGGCTCAACTCAACCAAGTACAAACCTGCGCGCATGTGTGAGATCTGTATGAATTATTCTCAGGACCGTATTTGCGACATAGTCAATTAAGCCCCTAAAGTTTACACCCGTTTAGTAAGATATGGGCTGTATCCGTGAAGTATGTCGTCCTTTTGTCCTCTGGACTTCGTTTGAACACGGAAACTATCTACTGTGTAATACTTCCCCACGTCCGAATTACATCTCTTGATAGCGATGTGATAATATCCAAAGTGGCCGCGTCTCATAGACCTCTAATGAAACTTATTTAGGTATGTTTGAGTCAAGCAAATCTTAAAGTTTGCAGTTTAGTTTTATAAAATCATACCGTGTTTTCTCCGACATTTACTCGAAATTTATATCTTTGTAAATTTAAAATTTTGGCTAGAAATAATATATATAATTGCAAAATGCAATTGATACTGATAACAAGAGTCCTGTTATATCTCTAATCAGTAAACGCTATTCTCGTTGACCACGACAGCAATTGCCGTTCGAAATCGGCCCGTAGGTAGGGTAGGGTCGATTAAGAACGGTCAATAAGACTGCAAAGATCATGTCACTTTCTGTTCTCCCTTGTTTTGTCGATTGCATTTCATCGTCATCATTACATGTTTTGGACGTTGTTGCCCTGGTGTCCATAAATGCTAGATCTTATCAACAATCGAACTCGGCAAATTTTGTCAGCTTTTCTTCACTTACCAAATTCCCCCGCCTATTTATTTTATTTCAAGTGAACCTGTTTTGAAGTTTTACCCATGTCTGTCTCCTCATTCACCTTCCAGCTCAAAATTAGCGATTCCATATTTAATCAAGGGAAGAAATCCGCACATTCTGAATCTCAGTCCACCGTTAGACATGAACCCCAAATGGTTCTCAAGTCACGTAGCTTACACGATGTCAAAGTACGGCATGTCCATGTGTGTGCTCGGAATGCACAAGGAGCTGAGGAAGCACAACATCGCAGTCAATGCTCTCTGGCCGAGAACCGCAATTTACACTGCGGCAACTCGCATGCTTTTCTCGGAGGCGTTCGCTGCTCGGTGTCGAAAGCCGGAGATCATGTCAGACGCCGCTCACGTTATCCTCACCCTTCCCTCCAGCGAGGCTGCTAACACAGGCAACTTCTTTATCGACGAGGACCTTCTACGAAGCAGAGGTGTCATCAATTTCGAGGCTTACAGCGTTAAGAAAGGTTAGTCCGCCTTTATATTTTTTCTTTGCTTTTTATCCAATTGTGTTCTCGAGTAATATTAAATAACAACCCATTGAAGGTGTTTATGTAGCCCAGCTTCCCCCTGCTCTGGAAGCTGAATCAGCATGCTAAGTGTTGCACATCATGCTGATGAGGAACACACCAGATAATTTTTCACATCGAATCAATAAAACGTAAGACGTCTGCTAGCATAATCATAGCAACATAGAAGCAAGATTTGCCTGGCTCTTTTTGATGACGTCAGGTACAGTCGTTGTTCGTGTGTTAAGCAAAGGACCTGTAGGGACGCTAGAGATACTGGCCAGCCCGTAAAGGGTACAGGTGAAGACTTATTGCGAATTATCAAGCATCCTTTTCACTTGCAATTTTATGGTTATGACTGGACACCCTCCCCTATGTTTGATGCCTCTCTTGCGATTGACGGCTGACTTTACCGCCCATTTTTCGCTCCAAGATCCTTAAAATCTGAATGTTTTTTTCGTGCTGAACCCATTTTGGGCGTGACTAGTTTCTCCTTAAATTTAGCAAACGGCCGTCCGACTGGCTTAGTCACACGTCCTTCTCCTCTGTTTGTTTTAACACTTCTACCTCGAGAAAAACGCAACTAACCGTTGGCATCCTTTTTCACGTCGGGAAGGATTAAATTCAAAAATTTATTTAGAACCCTTGAATATGAGCGGCTAGGTTTACGAATAAAAGGAGGAGGAGGACACCATCAGTATCACCCCTGTCTGGACTAATTACCGAAATAGTTTTACAGAAGCTTGATCGACTGGTCCTCATCTTATATTCCCGGAAGTTGTGGGCTACGTATGCCAACGACACGTCCATTATAAAGGATGTGACCTGCGGGCTTTCACAGTCGTGTTCATTTAAGTTTTTATCGATACTCCGTTTACCACAGATAATGAGGCCAACGATCAATTGCCGTTCCTTGATGTACGAATCACAAAAGTGGCCGGCGTAAAAATAAGGACAGCGAACTACCGTAAGGCAACGAACACCACGTCAGATACATTAACCCCCTTGTGTCAGACCGATTTTTGGTGCACTAAAACACACCGTAACGAAGAAAACAGCATGAAGAAGGGAATTAATTACATGCCTTGTTTGAAGCTTGCGTTCATCCGGGGATATTTATGTGTGAGAGTCCCAGGAAGGCCAAATCTAGACTGTTAAGTCATGAAAAACCGAAGCTCTGGACCTCAATTTCCTCTGTGAAGCATGCTTTAGGAGGGACGACAGTAATCATGCAATCTTCTCGGATTTATGTAACTCATATACCGAAACAAATAATTAGGCAGCCAATTCTGCGACCCAAACACCCGCTACCGCTAATGGAGTAATCAGTAAAGGCGGTTGTCTACAGGAAAACATGCAAAGATCGTGATGCAAGTTATGTTGGTGAAGCGACAATCGCTTTGGCGCAAGATTGCACGAACATTAGATTCTAGTCGGTGGTCGTCTATACAACGGAAATACAGTTTCGTCTCTGGAAAAGAGGGAGTCATTGGCTGGGCTCGTGATGAGATAGCTGGATAGATGCTGGAACTTTGGTTCTCAACTGGCCTACTCAACCGTACCATACACACTTTCATCCTGTCTACCACGCGTTGTGCAGAAGCCTCTAGACCAGGGGTCGGCAACCTTTTTAACTCAGAGAGCCAAGAAAGCAAATATTTGGGAATATATTTTAGTGAGAGCCGTATAGTATATTTTGGGATGAAATTCAATTAAATGCGAGTATAATAAGCCTCTGAATTTATTCTTTTAAATGATGTTCTTCTAATATTCATTGTTAATTTGACTGCTGGTGCTGCATGGATTCGCTGATGGCTTTATAGTCTGATTGGTAGTTGGCGAGGTTAAGCTTCATGCAAGCGTTGGGCCTTTACTCCGTTAGACGTGATCGTAGGGTTGACTTGATGTATCTAAGATTTCTGTCCGCATGTGCTTGCTTGTCAACTCCGCTTTTTGTCGTGCGATTCTTTCCAAATCTTCATTGAGTGACTTGAACTTATTTACCCACATGTCTGAGGCCTTCAGGTCACCCAATTCTTCTTCGAAATCTCTAACAGAGACACCAGTGAATACTCGGTTGGATAGGTGATAAACTTAAAAAGACGTGAGTGCTCTCGAAATTCTCCAAAGCGTGCTTTGAACGACTGTAGGAGACTGGATTTGAGACCAACTAGGTTGTGGAGATCAAAGTTTTGAGTAGACTCACTTACTGTGCATGTATCTTTATATTGTCTCATTTCTGCAAAATGTAGTAAACGATCTGTTTCAAGATCCATGATAAAGAGTTCCAGCTTGTTTTCAAAAGCAAACATGGGTTGTTGAAGGGATGACACTGCATTTCTATTGTCTTGCAATTTAACGTTGGTTCAGATGTTCGGTCATATCCACGAGATAGTAAAACATGAGGAGCCACTCAGGTTTGGCTAACTCACGATGCTCAATGCTCTTCATTTCAAGGAAAGTCCGGATTTTGTTCAGGCAAGCTGCAAAACGGCTAAGCACCTTCCCTTTTAACAACCAACGTACATAGTTGTGCAAAATCAGACCGTGATAGTTATTTCTAATTTCATCCAGCAGTGTTGTAAACTGTCGATTATTTGAGGCTCGGGCAACTATAAATTTGATCACACGAATGACCAGCCACATCACTTCACCAAGATTCCCGTCACATATCTGAGCACACGAATGGTTTAGAATGGGTCTATTTTCATTTTCACAGCGAAGCGCCACAAATCCTTTATTTCCCACCATACACACAAAATCTGACGCTTCTGAGACAGCCATACGTAATCATCAAAAGAGCCATATATAATTCGCGAGCCATAGGTTGCCGGCTCTAGGCCGTTGGAACAACGTCAATCGGACAGGCGGAATAATGGACACGGGACCGAAACCGGACGCCCGCGGAGGTCACGTGACAAAGTGCCTAGCCGACCACCGACGGGGGGCGTCAACAGCACTCTGACCCAGTTTCGACCACGTCAGCTGCAGGGGGTGGGGGGTGCACAAGTCGTGCGAGGCCGTCAAGTGTCGACTTCAGAGTGGTGGCAACTAACCAACAGCAAACGGACAGGCGGAACGACTGAGTCAGCCAAGGCCGGCAGGAAGAATCAGCGTATTTCTCTGATGATGGACAAAACGGTAAGTGTCCGAAGCGTCAGCACGAGTGCCATCTTACATCCTTCGAGAGATGATACAGAGGCGACTGTGTTTGCTATAACGTTTCGGAAGTGTCCACTTTTTCACCTTCACTGTTGTGTCCTGCCTGCACTCAGCTTTACCGCCTATCTCGTACTATCCGGCACGCGACCTTTGACCTGCCTGCTCGTCACGGATTGGTTTTGGTCCCCGCCTCGGCCGATCACTGGTGACCTTGCGTGACCACTCTATCTTTCGCGTTTGTCGTGGTAGCTGCGTTCTTGCTGTCTGTCATGCTGACCGCATGAACTGGTAAGTTATCACGGGATGTGTGAATCACGGGTTTAACTTTGCAGCCCTCAAGATAGTCGCCCGCGCTGGAGAAAAAGGCAGGTCGATAATTGACTGGGCCTCGGATGAGAACTCAGTCAATGGATTTAGCGCCGTTATGCAAAAAGCCCTGCGTTCCGTTGCTGCTTTTATTCCTACCACACACGAGCTCAACATTTCAAACAACTAATTCCGGTACTAGACCAGAATGCAGTCGATCTGTTTGGTCATGTGACCACGTTAAGAGCCGATGGCGGAAACACGCGTTGGTGATAAACAGCCCTTTGTAATCAGCAAAATTTAGCCTTCTTTCATAGTTGTCGCATTGAAAGTCAAATTCAAAGCAACCAGTAAGATTGCAGTTTCAACAGTCGACGGATCTAGTCTGGCCATTCCAGCCCCTGCAACAATCAACAGATCTCGGCGATATAAATACCAGCAGCCGACAACCGTCTGCTTCGTTGACTTAAGTATTTTGTTTAAGAATACGAAGATGCGATCACTGTTCCTCGTGGCAGATAATGGAACTAGGTGGCGTGCCGGCATAATTCATCGTCATGATCAAGACCCATCATCGCCCCACCACTGCACGCACTGTGGCCCATAGCATCGCGTCCGCTATCCGGTCCGTCTTTCGACAAGGGCGTCTCCTGTTGCCCCATTATGTTTAACTGCGCTATTGACAGGATCCGAATAAGGGCTCCACATGGTTCCGACATTGGTGAGTTTGCATCCGCACACTGGCTGACCGAATCCTGCAACCGCCATGTGTTTCCACTTATCACCTTTTTTGTCTGGATTCGACCAGTAATTCTATGTGTATCGCAAATGGACCCCTGGATCTAACCATGAAATCGACTTCTGCTCGAGGGTCTCGGTCACTGACTAGTTGTTTCTGTTGTGAGTTTGAAGAGGCGGGTGTGGCCTTTTTTGAATATTCGAAAACTTATGGTTTAAAGCTTAACATACAACGCAAATAATTGGTTCTAAACAATCATTAATCTGAAGCATCTAGTGGATATACTTCTTTTATAAAGACAGAAGAAGCTTTCAATGCCAGAGGTTTCCAGTAATGACTTCGCCTGCTCATCTTCAGGGAAGTCCTTCGTTCCGTTCTCATTATATGGCGCACGCTTCTTAGTGCAAAGATCGCCAATGCCGACGCTGAGGATTGACTATGACCCCTGTTTTCCGTGACCTGCGTTGCCCTGACCCGGGATAATTGGCATCCCCGATTGTTGTACGCCGTCACAGGCACCTATAACTGGGGTTCACGACACTAGCTGGGGGCAGGGGGCAAATTATTATGCCTTTTGCCTGGACAATCGGCAGACATCTCCACACGCTCTGATGTGTGATTATCGCTTCGGTCAATGATCTCAACCGTGTTAGAGTTTAAGATTTGGCCCGACATGGGTTGCCAACTCTGCCTCTGTGCCAAATGATGACCGTGTGTTCCCGTATACCGGTTTCTCCAACGTGGCTTCACACAACATTTGCACTGAGGTCGGTAGACGACAGCTGACTCCTTGCGCTTAGGGATCGGGTCTTTTGGCCATATCGCCTGTTAGGGGTTTGGTCAGTTGTAGGTGCCCAAGCAGTGGTTGTACTTGGATCACTACAATCATCAAACCAAATCCAAAGTTGTTGAGAAACGTAGAAGGTACCAGAATTGCGGATTTATTGTGCGCAGAACCCCGAATTGCTGTTTGTGTGTTCGTGTCGTAGTTGGCAGATTCTGTGTGAGTCTGCCTAATCTCCTGTGTTCTCTCGTGTTAGTTCTCTGCGTTGCTCCTGCTTGCTGTCGCTTTCGTGTTGCTTGCCCAGCTTGCCCCTGTGTATGTTGCGGCTTGCTTTTGCGTTTGCTGCGGCTGTTGGAGCGCGTGGTGCCCATCGTCGAAATCGACGGGGGAACTGTCGTGTATCGTAGCCCATTGTTGGATCAGGAATCCCCGCCGGAATCCAAACTGAGAGTAGTTGGGAGACGGAGAAATGCCGAGACCTCGACCGACTTGAGCCAAAGGTCCGCGGAAGTGAGGTTGGTGCCTGGCCGGGAATTGCAGGCGAACAGATGTTGACAGTCATGCGGAGAAGCGCCGCAGTCGGTTGTGGACGGGTCAAGCCGATGTTGATACTGGTGGAGGACCATTGAGTAGCCACTGCGCAGTTGAGCCAGAGTACAGCGAGTGACCCTCTGTAGATGTTGTTCTGAGGCCGTAATCGGAGGTGGATAGCCACCCAAAAGGATCGGGGAACGGTAACCTTGTTTCTCCTCGACAACGGCTCTCTGGCGGAGATGCTAGAAGCCTGTCTTGGTGGCAGAGCTATCAACGGGTAGGGCCGAGAGAGAAGGCAACAGCTTCTTTGTGGAGGGCTCGAATAGATGGCCGGACGTTGCGGCTGTGCTCAGGAGCGTTACAACGGTGATGATTGGGATAGTCGGGTTGCGATCAAGTCCACCAAGACTGCTGGCTTAGAAGTGTGCTGTGATGGGCGACCGGCAGGACAGAAGCCTCTGCAAGAAGATGATCTATAGGCGACATTTTATAGCTACCCTTGATCGTGCGGAGGGCAGCGTTCTGTGCTGACTGGAGGCGGCACAGGCTGGAAGAGCTCATCGTAGGAGACCAGACTGGTGCCGCATATGTTAGGTGCGGCTTAGCCAGCGCCTTGCATGTAGTCAAAGTCTCTTTCGCGCAATCTCAGGATGTGCCTGCTAGACCCTTGAGGACCTTGGTGCAGCGGCTCACTTTGCCCGCGGCATCCCTGGCATGGTTTGCGAACGTTAAAAGCGGATCGAAACGCACGCCAAGGAGCTTGGGCTTGCGGACGAGCGGTAAGGACGCACCGTTGATAGTGATGGCCGGGTGACGATTAAACTCCTGTTTAAAGTGCTGTGTACTTTCTTGTTGTACTTGTTACGGCTGTGATCATGCCTGATCTAGCCGGCCTCAATGATGTCACGAACGGGACCTTTCCATGCGTGGCGATTGGCGGCAGCGGATCTCGAAAGCTCCACCCAGTCCCTTCTCCAGCGACGGAGGCCGAAGATAGAAGGTCTAAGAACTGCTTTCATGTCTTGACGGACGATGTCTAGCCAGGTCTTCAGTTGCCCTCCTCTTCGACGTTTCCAGGTGGGCTATGGTGCCGGGTCGAGGGCAGCATAGGTAAGCTCTTGGGGCGGACGACGGAGAACGTGTCCAAACCACCTCAGTCGCCTTTCTTGAGTGGCCTGAGATATCCTCGTGATACGATCGCAGCGGATGCGGACTGTCTCATTTGAGATGAAGTCGCTATACTTAATTCGCAGGATCGTCCTCAGGCACTGGTGGTAAAAGACCTCCAGTCTTCGCTCATTTTCAGCGCGCACAGCCCAGCATTCACATCCATAGAGGGGGACTGACCGGATGGATGCACGATTTACACGAATCTTCGTGGCGATGGAGATGTCACGTCGGATCCATAGGCGCTTTCGAAGGATTGAGAAAACCCAGCGAGCAGTATCGATACGGGAGACAATTTCGTCCTTGCTCTGCCCATTTGGTAGCAGCCTCGCCCCGAGGTACTTAAAGCTGTCTTCTTCCTCAAGTTGATGGCCATTAATCCCCAGGGGTGCCTTTTCCTGGTCAGGGATGCAACTCGAGAACAACTTCGTTTTTCCGGAATTTATGGACATGCCTACCGACATAGTGATCTCATTTAACCGCGACACAACTGACTGTAGACCATCAAAACTTGAGGCTAACAGCGCAATATCATCGGCGTAGTCAAGATTAGTAAGTCGGCGTCCGGGTGCAAGTTCAACACCGTCCCCTTCATGTAGGGCTTTGCCGAGAATCCAGTCAATGACGTATTTAAACAGAATGGGCGAAAGGACGCAGCCCTGTCGGACTCCAGACCTGATATCGAACGACTGAGAGCGATTGTTGTGGACCAGGACTCGTGCGGTGGTAGACCGATAGTAGGCCTTAATCATCGCAATAAGTTTGGTCGGCATTCCATCCAGTTCCATTATTCGCCACAGGGACTCACGATGGGTGGAATCAAATGCGGCGGCAAAGTCGACGAAGCAAACGGCCGTCGGTTACTTGTAGCTATGGCGGAATTCTAGAGTGTGCCTCAGTGTGAATATTTGATCCGCACATCCACGCCCAGCTCGGAATCCGGCTTGGTTGTGACGTGTCCTGGAGTCACGTACAGACTGGAAGCGCCTGAGAAGAACAACAGCGAAGATCTTTGCAGCAACATCGATAAGACTTATGCCATGATAGTTCTCGCATCTTGTCTTATCTCCCTTCTTGTGGACAGGTACAAGGATACCTGAGCCCCAGTCATCGGGAACGGTTTCTTCTCGCCACGCCTGTACAATCACCTCGTGGAGCCGAGGAGCCAGGGTGTCGACACAGGACTTGTAGATTTCTGCAGGAATACCATCCTCTCAGCAGGCCTTGTTGTTGCATAGCCTCTGCATTGCATCGGTAACTTCGTCTTCGGAAGAGATGTCACACGACACTGCGTAGGCAGGAGAGGATTGAAAATCCGCTGTGGAGGAGAGGGAGGGTGTGATGGGTTGTTCGTCAAAGTTGAGTAGGTGCTCGAAGTGTTCACGCCAGCGATCGACCTTGGCCGAGTTGTCGGCAATAAATCCTCCATTCACATCGCGAACAGAATCACAGAGTGTCAGGGGCTTTCCACTAACCTGGCGTATGATTTGGTACAATTTTCAGGTGTGTGCTGTGTCAGGCAGCAGTGACCGCTGGTGCAGCCATGCCCGGTGTTGACCGCGTCCACTCATGCCTGAACGAGAGATAATGATGGCGGCTGGTTTATATGATGGCGGAAGAAGCTCAAGTGGTGTCCAATTGATGTGTTGTACTACCCGACGGTGTGTCGTGAATAGTGCTCATGACGTCTTTGCCGAGGGATAGGTGTTCAAGTTGCCCTTCAATAGCTGCGACTATCCGGACACGCGTGCATATGCGAGTGGAAGTCGGTCAGTGGCTCGGAAACGGTCCACAGTGCATTTGCGTGGACTTGAAGGAGTTAGCCTTGAACAAGGACGCCGGGTAGCAATTTTGGTTGCCGATAGAAGCAAATAGGCAAGTTCCAGGAAGCAGTTCGTAAGAAGAAGATGCGATATCAGGGAGATGATGTTTATTGGCCTGCCTGGTAATTATCGTGCCCCGAGCGGACGGCAATTAACAACTGGAGAAGGCACCGAATGGCAATCACTGCATCAATTATTGCCCCCAGCGATGAACACGTTGACTGCCAACCACAGTAGGCGTGTTCTTGCCGTGTAAATATTGCGCACATCTGTGACGCGTTTTACCCCTTCTGCAAATGCCTCTGCTGATGGGTCAACGAAAGATTCCGAAACGTCAGGCCAAAGAACACAATGTGAGCTGAGCAATGTTGGCTGTCCACCATAAAGTCAAATGTATGAGCATTTTCTATTCCGAGTGGTGCAAGGGATCTTGTATGTCCCGTCCGCCGCCAACCGGTAATGTTAGTCAACAGAAAGCCGAGAAAGACGTTGCTAATGTTCAATTGCAATAATAGCAATAGCGCAATGAAGCAATGAAGCACCTCTCAGAATAGGAGATGCTCTCAAACTTGATTCGATGATCCGTCGGTGAGGGATGCGATAAAAGCGCGTGAAGAAGTTGGTTATTGTCAATCAACTTCAGTGCAGTGTGCAGTTGTATGGTGTGCGGAAGTACTTTTGAGAACCAGAGCAGCGCCTGTAAACGAGACTAGAAAACAGTAGCTTGTGTAGGCCCACTCATTAATCCCTACTCCCTGCATGTTTTCTTACGAAAATGGTGTTTATAAGGTTTTATGGGTTGAGAATTAGGACACGCAGCGGAATATACTTTAATAAATGCTAAATACATTTTTATTTTGCTATATTTAGCAGTGTTGTTGATTTATATCTGTAGATTTTCCTTATCTGTATTATCGTTTAACTTATTGCGGAAAAACCTGATTATCTAATTACAGGTTTCTTGAATTTCCCGAAAAATTGAAGTGATGGTTAGGAGGTCATCTTCTTCAGCTTACCGTTCTGGAGTTAGATTAGTATAGTCCTTCAATTTATATGCGGAACACCTTACTCCCCTGCGGCCGCGGGGACTAGGGATATATGAATAGGCCTAAATAAGCTGCTTTAGCCCGAGACTACACTAATATCAGTTGACATTGCGAAGGTTGAACCCACCGACGAAGGTGGCGACCCACATTGTGCAGATGAGCCACATCTTTCTCGCAGCTGAGGCAGTGGATCGACACGATGGTTACATATGAGGGTATCAGTAGGAAACCCGCATACTTGGTTTTGCAAACCTTCATGACAGGACACAGTGCCGACGTGGAACAATCGGGACCAACCGCCAATTATCGCGGTGTCAACGCGGGCGGGCGTCACAGGCCACGGTGGAACAGAGGTCAGCATTGGCGTCCACGTATCCATAATGTGCCGTATCATGATATCGATACTCCGTTTACCACAGATGCTGAGGCCAACGATCAATTGCCGTTCCTTGATGTACGAATCACAAAAGTGGCCAACGTAAAAATAAGGACAGCGATCTGCCGTAAGGCAACGAACACCACATCAGATCCATTAACCCCCTTGTATCAGAACAATTTTCGGAGCATTCAAACACACCGTAACGAAGAAAACAGCATGAAGAAAGGAATTAATCACATGTCTTGTTTGAAGCTTGCGGTCATCTGGGGATATTAATGCGTGAGAGTCCTAGGAAGGCCAAATCTGGACTGTTAAGTCATGAAAAACCGAAGCTCTTGACCTCAATTTCCTCTGTGAAGCATGTTTTAGGAGGGACGATAGTAATCATGCAGTCTTCTCCGATTTATGTAACTCATATACCGAAATAAATAATTAGGCAGCCAATTCTGCGACCCAAACACCCGCTACCGCTAATTGAGTAATCAGTAAAGGCGGTGGTCTACAGGAAAACATGCAAAGATCGTGATGCAAGTTATGTTGGTGAAGCGACAATCGCTTTGGCGCAAGATTGCACGAACATTAGATTCTAGTCGGTGGTCGTCTATACAACAACGGAAATACAGTTTCGTCACTGGGAAAGAGGGAGTCATCGGCTGGGCTCGTGATGAGATAGCTGGATGGATGCTGGAACTTTGGTTCTCAACTGGCCTACTCAACCGTACCATACACACTTTCATCCTGTCTACCACGCGTTGCGCAGAAGCCTCTAGACCAGGGGTCGGCAACCTCTTTAGCTCAGAGAGCCCAGAAAGCAAATATTTGGGAATATATTTTAGTGAGAGCCGTATAGTATATGTAAAATTAAATTAAATGCGAGTATAATAAGCCTCCGAATTGATTCTTTAAATGATGTTCTTATGATATTCATTGTTAATGCGACTGCTGGTGCTGCATGGATTCGCTGATGGCTTTATAGTCTGATTGGTAGTTGGCGAGGTTAAGCTTCATGCAAGCGTTGAGCATTTCATCCGTTAGACGTGATCGTAGGGTTGACTTGATGTATCTAAGATTTCTGTCCGCATGTGCTTGCTTGTCAACTCCGCTTTTTGTCGTGCGATTCTTTCCAAATCTTCATTGAGTGACTTGAACTTATTCACCCACATGTCTGAGGCCTTCAGGTCACCCAATTCTTCTTCGAAATCTCTAACGTGAACCAGGGCGTGTGGTGGCAGGCCTAGGTGTGAGTTCACGCCGCGCCAGAGCCATCCGCGTCCCATCCAGTATCTGGTGTTCTTGCCTCCGTCATGCCTCCGGACCCAGATGGGAGAGGAGAATAGAGTGTGATAGATGCTACGCAAGTCTGCTATCAACATAACCTATTTAACGACCAATTCACCGTTCCAGCTGCTACCTTGCGGTGGTGGACCTTGTCCACAGTGACAGTCGAACTGTCACCTCACAGAAACCCATTGGTGCGGGAGCAGGCTTGTGCTATGCGTCGAACGAATTCATATATTGATTCCGCAGCTGTAATGCCTTAAATCCCGTCAATAGAGACACATAAGCCGTAACGTTAGGCAAAACGGTCTAAATTTTTATAATATTGCCACAAGCCCAGTTGTTCGCCCTGTTATAAGGCCTCTTTCGAATCCCCAAAGGAGAACACAACCGCAAGGGCGCAAGAACAAAAGTCTGTTAATGTACTTAGCACACTGTATTTAAGACAACCTAAGCGTGTACAAGCATGTACAATAACACGAACTAGATTCTGTCCTCAAGTTGTTAGCAGCTGGACTGGCTTTCTGACTGATCCGACTGGCGTGGGAGGGTGCTAATCCCGACAGCAGCTTGCGCGTCCTCAGTTACGTTGTATGTGGGCGGACCGGTGGAGTAGCGTAGGAGCATGTCGTCAGAGCAGCACACGAGCGGTTCGGTTTGGTTGACTCCTAACACTGCTCACCTGTAGGCTTCAATCCTTTTGTCATTTTGGATTGGTTTTAATGTTTGGTGAAGTTTGCACTTTCTTCTCCACTTGAAGTGTGCTTTACTTTTGAACTTTTCCCATATAGAATCCATGACCCCTTAAACTATTTTAGCCCTGTGGGTCTCAAACCTGCAATCATTTCCTTGGTTTGGTTTTGTAAAATTTTCCGGCTGTGTAAAATCAGGCTTTATCTTTTTCTAATGAGCAATCTCTGTATGCTATTGTAGGACAGCCACTTGCCATTGATCTGTTCGTCGAAGATACGCAACGAGCCGCGCCTACTTGGAACTCCAAGTCTTCAAAAAGCACAGCCCCAAAGAGGACGGTAGCCGACGTCTTTAAGGATATTGAGATGACCAGATCGCCGGAGGTTGTAGAAAAAGTGAACGCCATTTTTGGCTTCAGATTGTCAGGTCAGTGAGCGACTCTTACCTCGACTTGTTGTGAATAGCTTTTGCCATTTTATTCCCCCCTTGAACCCTTGCGTCTCGCCCATCACCCCCTCCTCTCTCATTCTGCTTGCCAGGACTACCATTACCAATGTAAAGTTGATATGTAGTGAATTTTCAGAGGGTTGGTTGGTTAGTAGCCCATGTAGGATCAGGGGTTCCCGCCGGAGTACAAAATGGGTGCAGTTGGGAGACGGAGAAAAGCCGCGACCTCGGCCGACTCGAGCCAACGGTCCTCGGGGGTGAGTTGGGTGCGTGGCCGGGAACTGCAGGTGAAGAGATGACGGCAGTCATGCGGCGAGACGCCGCAGTCGGGACAACTATTTGGAGTGGACGGATCAAGTCGGTGTTGGTACTGGCGAAGGAGCATGCAGTAGCCACTGCGTAGCTGCCCCAGGGTAGAGCGAGTGACCCTAGGGAGACGTCGTTCCGAGGCCGCAATTGACGGATAGCCACCTAGAAGGACCGGAGTGTGGTAGCTGACGAAGGGATATGGACGACTGGCAACGTCAAGTAAGCCAAAAAGGCAAATTCAGTCTCCACTCTCGATGCTGCTCGGTTTTTTCGCTTTGAGACTTTATTACTGTTTAGTCGATCCCTCCGGACTCTTGACTAGAATCCCGAGACAGAATAGGATCACCCTTATTTCGTCCTGCAACTAGTAGATGTCACGGAAATATCTTGTTCATTTACTCCACTCCTCTAGTCGGTCTGCTACTACTGGTCATGTTATCAAAAATGCAAACGTGGCAACAGTGGCCTTTTTAGATTCGGCATCTTTATACATTTGTCACTACACATTTTTTCGATTGGTCAGTACGTTCATTGCCTGTATTATTTACAGGTCCAAGTTCTGTTGTGAGACCGCTGTGAAATATTATTTACTATGATTTTCAAATATGCGTGAAGATTTCAGATCCAGATATCTTATCGTTTTCTCCATCCCCCGAAGAAGAGGAAGAGGGAGGTAAGAGGACATAAACTGTTTTATTTTGAGACTGACTTCGGACACTCGCTTGTTTCCATCGTCAGAGTAAGGTGGCGGTTGCTCCTGTTTGCTGGGCCTGTTGCAGCCTTGCCGTATGCCTATTATCATCTCCGCACTCGACGCACGAACTTTGACCGGCCTGTTCGCTGCTGACTGACCGTGAGTTTGACCTCTGCCCCCTTTGCGGCTGCCGCAGGTCAGCGTACTGGCTGGCCTGCCCCTCGTCGACCGACGGAGTAATCGGTCGTTCCTGCGCGCGTGAGTTGATTTCAATCTCGTGGGCGCGACGATGGCGTAGCGTTTCCTGCTGGCCATGTGGTTCCTGGCCGGCTTCTCCTCTATTTTCCTCTGTCGCTAGTTGCGTTCCACGCTGGAGTTTGCATTGTCTTCCTGTGGACCTGCATGAGTCCCAGTAAACAGGAACAACGACCACCTTAGTCTAACGATGGAAACAAGTGAGTGTCCGAAACTTCAGTGTCAAAATAAAACGGTCCATGTCCTCTTCCTCGGGGAATGGTGACTATGATTTTCATATTGATAATACGTACCGCCTCGCTTGTGTACGCATTCAGTGTGTAGGAGGCTTAGTGACAGATATGCATACTTCTTTATACCTTCGTGCCTTAGTCGAACGCAAAACGGGCCGTGTAATAGATGTGTTGGATTAGCACGGTGGTCAGGGCAGTGTGCGGCAGGCATTATTCGGGTTGCGCTCCCATTACAAATGCTAGGCATGGAAGGGCGTGATGGGACGCACAGGGGAGGAGGGCTTTCGCGCGTCTGCCACTTCCAGCCTTCTTGACTTTTTCTTGTCACAGGGCACAGCTGGGGCAGTGGGGAGAGAGTAAGGTAGATGCACGCAAGTCTACTTTCACTATAATCACGGCTGAACGAGGTCGCGAAATCGGTCGATTTGTCCATAAACGCAGCTGCATCCCTGCCCAAGAGAGGGCACCCCTCGAAATTAGTGGCTGTCAACTTGAAGAAGTCGACAGTTTCAACTGCCTCGCAGTCAGGTTGCTGCCGAATGGGCAGAGTAAGGAGGATATTGTCTACCGAATTGACACAACTCGAAGAGTTTTCTCCAGCCTTCGAAAGTGCCTATAGACCCGACGCAATATTTCCACAAAGGTCCGCGTGTACCGTGTATGTGTACGGCCTGTTCTTCTATACGGATGCGGATGCTAGGCTACGCGCGGGGAAAATGAACACTAACTAGAAGTCTGACTAATACTGCTTGAGAACTATATTTCAAGTAAAGTACACCGACTTCTTCTAAAATGAGACAGTCCACACTCGCTGCGACAACATCGCAGGGATATCCCAGGTATTCCAAGAAACACGGCTGAGATAGTTTGAACGCGTTTTTCGCCATCAACCTCACGAGCTCAGTGGTACTGCCCTCGACCCAAAACCGTTACCTACTTGGAAACGTCGAAGTAATGAGTTCAGCTCAAAACCTGGCTTGACTTAGTCCGTCAAAACATAGAAGTGTTTCTTGGACCTTCCGTATTCTGTCGCCCGCGCTGGCGAAGAGAATGGTTCGAAATGTCCGGGTCTGCTGCCACGGAGCGTTGCGCGTGGAGAAGCACCGTACAGGACATCCTGGAGGACGGCTAGATCAGCCATGATCGCAGCCGCAACAAGTGCAAGTCACCTTTTCTGCTACTGTATCCTACTGATGTCTCTGATGATGAATCCGCGATGGATGTCGAAACGTCAGGCAAATAAACGTATTGTCCCAGCGCTCTTCTCTACAAGTCACCATCCCTGCACTCCTCTGCAGTGGAGCACATTTTAGCCATCGTCGAAACCGACGATCGAACTTGTGTGTCCTGGTTTGCTAAATCTTCATGATTTAACAGTCAAACTGATGTTTGTCTCCTTAAACTTAATCCTTTTGCATTTTAGGAAGTGAACCGGCTGTCTGGCTTCTTGACCTGAAATCACCTAATGGCGAAATAAAGAAACTAGAGACATCAGTGGATGACTCCGCGTTCGATTGTTGTTTCGAATTATCTGACGAGGACTTTGTTGCCCTTTTTGACGGCACTGCTTTCACATCAAACCTCTTCGCGGCAGGAAAATTAGTCATTGAGGGAGATCTAACCGCCGCGCTCAGACTTGACAAAGAGCTCACGCAGCTACGAAAGGCCTAGACGATTTATTACTCGGAGTCTTTCTCTTCTTCTTCTCAGGGACAGAGAAATCCTCAGTGACACTCGACGTTTTGCATTTTGCTACTTTTTGAGTGCCAATTTGTGAAATGATTTCTGAAAACAAACACATTTACATTTCTACTCACATAGTTTTAGTAGTCTGTTTAAATAATTGACGTGGACTGTCAGGATTGTGAGATTTGACTATGGTCACCAAGCACTGCTGCTTTCGTCATTTAAAGACTTTTAAAGCATATTTACAATCAGAGACTGCCACTGTGCTGCGTCCATCTAGTATTTGGTGAAGGACAGACAGAAGGGTCTTCAGGGAGTCTGAATATATTTAATAAAGGGTGTTGATGTGCTATCTCTTATGGTTGGCAAAACCCTCTTATCACACCTTCTCAAGTAGCTCATTTTTAAGTTCCGGTTTGGGCTTCTAAATGACTATCCAGTTCCGTTTTTTTCCAGTTGTTCTCGTAGAAGCGTTTGATAAACTCACTAAGCGGAATGCAGACTTTTATAGGTATCGTTTTGGCCTGCAACAAGAAACAGATAGGAGAGACTGCTCTAGTAGAAGTTATTCCACACCAGCTTGAGTTCACTAGCTCGCAACTGACTTATTCTAGGCCATATTCCCAAAATTCCTTTTCACTGGCGCTACCAGGGAAGGCTGAGTCACGTCTTAAAACTTCTGCTGGAACAGGCCTCATCCCATTCTGTAAATAATGGTCCTGCTGCCCATTACTAGTGTAGTACTCGAGTTCTGTTTATTATCTGTAGCGGTTGATTCGTGAGTTTCTTCAGACGTTTGCACTGGATGACCTACTACGAAAGGTTCTCTGATTGGTTGGTGATGTTGTTTGTAGACCAAATTACAAAATTGTCCAGCCAGTCACCCGTCAGATAGCGAGTGGAATGAGAACATTTATTTCAAATTATATAGACGCAAATGCAACATGAAGCAGGAACATCAAAGGCTACCAAATCCTCAATTGCAGTTAGTCATTGTAAGTTGTTTCGAGAACGCCAAATTTGGGTCGATAAATGGATTACCCTCAGTAGCTTTGTCTTCCAAATCGGACAGGCACTGCAGTAAACTGGAAGGTAAAGTTGCACAAAATAAGATATCTTCGACGGGTTTGCCGAGAAAATGCCCACCCGCGCAACTTCGTCAACCGATGCACGCGCAAAAGCGATGGAGACCAAAATTGCATTAGCCCCAAATTTTGGCGAGTGATTCCGTGCGTCAAAACGTCTCGTAGGCCGTCGGCCGCCATCTTCGACTACTTGTAGTTGGAGTCCTACACAGGCCGAGGCAACTATGACACGTCAGCTTATGAATCAAAAAGATCCACTGCCACGGCAATAAACATTTAGACATGTCTATAGGACCGGGGGACCGTCGCGTACAAGCTATCTACGTCGGAGAAACTGCCTCTGAATCAAATACGCAGCCCTCAGGCCGTTTCGACAAGGAACGTGTAATACTTTCGGTTCATGTTATTTAATGGCTGTAATCTGTACCTGAGTAATTTTCCTATCTATCCTCTGTCTTCGAATGTAGACCAGAGTAAACATACTTCAAAAATAATGAGGATCTGATTAGAGCTTGCTGTGACAGACGCTTTCAAATTCATCCACTTTTCCCTCATTTTGCAAGTGCCTGCAATCGTCCTTTATCCTGCGCACCTAAACGACAGATGTTTTTGCCGGAAACTTCTACGCCACTCTTCTTTTTAATCAAATCAAGACCAGGACGTTCCAGCAATGCGCGCACGTGGACTATCTATTGCACATGCGCCTGGCGTCAAGAAAATCGATAGATTGTGTGCTTTAAATTTTGAAAGTATTGCCCAGTCAGAAGCACGATACGCCTGCTGTGAAGAAATTACAATTTCTATTGGTAAAGGAGACATATGGTCGAACACTGGAACAAATTTTATTTTTTCCTGAGCTTTCGAGCTCTTACAAGAGCCCATCGTCAGAGGTGGAGAAAGAGCAACAAATGTGGAAGCTACTTGGGGCGTGTGTACAATAACTAAAATTTTGAACGTGCAGAAAATCAATAATTGTGTGTGCTGC
>JAYGXS010000003.1:1962704-1998593 GCA_036362985.1 Ligula intestinalis | reverse complement strand
CCATCTAAGCAGTTGCTCCGTAGATCTGACTGCCCCTTGCCGTTCCAATCGCCCAATTAAATTGCGTCGGCAAGTCCATATAAATTCGTAAAAACAGCTTGAAGTGGCGTGCACTGGCAAGGCATCCTTTGCACGTGTATTTGGTGGAGGTTTTATAGGAATGTAAACATAATCTCGGCCGCATTGCACGTCCTGTCAGTGCTACAAGGTAGGTTTCGCTTGATAGTATTTAAGATGTTTGTTTGCATCGATATTTCTGTACAAATTCAATGTTTTCGCTCTCTCACACGTTCCTTATGTTATGCAGCGAAAGGATTCAGCCGACGAGCACTTGCAAAACATCTTGGTACCAATAAATTCTGCAAAACGGGCCGACATATGAGTGAAAAAGGAAGTGTGGGCCGTTCGTAAGACCAAAGTAAATATAGTATTCAGGTATTCAGTATTCTCCATCTGCTCACGCAAGTCAAGTGCCGCTCAAGATAAGAATAAATCCTAATGGATTCCGTGGTAGGCAATATCAGGTGACACGATGGAGTTTTTCTCACCGAAATCTGAAATTTTGTTTTTGCGAGAAGAAAAAACTAAGCTTGCTGTTTTGGCCTATCGGCCTGATATAAAATAGTAAATATTAGGTCCGCATATGATGCAGGAGTATACAAAGAAGACGAAAAAGGAGACAAATAATAGGATGATTGGGATGAGGTCTAGAGTGTTTGGCTTTACATTAATTTGGTTTAGAACCTGCTTTGGTGCATGCGATTGACTTAACCCTATAACTCGCTGACGAAAATGAAGCCAGGTCAGCTAGCAACCCCGGAGTAAGTAGCGCTGATAGTTGGATAGCCAATAGGCGCATAGCAAATGCATACTGTACCATCTGACCGTGCAGAAAATTATCGTAAAACGTGTTACTACCAACGATACGTTTGGGAGACGACGGCTACCTTAAGCTTACCTTTGGCATAACTTTGAAACATCGTTTCCCAGGTACAAATTTGAAGACAGTGTATGAAGCAGAATTTAATGGCACCAGTAATTTCGCGAGCACTCATCAGCCGCTTCCATTCGCTGCATAAACAGAATGACGAATGATAAATTATAGAAATGAATTCATACAGAAAAATCGATCCAAAACGTCAAAGTCACTTGAGTTAGCCAAGAGGCAATCAATAAAGTAGAAAATTCAAACTTTGTGGGCAGCAAAACGCTTTAAAAACGTCTGACGCAAAAAAGGTGGGAAGGGGGTGGGTAAACAAGGAGCCGGTGCTACCATGGCAGGGTTAGGTTCACCATATGATCCAGTTTTTTACATAGGTCAGGTTTAAACCGTGAGCTCGAACAAGCGGCAAAAACGAGCTCGATTTTTTGAATAAGCCCGCTTAAAACGAGCTCCTTTTGCTATAAGGGTAATAAAATAGGCCATTTCAACCAGCTTCGATGTGTCTTAATCCTTTGAGCCAGATGCCAAAATCGTTTGGGCATATGTACGCTGCCCGAAGATGTTATTCTCTCCACCTGTGTGAATGCATTTAATGGATGCTGGACCTAGATCAAGAATTTCAATAGCCGGCCGTAAACGTATTCATGAAATCTGACAATTACTCACAACTATTATAACACATGTGCCAGGTCAGTAGCTATGCAGAATTGCTCGCGTTTCGCCTGCAATCATGTAACCGGCATCGTTTTTCAAAATGTCTTTCCATCGGGGCATTTATTTGCCACTTTATAACGAAGAGGGAGTTCAAAGGTCTTTATCTATCTGTCCCTTAATAAACTGAACACCAGAGAAAAAAATCTAGTTTCTACGGAAATAAGTTTAACCTGACCTTTCTAATTCTGCGTCTTATCTTAGGCTATACCAATCCTTGTTAGGTGTCATTTTAAAGCAGGCTGACAACTAAGGGAAGATGACATTGTCTTATTGAATGGAGTGTCTTCTTTACTCATCTCTGACTCCCCACAGGATTAATCGGAAGACGTTTGCTCACCAAACATCCAGTTACTCCATCCTTACCTTCGGGTGGTGTATATTTGACGCAGTTAATCGGGCTCGTTTTGTTTGAGAAACACAGCGTTTCGACCTTCTTGTCAGACCTGCATGGGTGCCGTCTGAAGGCACTTGCGAGACTGAAGCCCTTGCAGAAGTTTCCCATGCAGGCTGGTGTCAAAGCCACGCACTTAACAAACGTCAAGTCGGCACTTGAGAAGAAAATCTCCTGCTTGGAAAGTATATTCGCCCCCGCGGCCTACAACAACTGACGCGCAGGTTTACAAGATATTTCCCGCAGATCAGGTCTCAATAGTCTTGACTGAAGTTGAAAGGCAACTTTTTCCCACCAATTCGCAGGACGAGCTGCTTATCCTGTGCCTTGGAGCCTACTCGAGAGTCCTCCTAAGCAGCAATGTGGCAACTAATAGACGGCCTGTAGAGATAGGAACGCTGATGCAGAATTAGGGTCATTGGAAAGGCCGATTCTCACTCACTGTGATTATTTTTCTGACGTCTACAATGCGTTTTTTTTTCGGGGCAACACTTTCTCAACGTACATCCACGCATACCCAACTCTGATCTTTTTAGATTCCATTTAACGCTTATTCGTAAGTATTAGGACGGCCCAACACATGAGTCATAACTCCGGCCGTCCTGAGGGTACGAGAACAAAAGAGGTATACTGGCTACCGGTGCATGCAGTTACACGCAACCTTCAAAGGGCGGACACCACGCGAGGACGCAAGGATGCATGCGCACGTGAGACCGGCGCAGGCCGTGTTCTGCCATCGGGAGGTCGCACTGAGCTCACCGCCGATGGCTGTCTGCATCGGCAACTCGTGGAGAGCCAATAGGAAACAATGACTACTAGCTCTTAAACACGCCGCTGCGAACAGAAGGCGCACTCTGTTGCAGAGAAGCGCTACCGACTGCTCGAGATGACTGCTGCTGGGGACACGAGATCTGCTGCAGAGCTACCGACGCCAGCGGACAGGCTGCTGACGGGCATACCGAAGACAACGCTGATGTACATGCAGAAATAGTAAAAAAAACTATTATCTGCTATCCTGTTCTGCCTTCTCTTCTGGATACGTTACTGGGGGGATAAAACCAGTGTCGACGCAGGCACACCCAAGGTTATAACAGTAAGGAATTGAACGTTATCAGTGGCATTCTCCTCTGTCCAAACTTAGCAGTTGTTTTAGTAAGTGTGGAGCCTGGTATAGAGATATTTACTATGTGCCATGTTTTCCGCATTTTGGTAATGTGTTTTAGATTTTCTGAAGAAAAAGAAATTGTTTCACCATGAAAAATCAAGCAGTTAAAATTGCGTATAAATTTAAAATATCCTTAAAATCGCAAAGATACTATTTGGGAAAAAGGAATAAGTATTCTTTATTGTACGCATTCGCTAGCAAATTGCGTCTACGTCGATATATTCACTTGGTTAAATTTTTTGATTAAAAACTTTTCTAATTTTGAATTTTTTTAGGTTGTACAATGTGCATGCAAACTACATTGCATCCGTATGCTTATAAATGCATCTCGTCCATTGCGTCATTGCATATTTGTATAGGCATAATATGTTGCCGCTTAAATGAGAAAACTATGTATGTCATTCATTAGACGGAGCAAATCGAACTGAGGACGTTTGGCGCAAATGCAAGGACAGATTCAAGGCCAAAGCAGATCATACGTTTGTCTATAAAATTAGAATCAGAAATCCTTTCTGTCAGTATTAGTACGTGGAGGAATGTTGTGGCCAATATCTTCTGTAAAATACGTTTTTATTGTTGATTCTTTTAAAAATGCTAACAGGGGTTAAGAAAACAACAGTTTTAGCAACTAATCGGTAGTAATTAGGGGGAGAGGTGTTAAGGGAACAAAGTCTGAGATTCAAGTAATAATAAGGGGGCAGAGAGGTAGAAGGGCGTCCGACAATTACTTCATGTCACCTCGTATTTCCTGTCTCGCGTCTTCTTGTGAGTAGTTGGAACACAATTTTTCATTGTCTCGCGACGGCGTGTGTGTGACGTAGCCCACAGTTGCCAGGGTTCCCCCCGGAATCTAAACTGGGAGTAGTTGGGAGACGGAGAATAGCCGAGACCCCGACCGGCTTGAGCCAAAGGTCTGCGGGAGTGAGGTGGCTGCCTGACCAGGAACTGCGGGAGAAGAGATGCTGGCAGTCATGCGGAAAAGTGCCGCATTCCAGACAACAGTCGGGTGTGGATGTGTCCAGCCGATGTTGAAACTGGGCGAGGACCATTGAGTAGCCACTACGCAGTTGAGTCAGAGTACACTGAGTGACCTCGGTAGATGTTTTTTCTGAGGCCGCAATCGGAGGTGGATAGCCATCCAAAAGGACCGGGATGCGGAAACCTCGTTTCTACTTGACAACAACTCTCTGGTGGAGACGCTGGAAGCCAGTCTTGATGGCAGAGCTATCAACCGGTAGATCCGAGAGAGACAAGGCAACAACTTCCTTGTGAAGTGTTCGAATAGACGGCCGGATGTTACGGCTGGGCTCAGGAGCGTTGCGATGGTGATAATTGGGATGGCTGGGTGGCGAATAAGTCCACCAGAACTGCTAGCTAAGGAGTGTGTTGTGATGGGCGACCCGTAAGACAGAAGCTTCTGCATGACGATGATATATAGGCGGCATTTTATAGCAACCCTTGATCGCGCGAAAGGCAACGTTTTGTGCTAACTGGAGGTAGCGCAAGTTCAAAGAGCCCATCGTAGGAGACCAGATTGGAGCCCCATAAGTGAGGTGCGGCTTGGCCAGCGCCTTGAATGTAGTCGATAAAGTCTCTTTAGCGCAGCCCCAGGATGTGCCTGCTAGAGCGCAGCGGCGTACTTTGCCTGCGGCCTCCCTGGTATGGTCTGCAAACGTGAAAAATGGATCGAAACACACGCCAAGGTGTTTGGGCTTGCGGACGAGCGGTAAGGACGCACCGTTGACGGTGATGGCCGGGTGACGATTAAACTCCTTCGGATCCAGCGTGAAAACAGTTACGGATGACTTGGCTGCCAAAATCGTCATTCCGTGCTGGGTGAAGAAGTTTTCGACAGCAGGTATGAACTCCGTGAGGAGCTGTGCAGCCTGATCGATATGATGGTGCCGGCAGAAGAACGTTACATCGTCCGCATAGGATACCACTTGCACAGGTGCCCGGGGGAGTGGGAGCTCTCGCATGTAGATTCTCAAGAGCGTCGGGCTGAGCACAGAGCCTTGAGGAAAGCTGCAGGCTTACGAGGCTTGGAGAGAGTGCCCCGGAAAAGAACACAATTGTGACGGCCACAGATGTAAGCTGCCAACCATTGGACCAGGCCAGTCGGGATGTTCAGGGGGACCAAGTCCTGCAGGAGTTGATCTCGGCGGACACAGTCAAAGGCTCCTGATAGGTCAATTGAGACTGCTACGGTCCGTGAAGCGGGCTTATGTTTACTGAAACCCTGGAGGATGGCTTCACTGAGCTCGAAAAGTGCCGTTGTATTCGCACGACCCGATCGAAAACCATGTTGATGGCAAGTTTTTTCCATGGCAGACGTCAGAATTGGGTAGACGAGCCGTTCCAATATCTTCGCCAATGGACTGAGGAGGGCAATTGGGTGATATGAGGTCGCTAGGCTGAGGTCCTTGCCCGCTTTGACCAGCGGGATAATGATCGACTGGTGCCAGCAATCGGGGTTGATTGCATTTGCCAGCGAAAGTTTGAAGTCGACAGCAAGGTAGGCAGCCACGTTGGGGCCGATGTGCCGCACATGAATAGGCGCCAGACCATCTGGACCTAAGGCTTTTGAAGCTCTCGTTTTCTTGATGGCGATGAGATCGCGATGGAGATGCAGGCCGTCGCTGTCTCGTTTCCATATCGTGGATGATATTTCGACGCTCTCATCAATTAAAGTAATCAGGTCCACCTAGCGTTCATCTTCACTTATAAAAAAGAGAACAGACAGTGCATGGCCTTTCTGTACGTCCTAACAGTGCAATGTGCTACTTTCTACAGTTTCGCCCGACTAGGTCAGAAATGGGGCCTAGTTCGATGCTTCAATAACCGAGCTAGGAGAATCTGTTCTCGAGAGATACTGGAGAACGAACTAGCCCTTATTAAAGAAAAACACTGCAAGAAATTGACTTTTCCAAGAGTTCTACCAATGTATTTATGGACGAACGCCCACGGAATTTGGAAGTACTGCCGGCGGAGACAAAAGCTTTAATCTTACATTGTCTTTTCAAGGGAATTCAGTGAGCGAACTTCTACCTCTTCGCTTGAGCGCTGCAATCGCGCACACGTATACAGGAGCCAAAATAAGATTTATATTTTTAAGCCCTCTATACCTTTGATATGAAGACAAGCATATACTCCCGTTCCAGACCTCTTTAATGTGCATATACGCCTTAACTTGCTCCTATGGAACAGGTTATATTGGTCGAACAACCAGGTGACTATCCAAGCGCATACGAAAACACCATCGTGCTTGGCCTAACTGAGGCCTGGAACAGTCAATATCTGGCGCTGTTTTTGCTCATTTAATTGACAGCAGTCATCAAATATATAGCGTTTTGAGTCATGTATGAGCTGCTGGCAGAAAATGCCATGTTCCTGCGTCAGCGCATACTTGCGATGGCAGAGTCGGTGACCGTTCGGCAAACTAATCCAATTTAATACGTGCAGAAGGCTTTTGTACAGGCCCATAGGCTCCCGTGGCCGAAGACCAACTCATCTTCTACCACGCCGCAAGACGGAGATGAGACGCAGGCAGCACAGGTTTCACGCCTTGAGACCAAGACGAGACAGCGACAGCATGCATCTCCACGCTGGCCACGCCATCGCGAGGCCGTAACACTTTGCATCCTGACAGATCCTAACAGGACGGAAAACAGGGACGACAGGGCGACATGAACTATTTGTCAGATTTCCTTTCCCTTCATCTCCAATTGTCTGCTCCCTCATTATGGCCAGAGGCACACCCTTTGATCCCTTAACACCTATCCCCCCGATTACTACTGATTAGTTGCCTAAACGTTCGTTAAATCTAGCCTCACTTATACTATTGTACATGCCTAATGGTTAATAACCGAAAATATTTGTGCACCTAACTTGACTTTGTGAATGCTTAAATAGGTATCATCGCTGTAATTATAAACATCTGCTAACAATATGCCTATTCCTTTGATGCAAAAGCGAATCCAGCTTCCACTCTGTGCGTAAGTGATGACGCAACGTTCAATGCTAAAACAAAAGAAAACAAGTTTCATATGCTATTCATACAATCATGCCCAGTATTATTTGCAGTCTTCAAAAGTTTTAAACTACGCTCGTTAAAATGCATTACTGTTACAGAGGCCCAGCTCAGTGCGTATAAAAATGCCTCAGTTCGCAGTGAGACATAAGCATGTATTTTAATAATAAGTCCTTAAGGCCATTTTTATGTTGCTACTACCTGGGAAGGTGTGCCTAGCTACGAGTCTCTTTACATAATTAGACTGCGCTACTTCAGCAGTAGGTAAAAATTAAAAAAACTGTTACTTCACGCCAAACATAAGTTTCTTATGCTTTTCATGTACCCACGCGCACCACTTTATGCCGTCTATAAAACTGATTTCTCATACGTTTATAAACTTATGCGGTATTTCAGTTCAACATCAATTTTTATCAAAACATAGCTTGGTGACTTCGCGAATTCCACTCGTGCTGCTGGTTTTTAATAAGCTCTGCAATTGGATAAGCGCAAAGATATATCAACGTTGCCATGAGTACTGTTCACTGTGTGTGGACTCTTTGTGAAGCGCAACAACTCGTTTCAATGTATAATTTATCTTGAATTCAGAGTAAGGCTGACAAACTGCCCTTGATTCCCTTATCCCGCATAGCGATTCACGGTGGATGGAATCTAGACGAACGTTTGTAGCTACAAATGCCACTATAGCTACAAACGGCTGTCTGCCTTGTTGAATTTGACATTGCGAGCGATTATTTCCATTGTGAATCCCTATTGGGGATAACGGCACCAAATGGTGTAACTTAAAACCATAGCCATGAGCAAGGCATAATACCGCTCCGTCACTGCGTGGATTCTGATCTGTAATAACCTTTCAGATCCGTTCCCTATACGGTCTGGCGTTCCACAAGGCTGTTTCGTGTTGCCAGTTTTATTCAACTGTGACTGTCCTGCAATCAGCCCTGCCAGGCTGCAAGCCGGTATGTGACTCTCCGCCCTACTGGACTCATCATGCCTTTGCCCACATGTAGCTCGTCTTCAAAAGCAAGCCAACTCCTTATCTGAGGGCCCGCCGAGGTCATCTACCCGGTATTTTCATTCAAATTCTTCTAGTCCCACTGCAGCCGCCACTTACCGAAATAACAACAGTTTCGGTGTTAAAGACCGTCGTGAGCCTCTCCTTGCTCCTTAACTTCAACACGGCGCAAACGGGTAAACCTGGTTAATACGAAGGTAAATTTTACCAATCTTCTTGGCGTCTGTAAAACGGGTCGCACCTTTTACGTCTACGACAGCAAAAGTGGCAGACGTTTCTTGGTTAACTTTGACGCTCAACTGAGTGTCATTCCGTCTTCCTTCTTCTCCCAACCCTGGTTTCTTTCTTCAGGCCGTCAACACCTCGTCTATTGCCACTTTCCGTACCTGTTCCCTCTCGCTGGAAATCGGTTTACGACGCCTTTTCCTGTGGGTGTTTGTAATTGCTGATTGACCCGGTGCTATACTTGGTGCAGATTTTCGCACCGCTTTCGGTCGACTGCCGTCATCCCCGTTTACTTGGCGAGACTACGAAGTTCACTTTCCCAGGTATTGGTTAATCTGAAATGTCCCACAAACTCGCCATCTTGGACCCGGATTCTGATAGTCTATATTGCTAACTTCTTGCGAGATAACCTGGTCTCACTCTTCCCGCATTCAGTGTTTCTACACCACCGCACCGTGTTTTGCATCGCATCGGAACCACTGGCCCTTCTGCGTTTTCTCGCCCTAACCGTCTCGCACCTGCATGAATTACTCCTGTTAAGGCTCAGCTCGAGCTTCAATGCTTCAAATGGGCATCGCTCGTCAATCTGTAAGCCCATGGGCCTCACCCTCTGCATTTGGTCCAAACACTGTTTACTTTTAAAACAATTCTTTTTGATATCTTGGGTTGCCTGCTGGTTAGAAAATCTTCAAATACGAAATTTTTTCAGTTCAGTTTCTTTGGGGAAATATAGGTAAATACCTTTGAACTCCCTCTTTGTACATAGCTATCACGCAGAAAATGTGGCGTTACCAGTGATGGAACTGCGGTAGGGGGGCGAGTAAAAAAATTCCTTAGGCATCATTCATAAGTCTAGTTTTGAATGCCATTTGTGGGATTTTAAGGAGAAAAACTGTCGCCTGTGGGGAGGGGGGGGGGCAAACAGCATATGTAGGTTGGATGTCCTAGTGCAGAAAGTGTTTGGATCATGTAAGAGGGAGGCAATTGCGGTTGTTCAATATACTATTGGTCACACAGGGAGATGACTGCGGTGGTCACGGTGTTGGAGATGCGCTCATCATATGCCCATGCGAACCAGAGGATGAAACACGCAATCAGTTACTCTAAACAAACATGTTACTGATAAGTAGCGAGCAGTATGTTTTTTCACAAAAAGTTAGACTGTAATATTATTATCTAGCTTCATTACAGATAATGTCTTTTTCTATGCTGATCCAACTGCATCTTAAACGTGTCCACAGATGGGACATGACAATGTATGCGGGTACAGCATTCCATGCCTGGCTTTCCTTGTTAGAGAAGAAGAATTTTTGTGTGTTCAATCTTGCCTCAGTCACACGTAGCTTTAGAGGGTGTCCGCGCAATCTAGTAGTAGTGGCCAGCTCAAAGAAATCGTTGGATGCTATGCAACAATTTTGATCCCGGAGCATGCGAAATGCCTGTATCAGGTCACCGCGCAGCTGTCTGTAATCCAGACGAAATAAGTCAAGATTGGTCAGTCGTATCTCGTAAGGAAGGTACGCTCGTCTTTGACTTTCCAAGGTTTCCAGGCTTTGGTGACGTATTTCCTTATATATGGTAGGCCTCAATGTGTTGCGCGGGCTATGACTTAGATCAGCAGGGTTTCCAGATCACAGCACAACGGGCATTATAAGCCCTATGCTCCTTCACACCACAGAAGAAGGAAACTGTAGTTGAACGCCTAGCTGCTAGCCTATTCTGCTACAGCAACCGGCGCATGATGGTGGCTCCCACCTCCCTGGCTCTGACACGACACCAAATTGAGGCAAAGGTCACAGAAGTCTGCTATGGCTGTAAACGAATTCACGGAGCCACGTTTCTGTGGTGAATACGGAAGCCACTGTCTCGTGAAGGGAGAATAGTGGCACCACATGTCACCATTGGTCGACAGCCTCGCAAGGCAGCTTGATACTATTTATCGGTCGGGCTTCAATAAATTGAAGCCCGACCGACCAACCTCGTATTCTTTAGTTGAAGCCTATGCGACGTCTTATAGTTCTGCGCTGTTGACACTGCGTTCATCCTTCTGTTATATGGAACAGTTGGTGATACGGGTTATTGGCTGGGAAATATCAGAAGAAAGTGAAAATAATTAGTAAAGCAGAGCGTATAAAAGTAGAAATAGGAATAATTGAATGAATGCAGGTTTTTCACCCATCTAGTCAAGGATCAATTAATTTCCGCTTTGCCAAGGAGCTCGCAACGCAAACACTCAATGACCGTCACATAAAGACACAGGTGATATCATGAAGAAGTGGATCCGACAAAACAAAGAGAGACCGGAATGCCCATATCTGGCTTATTAGCCGTCATCAGCCAGTCATACCCAATCTCGAGGGTTGGCACCCCCGAGATTCGAACCCGGGACCTTCGGTCATTGCGTTAGAGGCGCTGCCTCCAGTCTGAATGATCAAATATTAACACGCACTAATAAAAATTGCATGCTAACAATAGGAAAACAGAAGGCCCAATAGTGTCCGATTGAACACAATATTCGTCTCTTTATCATTTCTATATCATTTCTTTATCACTTATGCCGAGATGATATTGAGTTGATATATGGATAGCGCCTACTCCAACAAGCCACCACATATCGCTGAAACAGAAAAAAAATAAGCCAAAGCTAAACTAACTGAAAATAAACTAATTAAAAAACAAAAGCAAACAAAAACAAAACTCAAGCTCCCAAGCTGCATGGGTAAGAAAGAGTACCGGATCAATTGGCTTATTGTCCTGAGCTTTCGAACTCTTAAAGGAGTTCGTCTTCAGGTATAAGAAGCAGTAACCAACAGGAGGGTACTCAAAGTGGCCAAAGGCCAATCAACTGTCAGTTTTCATTAGGGCGTCAAGGGACTAAGACCATAATTCGGCAAAGCATGCCGACGAATTAAGTCGACAGGTCCGCAAAGTTTAAGCTGTAATGAACACTAATTAAACTTCCAGCAAAGCCTGCATATCTTGTTCCTGCTCCATCGTGAATTTGATCTTCGGATGTAACCCATTCATTGTAGACAACAAATCTCTAACCTCTACCATGTCATCAACAATTGCGAAGGCATCATCATGAAACCTTCTGCTACATGTAATCTTGTTCAGTTTAGAAGAGACTCCTCTACATGACGCAGGAAGATGTCATCGAAAGTCAGATCACTGCTATTCCGTCGGTTTGCCTATGTAGTTGGCCGCTAAATATAAATTGGATATGGGCAGAAGGACATTACCAGCAAAGACAGGGGACACTAGGAAGGCTTTTCTGTCTTATTAAACGTCATTGGCTAGTGATACCCAACCCCAGTATGGCCGCTGAAATTGCTGCCACATCGAGATTTGAACTCGCGAACTTTCCCGTCAGGGCGAATGTCCTAACGGTTGTGCTACGAGCTCACGGTCTAGCTGGTATAAGATCGGGAATAAACAGCGGCATAGACGCGTACACTGATCTGTCAGAGGACGCACTCGTCCCCCATATTGCCTTTAGAGCTCTTTCTCGAGCCTCCACCGCGAGGTGGCTAGGATATAGGCAGAATAACATTACCAGCAAAGCGGGACACTAGGAATGCCTTTTCTGTCTTGTTCGGCGTCATCGGCTAGTGATACCCAAATTGCATATTGTTTGTACACAATTTTATTGCATCCAGTAGTATTTCAAGGGGATGGACGAATTTCAGAAGAATAACTGCAATTGCTTTTTATTGTTTCCTTCGAGTGAACGTCCGTAAATAATGACTCTAATTCCAATGATGCCATGAATTTGTAAAAAAATAGTTTGAAGCCTGATTTGTCATGGTCGCAACTCTGCAAAAGAGACTTGTCTAACCATTAAGGCGTGGTCTAATTCAAAATCACGAACCGCATTAATCCATACGATTTTAGTGGAAAGAAGCTAAGGTGCCGAGTAAAGGGAGATGCGTTTTAGAAACCTGAATTTAATGTAAAACGTCCTGTCAAAATGCCCTTACGGTTATTACAGGAGGCTTGCGTAAGTTTCCCAGCTAATCAGTCGTCCACAGGAAACACAACACTATTGTAATAGGTTGGCTAGACTTTGTTATTGGACTCGCCAATGTCTTTGTAGGTTAGGTCAGAAGGGAATGCCACTGACAGCGCTCAGATGGTTATCAAACCATTTAAGAAGCAATTATAAAATATTAGAGTTGGGTGACCAAAGAATTAGGGCGCATAGTATTGCATATTCTGTATTTTACTGGAACGAAAAGCCGCTTACTTGAGCGTGTGCCCCTGAATATGCATATCCTAATATCCAACGAGGAGATTTACGATTTATTATATTCAGAAGATATTCTGGCGAGAAAGCAACAAGGTAAGTGATAGAAACAAAGCCTACCACAGCCTCTGTTGAAAAGAAGACCCTATTCCTCAAAGTCCCCTTTCAAGAGGATGCAGCAAGCGAAATCCTACGCAGAAACCTCACCCAAGCCTATCAAGAACCTTCCCAGCAGCGAAATTTCGAGCATTATTCTCAACCTACCTGGTCCTGCACGGTGAAGGTAAGGCTAGGCTGCCAGCTCAGAACACTTCTCTGTGTATCTACTCATTAACTTGCTCCTGTGGAGCAGGTTACATCGGTCGCACAAGTTGTTCTTATCCAAAAGAATACGGGAGCACCTCCCTTGAGGGCTGGCCAAAGTTAAATCAGAAGCAGCAACAGCGCAATCCTTGCCCACATGTTGAAATGCCGATATCGTGTGCACCCTCGCGAAGCCCTTAAGGTAATTTACAATATCCCGCCAAACCACCCAAAGTCCTTTGATAGGCGTTTGCTCGCATGCGGCAACAGTCAAAGTACCGTGTTGATTCAGCGGTTCTGCTGCATGGTCCATTTAGAGATCTTAACATGCTGAAAAGGGCAATATATATTGAGCACTGTCGATTTTCGCATGACGCAGATATTGCAACAATTGATACCAATATCTCGTTTGCTTGTATCGCAGGCATAACCTGACATCACCAGCCTAACCACCTGTAGCTTGTGCGATTTCACGTTCTGTACAAAACTACTTTGCGTTTTCACTGTTTTTGATTCTTTTATGTCAGCTTTTCCCATCATTGGAAAGCAGAATTTACGAAGCGTTGGATTTTTCAATCACTAATAGGGAACGGGAGCTGGGTTTAGACCGACGTGAGACTGCTTATTTTTTACCCTCCTGGTGTTTGGACTGTGTAAACAGTGAAGTGCAATCTGGTCTTTGAAAGGGCAATCCTGTTTAAAATGGGAGAAACTACAGGTTCCGACATCTGTACATGTGTGTGGTGAAGCATCCAATGGTGCGAAGCTACCATCTGAGGAATCAATACTGAAAGCTTCTAAGTCTGAATCCTGTCCAGAGATGCGTGAAGGTAAACTTTGGCCTGCCACCTGGTTGGGTAGACACAGTAGTTCCTGGCTAGGTATATTTGGATGGAGTCAGCGTGCTTCACCGAACCTGGTCGGTCTGGCAATCTTATGCCAGAGTTTTGACGATAACAACATGTACCGGACCATGGTGTTGTGGGAGTCGGCACGATATCCAGTTGCGGTATGAGCGCGGTTACACTAAATCGTATGTTGATGACTTAATGATTTGTCGGGGAGGAGTGAGTATTCGAGCAGCTATCACACTGCGAGGTATTGGCTCCGATGTACTGACTTTAGGCCTTGGAGTCCCTTTCTCACAGTAACTTTTCTGTGTTCTTCTTGTTGTATACACGGGCGAGTTAAATAAACGTTCCCCAGTTTTCGCATGTGGCAACAGTCAAAGTCCCGTGTTGATCAAGCTGTTCTTCTGTGTTGCCCATTTAAAGACCTCGCCATACTGCAAAGAGCAATCTATATTGAGCACTGCCGATTTATCAATGATGCAGATATTGCAGAAAATGATACCAATATCCTGTTTGTTTGTCTTAAAGGCAAAATTTGACATTATCAGCGTGATCACCATAAACACCGGAAGCTTGTGCGCTTTCACCCTCTGTACACAATTACGCAGCAAGTGAACTGATAACATGAGGCCTGAAGACAGCAATCACGAGTGCCTTCCCAGTGGTAAACTTATGCGTATTTTTTCTAACTCTCCCCTTCTACCAATGGGAGGCAAAGCTAGAGTACAATTACAGGCCACATCGATTTGCATCTATTTTGTACCTGCTCCTGTGAAGCGGGATATATTGACCGAACACCTCGACGTCTAGAGAAGAGAACACGCGAGCACATACCAGAGAATTAAACGATCTCAAGCTCAATCCTCGCTCAATTAATTGATACGAACTACGAAGTGGACATGAGAGAAGCCGTTCGGGTCATATACCACACGCCGTCACACTAATCCAAAGGCCTGCGCAAACGGTTGTTCGCCACAGCAGATGCAGTAGTAATCCGGTAAGCAAAACCCAATCTATGCTGTGAAAAGGCGCTGGTACAAGCAATCTGCCTCCCTTGGCCGACTACAGGCGAAAAATCCCATGCCTCCTGAAGCCACGTCTTTCGAAGGTGCACAGAACAAAGCCACAGAGAATAGGCAAGCTCACGTTGCGTGGCCGACATAAAGACCTCAACCCGCCGACCGTGAGAACATCCCTCCGTCTTCTCTATGCATAGCAACCAAAGTCATACACGTGCTGGCGCCCGCATTTAGGAGACGAGTGAAAACCCAGATGCTAAACTACATCAACCCCCTTTGTCCCCCCCCAACCTGACGTTTATATAAACGCTGCAATTAGCAGACCATTTTTATCCCCTATGCCACTGTACCGGCCTGATAATGAACGACTGAAAAAAAGGTTTGTTACTATGACTATTCATTCATAAAATGATAATTTTTCCAAATCAGGGAGGTTATTTTTTTCACTGTTTTTACTAATCGAACCTTGGCATGATAATAATCCAAGCATATACACTTTTCGGTTACCAAAACATTAACTGGAGTGCGTTATCATATTTCCATGGTTGAACAGCCGGGCAAGTCATGTTGGCGTTTTTAAAAGTTGCTAATCATTTCCTGTCGATGCAACGCGTTATCGGCTACCGAACACCCGACACTAATACGGATTAGCCGACATGTGCTTATCCATCAAACGGTTTTTACATTGACTCTATGCCGAATATGCTTGCTTGAAAGAGAAGGATCATACACTTTCTTGTCTGCTTCCACTAAAAAAGACACCTCTAGTGCTCACTGACCTCAGCTGATGTCTCATTCAGCAACGTTCATCTTCCTGCCCTGAGGGTGAAAGGTGGACATGCAAGCAATTATTCATAGTAAGTCTGTATTTGCTAATGGTCGCAAATAATGCGTGCAAATAGGTCTATAGGCCAGCCCTCGTCGCACGGACTGAGCTCTAAGCGTTTCCTGTCGCCAGTTTTGGACGAAACTCCCTCTATCCCACCCACCCAACCTAAATTCTGCATGACGCTTGTTTGATAAAAACAAAGGTAAGGTGACTTCACAAAACTTTATTTGATTATATTTGACTATAGTTGACTACATGTAGACTACATCTACTGCATTTCTAAGCACCCCAGCTCAGGGGGGAGGGTTTTTCATTAGCTGGCGGCTAATAGAAGATGGCCAAGGTAGCCAGATTGGTCAAGATGACGGCAGTGGAGCGTGGCATCCAAACGGACGAAGAGATGGGAACGAAGGTTGCTTCAATGATTTGGGTTGCCGAGGGGGCACCAGTTAGTTTGAGCAACAACGCCGACGTCTCGACTGTGGCTGTCACGTTGATATGCGAGAATTTTGCAAGGTAAAATGGGGAGAAGAACGAACGATTTCTGGTGAAGAACATGCACTCAAAAAAACGTAGGCAAATTAAAATGTAAAAAAAATAAAATCCATCTTACCTTTCTTCGCTTGAAGGCAAGTTGTTCCACTACTTTTTTGCATTCAGCCGGTTTAGCCTCCACCGCAGGAACAGAAGTACAGCCCCGTTAGCGTCTAAAGGAACCATTTTCTAAATAAATATAAAAAATGTTAGTTAGTTCCATTGTAATACTTCAAGAATTTGAAGTTGCTGTGAAAAGTTTCCTACAACTGTGAACCTCATGTAAACCGTTGTAAAAGTGCAAAGCTTTTAGTGTAGGAAAAAACTGGTGACTTACAGTAGGCACGAATGGAAGATTAAAACCTTCTTCATCGAGTGTATTTCCGTCGTTTTTGATGTTTTCCCCTGCTGTATCTGCGTTATTAGTAGTAAAGGTCTTGTTAATGCCACCAGCGCCTTCAAATCGCAATTTTTGACATCTTTCGGAGACTTTACCAAGAAGTTCACGATGGATGACACTGAAATGCAAACATGATATAGCGCCCGGAGGTTAATATTAAAGAGCAATAGGAAGAAGTGACCGACTTTTATGAGTTTTAATTTCACCAATCAGTTTATTTTACTGTACTGAACTTACGGTTGTCCTTGTAGCAATTTGAAGTCTTCTTATCCATACACATTTCGAAGGCAGTACCGTTGAGTTCGGCTTTCTGGCGAGCGAGGATTTGAAGTCAAAAAAGGTAAAATACCTAAAATTTGAATCCAGGATCAATTACAAAGTGTAGGTCACTGTCCTTTGGTATACCGGTCTCGAATTTAACATCGGTTGCCAGAGCATATGCTGTATGGTAGAAAAATTGTTTTCACTTAGAATTAACAGTAAACATCACAGAGAGCACGCAGGATTGCAAACATCTGCAAGCGGAGCTTACCTAGCGGCAGTAGAAGAAGGAAGAACTTTGGAGAAACCATGATATGCTGTGACAAAAGAAATTTCGATTAGTTTGAACATATGAAGATTTCACGAAAAAAAAACAAGGTTTAGATGCAGAAAGCTTTATGCATTTCTATATATCGTATATTTTGCACGATTAAATGCGGCACAGAATCTGGTAGATACATATGTGTCATTGCTAGTCTTTCACTTATTTCAAATATCAACAACAACAGGGAGCTTTCATGGTGGACTATTAAAATATGTGGTTTATCCTCACCTGAAATGTATTGCGCAACGGGCTAGACCTCAGTCCGAGTGGTGAGTTGGTTCAGCTAGTAGATGCTTAACTCTTTGAACGCCGAAAAAAGACGAAATGAAACGCTCCTTTTATAGTTTAGTCTTTCATGCCTGGAGGCTTCACGAAGCAGTGTAAGCACGCACCTCCTCAATTGTGCTTACGTCAGAGAAGTTCCACCCTGCGATGATAATTCGCCTCATTAATTCTCACATTTATCCTGCAGCCATTGTTATTTGTAGCAGTCAGCATGATAAATTGGTTCTGAAAATTTATTCAATAAGATGAGGTGACTTTTTTCTCATACAAATTTTAGGATTTGGTTGCATCCCTCGTCTGTATTTTTAATGGAAGGTGCATATCACTTGAACGTATGGATGATAGAATGGCTCATGGGAAGATTAAAATGTCTAAAATTTCATGCAGAAATTGACGATGGCGGGAAATATTCGGGGAGGTAGGAGTTGCTGTTTGTTTTTATTTTAACACTGAAAATAAATCCTATGAGATGATATTCAATAAGTTCTTTTATTTTGTCCAAATTGACGTATTTAGAGGTATTCGCATGTGAGGTAGTCGTACAACGACCTGTAGAAAAAATGGATGGATCTGATACACATCACATTTATTAATGTTCATTCACGATGTGCTTTACGACCACTCTCACAGTATGCTGTCTGCAGGACGGCTCTTTGCGTTCATCTCACGTCGGAAAGTCACCAATATCTCAGGGGGTTAAGTGAGTCTAACCGTGCAACTGCGATCTTCAGACCATGGTTACTTAGTGCTGAGGAGAGAAGTCGGTGAAGGCCAGAGTAGTAGGAAGAGTTTATTGTGTACACAACGGAAGAGGAGAATAGATTGACTTGGGAGAGAAACGTCCGATTAGTAGCTTGACTGGGTCCCAAGTGAGGTCTTAGAGTAGTCGGGCCAGAAGACAGAGAGAGGGAGATCTTTCATTGGGTAGGTCGGTCTGGAGATTTTGGGCAGAGAGGCAACTTGCGTCGGGCACGCGTGCAAGCTCCTCATTCGTCGCCTCATGGATGCGAGAACTATGATTGGCTGATCGAGACGTCGAGAAAGCACATCGGTGAGCGTTTGGGAAACTGCACTTCGACGCGAGCTAGTCAGGCAGGCACGACCCACTACAGCCTCTTTCACATCACCTTAACGGTGACATGTATGGCAAAGTTTGCTTATGTGCTCATAGTTATCGGTGGGTTAAAACAATTCTTCATACAGACTAATTACTGCACTTTATGACACAAAACTTAACAGAATACCGTAAAATAATTTTTAAATCTTAAATTGTTGCTTGTTTCTGAAAATTTACTTGGCTTCACTTCAGTTTGGGCAACTTTGCATAAAACTCTTTAGTTTTGGTAGGGATAAGTTTTCTACTTTTTTATTTATGCTGGAACTTATCCATAGCACAATGCATATTAATAAAAATGTTGGTTCTGTCATACCTAAGAGCATTTCCGTGATATAAGCCTACTCATAATGTAGCCAAAATTATCGCCTATTTCGCTCTTTAACGTTCACTACGATGGCAGTTTTCCAAACTAAAGTCTTTCTTATTATTCGATTCTCTCAGTTTATCAACATAACCTGTCCAAATATGTGGTAAACTACCAAGTTAAATTTCGTCATGTAAGTTGCATGCAGGACTTGCCATGCGAAATTACGTATAGGCAATGCAAACCTTGAGATTGAAGCAAGTATAAGACGGCTATCCACGCGCTTAAGACGACACAGATAACGAGGAAACCTTCTAGCCGTCTTCGGGTCAGGATGACGAATAGACCTTAACATGCGATAGCGCCAGCGTACAAGTGGCCAAGTTACGTGGGACCTTCAACTCCTGACATCGCAGAAGGACCTAAGAGTTATACGGACGCGCCGTCAGGTCGTGTTAACCAGAAGACCCCAACATCACGCAACGGCCGTCCGAATAAGCCGCTTGCGCATGGACCAATGGGAAGCGAAATGGGTAAAAAGACTGTTTGTCCTTAAATTGATTGCTGAGGATAGAAGGCGGGATCTGCTGCCCACGAATAGAATGTGCTGCAGGCATGGAGAACACGGTGCAGACCAGACGACTGCTGCAAAATTGAGGCACATGCGCAGACACTGATTCACCCGCAGAGACTGTTGCAGTAAACTCTTCTCTACTATCCTGATTGTCTTCTATTCCACACATCCAAATGGGGGAAATAGCAAGTGGCGGCGCGGATTAAAACAAGCGACCATAACAAGGGACTGCAAAAAGTGAGTAATTTAGAACAAAGGCTGAAGATCTTGAAACCACAACAGATGAATAGCACGGCTCATATCGTAGAGCTGCAAAAAGACCGGAAGTAGACAGGAATTGACGGCCGAAGGAGGTGGCTTGAGGACAGAATCAAAAAGTTCAGCTTTGAACCCAACGACGGATTTTCTTTCAAGATGTCAATCCGAAAGTGCGAATTATTCTTTGAGAGAGAAGGACTAAATCGAACTGCCAGAGAAAAGGCTGAAATTCTTCTAGTGAAGCTTGGACGACTGGAATACGAGAAGTATGTCAAGTTCGTTTTGCCAAAGAAACCAACCGAAATCGTATTCAAGGAACTCGTAAGTAAATTGAAATTCTTGTTAAGCCATTAAAATTCTTTGCTTAACAGACGTTTTAAATGCTTTAAATTGGAGAAGAATGATGATGAAGACTATTCCGATTTCGCTGGCGGACTGAATGACACGTACAAGCAGGATGAACTAAAGAAAGCAATGGTAAACCTGTTTAGGGCCCTATGATTCACCAACTCACTGGGTCTACGAGAGAAAGCGGACATACGCCAACCTCTGTTGTCAAAATTGGATCAGGAGGGCGACTTAACAATGCAAAACCTAACAGATGAGTGTTTTAAACTGACAAAAGCACAAAAAGATACAAGGCTGATTTGCGAAACCAGCAGTAAACAACCATATCTTTTTCCCACTGCCAATCACACACAGCAAGTTCCCCCAGAAGACCAAAGATAACATGTTTGAAATTCGGCAACTGGAACTATGTGCCCATATAAAACATCGAAGTGTTACAGATTTTCCAGACTTGGCCACAAATTGACTTTCTGTCGAGCAGAACTCCAAGTATCCAAAACACTGCAACGTCATAAATGATGCCCAATTACGTGTGTTAAGCTGTGAACACAGAAAATACCTATCGATGTCCGTAAACGAAAACTCTGCCCGACTTCAAGTTGACACGGCGTCGCATTTGACAATGATCACAGAAGACATCTGGCAGATGATAGAAGCATCTAGTCTTACCCTGATGCAAGAAACTATGACGGTGTCAAACGGCATGAGAATGGTAATAAATGGATCCTTTCCATCGCGTATAACATTTGTGGAAGAAAAAAGTCTAGCAAACGTTTTCATATCAGAGAGTTCGATCGACCGTCTCGGAAATTAAGCAATCTCTGAGTTGGGGCTAGGAGTCAGCTCTTTGACAAAATTTGCTGCGCAGTACAAGCAACAATTGTTTTTTAAGCAGCAATAAAAGCAGGAGAAGCAGCAACAGAGACAACAGCGGCAACAATCAGAAGCAGAACAGAGCTCGAGGGAGAAGTATTCTGAGTAGATGACGATGTCCCAGGGAACGCGTAAAAATAAAAAGTAAGCTTGAAGGTAAAGTCTGAAAAGTGGCGAATCTCCTGTCGCGCCGCATCTGCAGTGCAAGAAACAGTGCAGGAAGAAGTTAGGTGCCTGCAGGAACATTGCGTTAGCTACCCCACGAATTATTTAGTGTGGGCTGCTCTGATTATGGCGGTCGAGAAACCTACCAATTAATCAAGACTATGCACAGACTACTGTAGGGCGCTGAATGAGGCTAACGAAGATAATCATTACCCACTGCCGAGGGTGAATGGGAAATTTCAGACATCAATACATGCTAGGAGGCTACTGACGAGAGCACACAGAATAAACAGTCAGAACGAGGATAACCAGAACTTCAGCAGACCAGCTAGACCTGTATCTCCGTTAGCGTCACACCTTTCCAAATAGTTACAATAAAAGCTACCTTTAAAGATTTATTAGTATAATACGTGCTTCTGTCTCGATTTGAACTGCCATGTTGTTATACGCGTTGAGCTGGACCTTTGTCGCATTGATGCATTCAGAAATTCCGCCTAGGCACTGAAAACCTTGAGACCGAGGCAGGTAGAAGAAGGTCATTCACTTTTTAAAACGGCTAAAGAAAACAGATTCTTTGTACGGATTTAGAACATTAGGAAACCCTCTAGCCTTTCGCGCATTAGGATGACAAAGAGACCCCAACACGCGATATTCCCATTGCATAAAGGGCCTGGTTACGTGCGACCTTCAAATGCTGACACACTGAACGCTGGGTGGGCCTGATTCACTTTGTTGAACTCAGGCCTTCCGTCTGCTATTACAAAAATATCATTCGCCAGACGGAGACGGCATACATCGCAACGCCGTCGCAAGACCTTGACAGCTCGCGTCCTGACACATCTTAACAAGAAGGGAGACAGGTAGTTCGAGCCCACAGGAACTAATTGTTGCAGATCTTCTCCCCTATCTACTCCTTTATTATTACTAGAATGTGACTCTATGATCCCTTAACGATTCTCACACTTCTGACTTCTGATTGGTCGCTTAAACTGTTGTTGGCTCTACCCTCCATTAGATTTTTAAATGGCTAAACAATATTAAACGTATTCTTAGCGGACATTAGCAATAACAATCCTTTCCCGTACTTATTTTGATAAAAAGGACTTCCATTTCTGGTTTTATAAGCAAATATACGATCTGGTTTCGGGGTTCAAATTGTCGTTGCCATTAAATTTGCTTTAAACGTTTTAAGTCCACACCGTTCTATTGAAAGAATAGCATGCATACATTTTTCATTGAAACACCAGCATATAGTGCCAATAAAAGCAAAGCTGCGAGTCTCAGGGAGAAATTGAGAAGAAGAAGAAGCCTGGATATTTGGGACAATACGTTTATGCACCTGATGTTTCAACGTCAGTCGCGGATTCATCATCAAAGACATGAATAGAAGACAGTAGCAGAAGCGGGTAATGCATGCACACAAGTTTGCGGTATTTATAGGATACAGTCATTACTGCAAAAATACAGAGAAAATTAATATTCATTTTCTTCTTGCGTGTGAATAGTTTGTTAAACGGCACGCGGGCTCTGACCAGTTGAACTTTCATCACGGGTGGTGGGCTCGGGTGTGATGATTGTTCAGCCCTCTGACCCTCCGGTGCTGGCGTAAGATAAGACTATGGCCTGCCCGTTCTCCAAGTGACGACTTTCTTTGGCAAAATTGATTCTCAGCACTAAATAGGGATTGGGAAAATTGTTGCACTTGTTTATGGATTGGGGCCCATGAACCATGACTCAATGAGTTCTCGGCTCAACCGATTGTCACCTCTTGCGAGAAACTCGGCCACATCAAATTTGAACGTGTGGCCGGGTCTCGTCGAATGAGCCGCAACTTGAGAATTGGCATCATTTCGCCGCACTGCTGCCGCGTGTTCGGCAATTCGCGTCTTCAGAAGTCTGCCAGTTTGTCCGACATATTTGCTTTGCCCGCAACTGCACCAAATCCTGTAGACCACCCCAGATGTTTCTTGCCGTGGCAGTGGGCCTTTTGGCTTCGTTACCTGACGCCTAATGGTTGCTTCTGGACTATGTGTGACTCCAACTCCAAGTGGTGCGAGACGGCGGCCGACAGCTTTCGATACGTTTTCGACGTACGGGATCGCTCGCCGAATTTTGGGGTCAGTGCGCCTTTTTTGGCCGTCTCGTTTGCACTGACACTGTTTGACGAAGTTGCGCGGGTAGCCATTTTGTCTGAACACCCGTCGAAGGTATTCTACCTCGGAAATTTATAACCTCCTTATTCACTGCAGTGGGTCACAATACGCCAATAGTGTGTCTTGAAGTAACTGCGTTTGTGGCTGATTGGGTACTTGCTGTTGCAATTCAGTACTTGCATCGTGTTTGGCACTTCCCTGAATACTTTAGTATTTAGACCATCACAATCTTTGCGACAGACGACGACATCAAAAAGGCCAGCTGGTTGTTCTCTCTCTCTTCGATCGTCATTTGGATGTCCGGGAAGACGCTGTTGAGACATTCCTTGAACGTGAGCACCTGATCCCGTTCGATGACAACGGAGGTGTCATCCACATACCGCGCCCAGAATTTTAGTCAGTGTTGCTGGAAAACCAGCGACTCCAGCCATTGCAGGACCACCTCGGCTATGAGTCCCGAACTTGGTGAACACATCGGTGTTCCCTTCACCTGCTCGTAGATTGTACCGTAGAACGTTAAGATACGTCCTGAGAAATAACTTCAGGAGCTGTAAGGATTTTCGCGTGTCTAAGATGCCCCAACTTGTCGTCGGACTAACAGGAAAAGTGCAATGGGCAACGAAAACTTCAGAGCTGCCGAAAAAAACAAACATTTATATAGGATCGGAGTTTGCCCCTGCAAAAATGGCTGATAATTCCTCGAAGTGATGCATTCCGACGATTCATGCATCAACCGGCACTTTGAGTCGGATGGTATTTATATGCACGTCAAAAAACGATGGTAATGACAGAGGCTGCGCGACAGAGACTTACTGAGGCCACAGCTACCAATCACGTTTCACCCTATATAACTAAGACATATTCAGCCAGTGAAATGAAACATTTGCTCACCCAGATGAGCAAATCTCTGGCAAAACTCAAAGCAAACAGTGCATTCAGGCCCAGGGATTGGTTTTCCATGAAACCAAACGACAGAGCCCCAGCAATATTGTACGTTCGGCCAAAATTACAAAAAGAAAATATCTCTTAGGCGCATAGTCTCCTTTTGCAGGATTCCTACGTACGGTTAAGCAAAAGGGATGTTTTTTCCTCTCATGTTCCTGGCAGTAGGCTCAACAACAACCATAGCTTCTGCCAAACAGTTCCTTTGATGAATAAACAATCTGCAGTTAGATCCAGACAAATCCATGGTATCCTTCGATGTTGTCGCACTCAGTAACTTCATCCCAACAGTAACTAGCGGTTGATGTCATGGGAAAACTTCTAACCAAATGCTAGGACGACAGCGAGAAACCCCTGAAGTCTGAACGTCTGCTCGAACTTCTACGTTTTTGTCTCAAAGCCTACTTCACACTGGGTTGACAAATGTATGACCAAAGTAAGGGCTTTCTCCTATCAGGCCTGATTGCTGAAGTGGTACTCCAAAGAATAGAAAACTTGGTCTTCAGCAAGTATAATTCAAAGTTTTTGGCTCGTTATGTCGATGACACTTTCGTCACTGTCAAAACATCTGACAGTGTGCGCCTCAAATAATTACTTAACTCGATTGATCCAAATATCCAATTCACAATGGAAGTGAAAAGAGACAACCAACTACCCTTACGTGATGTTCTGGTGCACGGGTGTTCAACTGGACTACTGCAAACCACAGTATTCAGAAAGGAGACCAGTACAAATCACGTACTACATTCAACAACAATCAGCCCCTATCCCAAAAACGTAGCTGAGTTCGTACTCGTTTCCTAAGAGTTGAAGCACATTGTAGCACACCAGCTGACAGAAGAGTTGACAAACAATACTTCCGGGAACTCTTCCGAGGTACTGGAAGCCAAAACTCATGAAACAAAGCAAGCACCGAGTGGACAGATGATGGCCAGTGAAATAGCAACCCGAAGTCTGGAGAGCCATTTCCTACATAGAAGGGGTCTCCGAAGCAGTCTTACGACTGCTACAACCTGCTGGCCTAGGCATAGCCCATCGATTTCTGGCGACAATACGCCGCCCATTGATGCAACTTAGAGACAGGCTGCCCCCTACTGAAACCTCTGCAGCTGTCTACAGGATAGGTTGCAACGACAGAGACTGTAATTATGTTGCAGAAGTAGGCCGCAAATTGCAGACATGCCTACATGAGCACAAACCAGTGGCTCGGAGATTAGACCCTAACTCGCAACTTGCAGCACACATCGCAGAGACTAGCCAAGACTTCGAACTTCAAGGAGCAACCATCGTATACCGATGAACCTCAAACGCCGACACGCTAACGCTGAAGATATGGTACTCAGATGCTAACTCTGTCAATAGGCATCAAACCTACACACGGCCTATAAAGTCTTGCGCCATTATGCGGGCCAATCGCCGAACAAAGCCAAACCGACCGTCAGAATGACAAGCGAATATTGTCCCACAACGAACTGGCCAGAAGAGGAGGCAGGGTTAACAGGACCCTCTACCGTGGGGACAGGGCGTCACACTAATTGATGTTCATGATCCCCAGACTCCACTTACAGCTTATTAGCGTAAACCATTATAACTGCCCCCCATATCGCTCTGGATTGCTGCTTCTAACACCTTGACAACCCAATGACTTTTGACAGTTAATTGGGTTATGGCCACTATAATTACCCTTCTATTGGTTGCTGCTTCTCACATTTGAAGGTTGATTCCTGTAGTAGTTAGAAAGCTCAGGACAATAAACCCATTGATCCGGTGCTTAAAATGTTTTCTTTGTTATCTAGGCTCGAATATACTCAAATCCATGGCTCCTGGTGAGTCTTTATAGTAAAGCTAATTAGACAGGTCATATTAACAACATAACGAAGGCAGTGAAAACTTTAAATATGGTTGAAATTAATAAGGTGTATCTCGCATAAAATATCCAGGACTTCGATATGACAGAAGTAAAGGTAGTTTTATCAGAAGCCTACATACTTTTGAAGAATCAAAGTCAACGCATATTCAAAACTAAAGCCGTTTCTGTGGATAAGATTCCAAAAGTCTATCTATCGAAAAACCATGTAGAAAGAACAAGACATGCCTTCTCTTAGTTTCGTTCCAATTCAGAGGAAACGAAACTTGGTGTTGAACCTTTTCAATTGAGCCACTAGAATAGGTTCCGAGGATACGATCGATGAAGAGAGGAGTTTTGTCAAGAATGTGCTACTTGTAAACGCCTTTCCTGAGGAATTCATTGATAAGTATTAAGACCGCAGACAAGCAATCACTCCTGAAATATCAGTGCCAGACAGCTGGTGAGCTTCTTCCTCCCTTTAAGGGTGATAATATATCCAACGTGATAAAACGGAGGCTTCGAGACACAATTGGAAGAACTTATCCCACTGCTAAATTGTTGTACGTAAGCACAATAACGGCTATTCCATTTTGACCGATAAAAGACCCTCTGCCTATGCATGCTACTTTAAACTGTGTTTATGAGTTCCCATATAGTTGCGGATGCAAATACATTGGACGCACGCAAGGGCAGTTGGCAACACAGTCGGCTGAACACATGCCGAAGTGGTTGCTCATGTACGACAATAAAATACCTAAGAGTTCGATCACAAAGCACTCAGTGGATACTGGTCATACAGTTGATCAAAAGTCCACGTTTAAGGTCGTACTTCGGGCGGCGACCGGACGTCTCCTACGATTTGCCTAAGCCACTGCAATACGCAGGGGAAAACCAGGAAACTGTAAGCAGCTGGATCGTGTGATCAAACTATCCTTGCCGTGGAAACAATCGATCACCGCAGTCCCTCTCGTGCCTTCTAACCCTTCCCCCGTTATAACATACTGCTGCCTAATGCTTTACCCTCCTCCCGTTTAGTTACACTTCTCAGGCTTTCCCTGTAGCTTGAACTGCCTAGCCGTGATAATTACCTGCCCCCTCCTGTACCCCTCACTATGCATCTACATTTTTGACTTAGGTTTCCTATCCTTTTTACCTATTAAGCCTCACCCTTCTGAGTTGACAGTTACTTTACTCTATTAACAGGCAATGGCCGTTTGCAGATGAATTAGAGGTCACAAAATTTATGACATCAATATTTGCTGCGAAGATTACCTCAGTAATATTTGTGATCTTGTAAAAAGACTTCACCATTCATTTGCCTAATTGGTGAGGAATCTGTACGTTGAATATTCAGTCTATTTGGAATAAGTCTAATAGCACGTGTATAGAAACATTTTAGCATCCCTCAGAGAAATACCGATGTTCCTAAAAGCTCTAGTGGGTCGGGTAGCCACAAGCAAAACGTTTTTTCTTCCCCGTGTAGAACCATTCACCGAAGAGTTTTGTTGTTTTTTGTACATATTTACTAAAATATTTCCAATCAGCTTGTTTATGACGACAAATGTTACAGAAAACGGTTTCGCCTGCAATTGATGTAAGTCTTAATAAATGCAACCATAAAATGTATATGCAAATTGACTCGCACTCAAAGACTTATGGTGTTTTTCTTTATATTAACTTTACAGCCAAAAAACTACATGACCGTACATCATACATCTATCTCTGTTTCCTGAGATTAATCGAAGCTTAGCTGAACTAATACAATGATAAGTAAAACTGTTTCATGGATGGACAGTTTAGTCTTACTCTTAACTGTATCCACAGTTCCTTTGTAGAGTGTATCGATTCCGAAGAGTTCACTGTGCTTTAGACGAGCATTACAATCAGCCTTGAGGTAGCCTGTCGGGATAAGGTCTGTCTACAGTTGCCAAACGTTTGCCTAATATCAATTTGTGATCTTATGGGTCACGCAACTGTTTGTGCAAATTGACTCACCCTTCAAACTTGAAGTGTAACGCGACCACGAAAAACGTGCATACATCGCCAAATATTTTCTATGCATAAGTATGCGTGCTAATATTTTAATATTTAATAGTAAAATGGACAAACTATGTTCAAGACATCATGTTTCTCACTATTACTGCACGAAGCGGATAAACTATTGTTGTTTACATGAAAACTATATTTTATTTTGCTAAAATTATGGTCGTACTTAAGTTGAATAAGATCGTGAACAGGGAGCTGTCTACTCTCTTACGAAAGGTTGTATTGCAGAAAATTCCCGAGCGATGCATGCGTGCGCATGCTAACCTTAACCCACCTAATCCAATCGTTCCCTATGAACCTCCGAAACAAAGGTGTGAGAGTGAGTGTGAATATGCCCTCCTACTTCCCAATAGGATGCGGCCCTTACTGAGCGCTGCACCGGAAAATTATGATTAAGGCTTCTTTTTTAATATTGCATGTGTGCCTTTTCATGTGACAAAATTTAGAAAAGGTCACGCTCCCCTCGACCTGAAATCGAAAATTGAGTGAAAAGTCAAAAGCCAAAATCAAATTCAAATTCAAATTTACTTAATTTGCTGTAGTAATAAAGCACAAAGCTTGGCTTTCTATTATCTATATGCATGCAGCTATCAAAACCAAGTTGGCTATTATCAAAACAAATATTTGCATTTAACACAAATGTGCTGAAATTCCACATGCTGCCCCTTCCGAAGAAGTTAATGAGCACTGGATCCATGGTTATCACGACCACGACCTTCGTGTGAGGGGTTCCTAAAGAGACTAATTTTTCTTGTGGAAAACGATGCACCATAAAATGCTAAAGATTACATTTGAATTATTTACCTCGGTAAAAATTCCTCCCTGGGCCAGATTTAATCTTCTGAAATTGTAATGTAATTCCTCCTGTTCACACCGCTAGAGGTACCCACAGTGGACGTGCGTCCCATACACTCCGTTTCTGATGTGTGTACGACTGCGGGATTAGTTGTGAGCAGATGATTACCTACAATTTCAGCATGCACTCAACATATTAGCACGATAATCTAGGATTGCTGATGTACTTGCAGAAATCTCTATCCGTGAGGTTACTAAGCTCTGCTGCAGTTGTCATAAACCAAAACTCGGTTTGCTCAGTAACTAAACTAATATTTGCATTCACATGAGTAGCTTTGCCTGCGTGTGATTCTTGATTCAATGTTTTATTTTCAGCTGAGGTGCTAACGGACATGTTTTTACCATTGAATGCAAGTGTGTAAAGACGAAACTATTTCATCGTCCTGCAAAGCACTCACTTATTTTTAAATTCAATAAACTTATGCCACTTCACGATTTGCTTTGTGTAGTCTTGATACTTCACGGGTGTTCTCCCGGGAAAGGATTTTCTGATATTTTTATAGTTTATATTTATATATTTAATTCTGCACAGTACAATGCTAAAGATCAAAGGAAGGGTTTAAAGAGGCTTTCAAAATCAATAAAGTGTATAAGAGGGTGTGAAAATTCATTAATCTCTACGTAAAATAATTCATGAAAAGTCATGATTGAAATTCGACTTGGTAGGTTGGCATGCCTTCGACTGCACTATTGTGATTTAGTGAGTTGGTTGGATACTGAGAAAGCCTTTAATAAGAAAAACAGCCTGTTCAGTTCAGTACCTATAAGGGTAATCAGGGAGACTAATGTAAAACAAATGTACTGTGATCGATTTATGAACTCGCTGCTTGCTTTTTTCTTAATCGGGGATGTTGGAAGTAAGAGGATTTTTAGATACCTTTATTTTCGCGAACAATTTCTCACCCACCTTTCAGTTAATTTCGTGTGGGTTGGTTCTAGTTTTTGCGAATACCGTCTGGAACACAACTAGGTGAAGTTATAGAGGCGGAGCTAGCATCTCCTGAATCAAATACATAGGCCTTAGTCAGTTTCAACAGAGAATGCAGAAAAACCAGAAAGGCGACAAATACCTCGCGTATTCTGAGTTACCTCAGCAATCATCCCGCAACGCACAAACGCAGCTGCGTGCGAACTCTATATCGGCGCGTATAAACCCACTGCAGCGAACCAGCCGACAAGAAGGCCGAAGTCAAGTATCTACGAAAACTTTTCACAATGAATGGTTATTTTGGCACAGTCGCCGAAAAATGCAGGCGAGGAGCAAAAGGAAGAAACCCAAGAAGGCAGCCAGAACCGACAAGCTGGCGAGCAATACCCTATATTGCTGGTGTTTCTGAAGAATTCGCTCGACTGGTCAGCGAATTTGGGATTGGCGTTGCTCACAGACCGGAAGCAACAATCCACAGACAACGTATGCGGCCTAAAGACCCAGTTACCGTTAAAAAAAGGTCCAGTGTCATCTACCGCATCGACTGCCTTTCTGGTCAAGCCAATTATTTTGGTGAAACCGGCAAACGGATTCTCACGCGAATGCACCAGCACGAACTCGCCGTGGGACGGAATGACAAGCTTTCTTTCGTTACCACTTACGCATCCATGCCAGGTCACGGCTTCGATTTCGAACACATGCGAATACTGGGCCAGTCAGAAGACCGAATATCACGCCTCTTTCAGAAGGCATGGCATCCGCACACACATCAATAGGCACATCGGTCTCTCAGATGCCTATCTCGCGTTACGTGAGCAATGTCAGTGCTCAAAGTCACTCACGGTGGAGCAAACAATAGAAACTCAAGGTCACCCATGAAAAAGTTGACTTAATCACGCAGCGAGCTGTACGTCTTCATTCCTTGACAATCACTTTGAGTGAGAGTCCAAAACGTCGGGCAAATACAATACTGTTCCCAGAGAGCGTCTTCCCACCTTTTACAAAAACTTTTGTTCACGTTAGTTTTTAGCTGCCATTTGTACCTTAATAATGTTTCGGACTTGTCCTGATCTTCCTCATACAAATATCCGAATCTTCTTTCTATTGTTTGTAATCTCTGTCGGAGAATGTGGATAGGACTGCAGCGTCTTAATGACTTTGCTTGCAGTGACGTACACTTTACGCTTCAGTCGGGTTTCCTTCAGACTTCATTCGTGCCTTACCCAACTAAATGCTAGATAATTTCGCCGGGAAGCTCTTTCCCATGTTTTCTAGCCGACTGTTAATTAACTCAAGACCGGTACGCTCGAGCAACCTGCTCACTTAGACTATCGATTTTAAGTGCATTCAACAAAAAGCAAATAAATAGATTGTGTGAATTGAACTTTTGAAACCACTGAACGCGTCATTGACCCAGCTGAAGCATGATACTATTTTTGCCCTTCACATCTCTCAGCCGCGTCTGCTGTGAAACCAATATAAAATCTGAAGATTACATAGACAGCAGAATTTAATGGAATCAATAAATTTCCCAAGTCTTCTTCAGTTACGGCTCCTTGCTGCATAACATGAATAACCTATGAGAAAATTCAATATGCAGTACAGCTGCGTATTCTGTGAAATTAGTATAGCATCATGGTGTCCTTTTGAATGATGACTGTGCAGTCGCTTATAGAGCACTGGACAGATATCTGGACCATGTTTTCACGTCGGTAAAATGCACAGACGAGGACGCAAAGAGTGCCCTCACAGAAGCATGCTGTTCCCCGCATCTCTCTGTTGTATATCCGATGAAACCAATATAACCTCCTGATGTGACTCCTCAAAGAACGGCTGTGTAGTCACGCATGGGGCACTGGACAAATATCTGAAGCATAATTTTCCTCAGGAACCTGCAAATTCGAGGAGGACAAGGCTGTAACGATTGATGTTAACAATACTGAAGTCAGAAGCATGCGTCCCGTGGCCTTATCATGCACTGGAAACGCAAAAAGGCGACGGTTTTTTCTTTCTTCGTGAGTCCTGCCCAATTTACTTTCGTTCTTCTTTGATGCTGCAATTTAGGTGGCCTTGTTTTTGTATGTTTGGCATGTTTAGGTCTGACTGGCGTAGCCGTGATAATTTTCAGCCTGCTAGTACTGCAGATGTTATTGGTACCTAGCAATTTTGGGAGTGTTTGTCAGCTGCTGCCTTTAGCAGTGGAACGTATGAGAGACTGCAAACATTGAATTTGTGCAGAAAAATCCATAAAAACGGCAAGGTCATGGAAAAATGTCACGTAGGCTAATCAATAATCGTAGCAACTTAAAGTACACCGTCGCGAGCGAAAGCGGGAAAAACAATTTCAGGGCAAGATGGGAGGGGGGGAGAGCTGGCTGTTACCAAAGCAAAGTTAGGTTAACGACGTGCGCCAACTGTTGATATCGGTCGGGTTTTAGCCACCCTATGAAGGCAGCCTCCATGTAGCGCAATCTACAACTTATTTGGCCCGAATAACTATTCGGAAGGATGTTTGGGTCCTCTGGATGACGCGCACCAAGTAAGGAATTATGTTTTCCTGCTTTCAAATACCATCTGGACAGTTGCTTCCAAGATCTGACTTCTTATTGCTGTTCTGTTCGCCCAGTTAACTTGCGTCGGCAAGTTCATCTTAATTCCTACACATAATTTGAAATGGCGTGAACTGGAAAGGCATCCTTTGCACGTGGAACTGACTTTGTAGGATTACAAAATATGAGCTCCATCGCATTGTTTGTCCGTTTAATGGTACAAGGTAGGGGTCGGTTGATAGTACTCGAGATGTTTGTTTGCATCGATTTTTGCGTACAAATTCAATTCTTATACCCTCTCGCCGAGGCTTCCGCCAATGAGCACTTGAAAAATGTCCTTGTACCAATAAATTCTGCAATTCTCGTCTGCTTTAAATTTTTACCAATGAAAAATGCGCTTAATCCTGATAACTTACAGGAAGCTGAAGTGAGGGTAAACAAGGGAGTGTGGGCCATTCGCAAGACCAAAATGAGCATAGAATGCAAAAGTAATAGTAACAGTTTAATAAACTATAGCTGCATAGTATAGTTGTATAGTACTATTCACAAAACTGCATTTTTCAGGTGCTTATGCAACCCCATTTGCTGCTTAGGATAAGAATACATTATGATGGGATTGGTGGTTGATAGAAGCAGCTACTACGATGAAGTTCTCATAGTCGAAATTTTACAATTTTGTTTCAATCGAGAAGAATAAAAACTAGGCTTGCTGTTTTGGCCTATCGGCCTTATATAAAATAATAAATATTAAGGCCACATATGACGCAGGAGAATAAAAAGAAGACTACAAGGGAAACAAATTAAAAGGATGATTGAGATAAGGTGGAGAGTTTCAGTTTAGCTTCAGTTTATTTGGTGAGGATAATAGGCAATGCCTTTGAAAACCCTATTTAGAACGTGTACAAGCACCTATAAAAATTACCACTTCTAACATAGTATTGGCAAACGGTGAGTAGCAGTTTTTTTACCATATATGTCTGGTTTTTAGAAGTCAGACTTGGAGGGGGGAGAGTAGCATTGTTTTTTACAATCTATGTCTGGTTTTTAGAGTTCAGACTTGGAGAGAGGAGAGGGGACGCATGTAATTATCCAAGCGTTGTTTGTACATCTGAAGGGAAGTGGCCTCCACGACTGACTATGGAAGGTTGTTTCACTGTTGTATGACACGTTGCGTGAAGAATTCAGAGCAGAGGTTTACCTTGGACATCTTCGTGCGCAGCTTCATTGTGTGCCAACGAAGATGAAGCGAGAGGTGCCACTGAAACATGTCTTCAAAGCGTTATCCTTTCTCAAGACCGTTTATTATCTTGTAAACTAGGATGAGATCCCCTCGTTGTTGCCTGTAATGCAAAGGGAATAAATTAAGGCATGTCAGTCTATCTGTGTAAGTGTGGTTCTTTAGACCTCTGACTAGCTTTGTTGCCCGACACTGCACTGTTGTGGCTATATATTTTTTGAGTTTTACAGCCTACTTTGGTGCATGCGATTACCTTAACGCAATAACCCGCTACCAAACGTGAACTCAGGTCAGTTAGTAACAAATTTTCACATATTTTCACTGCTTATTGGTGCTCGTGGATGCGTATTGAGACGGATCTTCCTGTTTTTCCACAATAAACCGTGAAACAAGCTTCACATGAGATTTTGCACAGTTCCCTCAAGTCTGACGACGACTTGGGGATCCATTGTCAAAAATTTACAAAATCAATTTACTCATTTTCCCAAAGGAAAATGAATGGAAATTTCTTGTGACGCCTGCCTTCCCGTTTATGCGATTCCTCCAATTTTCAAGCTTGACGTAACGTTTTTAAGGAGTTGCAGAGCAAAACCCCTTGGCATCCTTAACCTACGTACCCTTAACCTTAAGAGATACAGATAAATTTCTATGATTGCTTTTACAATCAAAAAGTATGCTAATAATTTTGAGAGCAGAGCCCATACAGGCTAATATTGATCATGAAAGCCAGTGTTTATGCTTTGTTTCTCCTACAGTGCAGTTTCCTGGGAAAGTCTTCGACGTTTTCCAGTCACCTTCGTGCACGTCATATCCTCTTACTCCTATTATCTCAACGTGGAGATTGATTCTGAATATCCATTTTTTCCAAATTCGGCTACGAATGGTGAAGAAAAAAGGCAGTTCCTACTTCATATATTCAGAAGATGAATTGGCGAACATACGTTTGTTTTCGATAATTCTCATCAGGCGTTTACATTTATAGGGTGATTAAGTAAATTGACTATGCGGGTTAGTAGAAAAAAAGGAAGAACGGTTGTCAGGGGAGGGGGAATGGGGGGTCAAAACGGGGTCAAAATTTTGCTCCGCGTTAGGGGGAGCTGGTAGTCGGTTGAGGTGTTAAGCCGCTGGCTGTTGGATTAGCAGTTTTTGACCATGGTAACTGTGGTGCCGCAACGAAATTCTTTTGGGCGCAAAGGATGGGTCGGCGTAGCCTGATTGCGGCCGCTTCTGCCGTAGCCAGGAGACGCTGTCCAAGAAATTTTGAGTAGCTTGCGGGTACCTTGTAGATAACTCGGAAGGCCTCTTTGGCATCCACGCGATGGTCAGAGTCTACCAGATGCGCTAGAATGGAACTGTTAACACCCTTTAGTTGACCCTTTCCTAACCATGCTGGGATGTGTTCTCGGACTCTTTTGGACAAACGCCGACTCGTGCGACCAATGTATCCCGCTCCACAGGAACAGGTAAATGAATATATGCACATGGATGTGGTCTGGGCTGGCAGTTTGTCCTTGATCTCTCCGTATAGGATGGGAGCAGTCGAGAAGAGTACGTGGGCGTTGGCTGCTGGGAAGGTGGTTGCTACAGCTTGACTCAGGCGCCTCCTTAGAAGTTCGCTTGGGCCGTCCCCTTGAAATGGGACCCTGATAAATATTCGTTTCTTCTCTGCTGTTAGCATTGCAGGTTTTGGTGGCCTTTCAGCCATGTGCTTAGCGATAAATCGACTGGGGTACCCATTTTGTCGAAATACACATTCAACAATCCTCAGCTCCTCTTCTATGCTATCATTCGAGCAGATCTGTTTCGCCCTTTGCATCAAACATCGTACTAAATTACGTTTGAAGTTTAACGGTACGAAGCTAGCAAAATGGATGTATTGCCCGGACCACGTCTTCTTACGATATACCTTCCGTTGAATGCTCCCATCAGCCCTTCTACTCAGTAGTACATCAAGGAATGGGAGTGATCCAGATTCTTCTACTTCTACTGTAAACTTGATAGACGGATGCACCTGATTCACTTTATTCATTAGAGCTGAAAAGTCCGTTTGGTCTGATGCAACAGCAAATATGTCATCTACGTAACGTTTGTAGTACATCAGATTATTTATCTGGTGGCTAAGTTGCGTAGCCTCTAGTTTGCCCATGAATATATT
>JAYGXS010000003.1:1855644-1954330 GCA_036362985.1 Ligula intestinalis | reverse complement strand
AATATATTCATGGGCAAACTAGAGGCTACGCAACTTAGCCACCAGATTAATAATCTGATGTACTATAAACGTTACGTAGATGACATATTTGCTGTTGCATCAGACCAAACCGATTTTTCAGCTCTAATGAACAAAGTGAATCAGGTGCATCCATCTATCACATTTACAGTAGAAGTAGAAGAATCTGGATCACTCCCATTCCTTGATGTATTACTGAGTAGAAGGGCTGATGGGAGCATTCAACGGAAGGTATATCGTAAGAAGACGTGGTCCGGGCAATACATCCATTTTGCTAGCTTCGTACCGTTAAACTTCAAACGTAATTTAGTACGATGTTTGACGCAAAGGGCGAAAAGGATCTGCTCGAATGATAGCATAGAAGAGGAGCTAAGGATTGTTGAATGCGTATTTCGACAAAATGGGTACCCAAGTCGTTTTATCGCTAAGCACATGGCTGAAAGGCCACCAAAACCTGCAAGTGAGGTCTTAGAGTAGTCGGGCCAGAAGACAGAGAGAGGGAGATCTTTCATTGGGTAGGTCGGCCTGGAGATTTTGGGCAGAGAGGCAACTTGCGTCGGGCACGCGTGCAAGCTCCTCATTCGTCGCCTCATGGATGCGAGAACTATGATTGGCTGATCGAGACGTCGAGAAAGCACATCGGTGAGCGTTTGGGAAAGTGCACTTCGACGCGAGCTAGTCAGGCAGGCACGACCCACTACAGCCTCTTTCACATCACCTTAACGGTGACATGTATGGCAAAGTTTGCTTATGTGCTCATAGTTATCGGTGGGTTAAAACAATTCTTCATACAGACTAATTACTGCACTTTATGACACAAAACTTAACAGAATACCGTAAAATAATTTTTAAATCTTAAATTGTTGCTTGTTTCTGAAAATTTACTTGGCTTCACTTCAGTTTGGGCAACTTTGCATAAAACTCTTTAGTTTTGGTAGGGATAAGTTTTCTACTTTTTTATTTATGCTGGAACTTATCCATAGCACAATGCATATTAATAAAAATGTTGGTTCTGTCATACCTAAGAGCACACGACGTTTCCGTGATATAAGCCTACTCATAATGTAGCCAAAATTATCGCCTATTTCGCTCTATAACGTTCACTACGATGGCAGTTTTCCAAACTACAGTCTTTCTTATTATTCGATTCTCTCAGTTTATCAACATAACCTGTCCAAATATGTAGTAAACTACCAAGTTAAATTTCGTCATGTAAGTTGCATGCAGGACTTGCCATGCGAAATTACGTATAGGCAATGCAAACCTTGAGATTGAAGCAAGTATAAGATGGCTATCCACGCGCTTAAGACGACACAGATAACGAGGAAACCTTCTAGCCGTCTTCGGGTCAGGATGACGAATAGACCTGAACATGCGATAGCGTCAGCGTACAAGTGGCCAAGTTACGTGGGACCTTCAACTGCTGGCATCACAGGAGGACCTAAGAGTTATACGGACGCGAACAGCGCCGTCAGGTCGTGTTAACCAGAAGACCCCAGCATCACACGACGGCCGTCCGAATAAGCCGCTTGCGCATGGACCAATGGGAAGCGAAATGGGTAAAAAGACTGTTTGTCCTTAAATTGATTGCTGAGGACAGAAGGCGGGATCTGATGCCCTCGAAGAGAATGTGCTGCAGGCATGGAGAACACGGTGCAGACCAGACGACTGCTGCAAAATTGAGGCACATGCGCAGACACTGATTCACCCGCAGAGACTGTTACAGTAAACTCTTCTCTACTATCCTGATTGTCTTCTATTCCACACATCCAAATGGGGGAAATAGCAAGTGGCGGCGCGGATGAAAACAAGAGACCAAAACAAGGGACTGCAAAAAGTGAGTAATTTAGAACCAAGGCTGAAGATCTTAAAACCACAACAGATGAATAGCACGGCTCATATCGTAGAGCTGCAAAAAGACCGGAAGTAGGCAGGAATTGACGACCGAAGGAGGTGGCTTGAGGACAGGATCACAAAATTCAGCTATGAACCCAACGACGGATTTTCTTTCGCGGATTCATCATCAGAGACATGAGTATAAGACAGTAGCAAAAGCGGGTGCATACACACAAGTTTGCGGTTTTTATAGGATACAGTCATTACTGCAAAAATACAGAGACAATTAACATTAATTGCCATCTTGCGCGTGAATAGTTTGTTGAACGGCACGCGGGCTCTGACCAGTTAAACTTTTATCACGGGTGGTGGGCTCGGGCGTGATGATTGCTCAGCCATCCGACCCTCCGGTGCTGGCGTAAGATGAGGCTATGGCCTGCCGGTTCTCCAAGTGACGACTTGCTTTGGCGAAATTGATTCTCAGCACTGAATAGGGATTTGGCAAATTGTTGCACTTGTTTATGGATTGGCGCCCGTGAACCATGACTCAATTAGTTCTCGGCTCACCCGATTGTCACCTCTTGCGAGAAACTCGGCCTCATCAAATTTGAACGTGTGGCCGGGTCTCGTCGAATGAGCCGTAACTTGAGAATCGGCATCATTTCGCCGCACTGCTGCCACGTGTTCGGCAATTCACGTTTTCAGAAGTCTGCCAGTTTGTCCGACATATTTGCTTTGCCCGCAACTGCACCAAATCCTGTAGACCACCCCAGATGCTTCTTGCCGTGGCAGTGGGTCTTTTGGCTTCTTTAACTGACGCCTAATGGTTGCTTCTGGACTGTGTGTGACTCCAACTCCAAGTGGTGCGAGAAGGCGGCCGAGAGCTTTCGATACGTTTTCGACGTACGGGATCGCTCGCCGAATTTTGGGGTCGGTGCGCCTTTTTTGGCCGTCTCGTTTGCACTGACACCGTTTGACGAAGTTGCGCGGGTAGCCATTTTGTCTGAACACCCGTCGAAGGTATTCTACCTCGGAAATTGTTTACCTTCTTATTCACTGCCAATAGTGTGTCTTGATGTAACTGCGTTTGTGGCTGATTGGGTAATTGCTGTTGTAATTCAGTACTTGCATCGTGTTTGGCACTTCCCTCAATACTTTAGTCTTTAGACCATCACAATCTTTGCGACAGACGAGGACATCAAGAAAGGCCAGCTGGTTGTTCTCTCTTTCTTCGATCGTCATTTGGATGTCCGGGAAGACGCTGTTGAGACATTCCTTGAACGTGAGCACCTGATCCTGTTCGATGACAACGGAGGTGTCATCCACATACCGCGCCCAGAATTTTAGTCAGTGTTGTTGGAAAGCCAGTGACTCCAGCCATTGCAGGACCACCTCGGCTATGAGTCCCGAACTTGGTGAACACATCGGTGTCCCCTTCACTTGCTCGTAAATTATACCGTAGACCGTTAAGATACGTCCTGAGAAATAACTACAGGAGCTGAAGGATTTTCGCGTGTCTATGACGCCCCAACTTGTCGTCGGACTAACAGAAAAAGTGCAATGGGCAACAAAAACTTCAGAGCTGCCGAAAAAAACAAACATTTATGCAGGATCGGAGTTTGCCCCTGCAAAAATGGCTGATCATTCCTCGTAGTGATGCATTTCGACGATTCATGCATCAACCGGCACTTTGAGTCGGATGGTATTTATATGCACGTCAAACAATGATGGTAATGACGGAGGCTACGCGACCGAGACTTACTGAGGCCACAGCTACCAATCACGTTTCAACCTATGTAACTAAGACATATTCAGCCAGTGAAATGAAACATTTGCTCACCCAGATGAGCAAACCTCTGGCAAAACTCAAAGCAAACGGTGCATTCAGGCCCAGGGATTGGTTTTCCATGAAACCAAACGACAGAGCCCCAGCAATATTGTACGTTCAGCCAAAATTACAAAAAGAAAATATCTCTTAGGCGCATAGTCTCCTTTTGCAGGATACCTACGTACGGTTAAGCAAAAGGGATGTTTTTTTCCTCTCATGTTCCTGGCAGTAGGCTCAACAACAACCATAGCTTCTGTCAAACAGTTCCTTTGATGAATAAACAATCTGCAGTTAGATCCAGACAAATCCATGGTATCCTTTCGATGTTGTCGCACTCAGTAACTTCATCCCAACAGCAACTAGCGGTTGATGTCATGGGTAAACTTCTAACCAAATGCTAGGACGACAGCGAGAAACCCCTGAAGTCTGAACGTCTGCTCGAACTTCTACGTTTTTGTCTCAAAGTCTACTTCACACTGGGTTGAAAAATGTATGACCAAAGTAAGGGCTTTCTCCTATCAGGCCTGATTGCTGAAGTGGTACTCCAAAGAATAGAAAACTTGGTCTTCAGCAAGTATAAACCAAAGTTTTTGGCTCGTTATGTCGATGACACTTTCGTCACTGTCAAAACATCTGACAGTGTACGCCTCAAATAATTACTTAACTCGATTGATCCAAATATCCAATTCACGATGGAAGTGAAAAGAGACAACCAACTACCCTTACATGATGTTCTGGTGCACGGGTGTTCAACTATACTACTGCAAACCACAGTATTCAGAAAGTAGACCAGCACAAATCACGTACTACATTCAACAACAATCAGCCCATGTCCAAAATCGTAGCTGAGTTCGTACTCTTTTCCTAAGAGTTGAAGCACATTGTAGCACACCAGCTGACAAAAGAGTTGACAAAAAATACCTCTGGGAACTCTTCCGAGGTAATGGAAGCCAAAACTCATGAAACAAAGCAAGCACCGAGTGGACAGATGATGGCCAGTGAAATAGCAACCCGAAGTCTGGAGAGCCATTTACTACCTAGAAGGGGTCTCCGAAGCAGTCTCACGACTACTACAACCTGCTGGCCTAGGCATAGCCCATCGACCTCTGGTGACAATACACCGCCGATTGATGCAACTTAGAGACAGGCTGCTCCCTACGGAAACCTCTGCAGCTGTCTACAAGATAGGTTGCAACGACAGACACTGTAATAATGTTGTAGAAGCAGGCCGCAAATTGCAGCCAGGCCTACATGAGCACAAACCAGTGGCTCGGAGATTAGACCCAAGCTTGAAACTTGCAGCACACATCACAGAGACTAGCCAAGACTTCGATCTTCAAGGAGCAACCATCGTATACCGATAAACCTCAAATGCTGACAGGCTAACGCTGGAGACATGATAATCAAATGCTAACTCTGTCAATAGCCATCTAAGCCTACCTACGGCCTACAAATTCTTGCGCCATTATGCGGGCCAATCGGCGCACAAAGCCAAACCGAACGTCAGAATGGCAAGCGAATAGTGTCCCACAACTAACTGGCCAGAAGACAAAAAACCCATTGATCCGGTGCTAAGACGGTCGAGAACCGCTGCTCTCTGACTTGGGTTTCTTTGAAGTTCCAGAATACCGGCGTTAACAGTCTCCAGGTAACTTTCTGCATGTCTTCTTAGTGCAGCCATAGAAAAGGCTATATGGTTTCTTCGTAAACTTTTCCAGTACTGTCTTGGGTATTCACCTCGGTCTATACAGTCTGATAGGAATTTGGCTGTTACGTTTGCCTCAGCAAGCCTGGTGTCAAACTTGAGGAATCCATTGAGTTCCTTTAACACCGCGGGATCTTTGGATTGTCTAAGTTCCGCAAATATTCCCATGGTTAATATTAGAAGTCAGTTTTATTTTTGGCAAACAATTTTTTTCAGCAACTCTACATCAGACCAAACATTTGCAAGGGAAATTGTCGCTGTACATAACAATCAAAGTTTGAATAGTTAGAAAAATCAATAACTATCTAACACGGGTGCTAATTGGCCAACGCGGACTATGTCAGTTTGCGCATGTAGGCCATGTCAGCAGCGGTTCTCGACCGTCTTGAAACTCTAGAGAGAGTAGCATTTGAAGACTATGTACAAACAATAAAAAACAGAAGAATCGAGGCCAGGTGGACTAAGCTTCTTCGAAGTGTCAAACCAATAAAAGCACCGACCACCCTCCCAAACAATCCGGAGAGGTACGTGCATAACTATTCATCAATCTGTCCTGACAAAACCCTCAAAGAAGTACTATCCCTAGGCCCTAGATTCTGTATTGCACGAAAAAGGCTGAGACAAATTGAATTAGAAACTGAATTTGAGAGCCTCTTTAACCAAACCTCCGATCTAAAATCTTCCATGCCTAAAGAAGTTGATTATCTAAAGTCAACCCTGGTTTACTGTTGTCAACAGTACTTAAGAAAAAATCCAATGAACAAAGGCCCCTTAAATAAAGCCCACCTTGATAGCCTAAAAGGGCTACGAAGAAATGAAAATATCGTGCTAACCAGACCAGACAAAGGATCTGGAATAGTACTGATGGATAAGAATGATAACGTCGCAAAACTAGAAGCAATTTTAGCAGATCATACAAAGTTCTCAAAAGCTGAGACGGACAAAGATCGCACAGATACTGTTGAAGGTCAGCTGACTACAATTCTCAAAGACCTCCACAAAGAAGGTATTTTGACTGACAAAGAGCTTGAAACACTCAGACCTGTAGGAACGACGATACTTAGAATGTATGGACTTCCGAAAATTCACAAACAGGGGCTTCCCTTACGTCCTATCCTGGATATGAGAAACTCTTCTTACCACACCATTGCTAAATAGCTGGTAGAAAAGTTGAAACTTCTTGGAAGTTACATGTATCCTAGAAGCCTGAAAGACACATTTGAATTTGTCAAAGCTATAAAGAATATGAACGTTGCAAGAAGTAAGATGCTCTCATTAGATGTATCGTCACTATTCACCAATGTACCCGTGGCAGAAACCATAAACTACCTCTGCGACGTTATTCAGGACACCAACTACCAGATAGGTATGCCCGTGAAAACCCTCAAAGATCTCACGCGATGCACACAAAATATCCAATTTCTCTGCAATGGTCAGTTTTACAGACAGATTGATGGTGTGGCGATGGGCTCACCACTTGGACCGTTTCTTGCAAATGTCTTTATGGGCAAGATCGAGAAAACGAGTCTAGGGGACACCATCAATGACCTTGCATTCTACGGTCGATATGTAGATGATATCTTCTGTTTGACTGACTATAACACTGAAATTGACGCCTTGGTCGCGAAGTTTAACGACGCTCACCCATCGCACAAGTTTTCTGCTGAGACTGAAGTGGACGATGAAATTGCGTTTCTTGACGTCCTTCTGCGAAGGCAAGAGGATGGATCTATCCTACGCAGGGTTTTCCGAAAGAAAACCTGGACAGGACAATACACTAACTTCCACAGTTTTGTCCCCCTCAATATAAAACGAAATCTGGTCCAAGGATTAGCAGCTAGAATACCACAGATCTGTTCTCCTGAAACTGTCGAAGCAGAACTCCAACAGCTGCAGCATACACTAATTGAAAATGGATACCCGGAAAGGTTCATCCGCAGAAATATTGGTGAACGCACCAAAAAGCCTGTCACCTTAACTGCAGAAAAGAAAGACGCGTTCATAAGACTGCCTTTCTTAGGCGATGCAACCAGCGAGCTGGTCAGACGACGCTTGAGGACTGCAATCACAAACGATTTCCCAGCGGCGAACTTACGTGTGCTCTTTACGAACTCTCCCCTCCTACGATTGGGAGGTAAGGACAGACTCCCTTTGAAGGCCACATCAATGTGCATTTACTCTTTCACTTGCTCCTGTGGAGCGGGATACATCGGCCGTACATTGAGGCGTCTCGAAAAGAGGGTATGTGAGCACGTACCGACCTGGCTAAGTAAAGATGAAACTAGATCGATCTCGAGTGCTATTCTCGCACATCTAGTCGATACGAACCATCGAGTCGATACTAACGAAGCCTTTAAGGTGGTCTACAAGACACCATCTAATTTTTCCAAAGGCCTACGCCAACGGATGCTTGCTACAGCCGAAGCAGTGGCTATAAGGCTAGCAAATCCAGTGCTGTGTTGTCAGAAGACTCTGACACAAGCTCTGTCACTTCCATAGCCTAAACCGACACCAGGTGGCGATAGGATTTCGCCCCTCCCAACAAGTGACAATCCCTCAACCAACATGCTGACATGGCTTACATGCGCAAACTGACATAGTCCGCGTTGGCCAATTAGCACCCGTGTTAGATAGTCATTGATTTTTCTACCTATTCAAACTTTGATTGTCATGTACAGCGTCAATTTCCCTTGCAAATATTTGGTCTGATGAAGAGTTGCTGAAAACAATTGTTTGCCAAAAATAAAGCTGACTTCTAAATTTAAATATGGTTGAAATTTATAAGGTGTATCTTGCATAAAATATCCAGGAATTCGATAGGACAGAAGTAAAGGTCGTTTAATCAGAAGCCTACATACTACTGAAGAATCAAAGTCAACGCATATTCAAAACTAAAGCCGTTTCTGTGGATAAGATTCCAAGATAAGGCATATTACAGTAGTCGCCAAAAATCACGCAACATGTCGCTATATGCGGAAGATTGATACTCTTTCAATAATCTGCATTGACTGAGGTTTTAATACTGATTATCATGTAGTCTATTCAGATGTTATCCAAAGTTAATCCATAGTCCCACATTTATCGCTGAGCCAAACCTGTAGTCGTCTTATGGTATCGTATCCGAAGATAACCTTGTTCTATATGCAAACATCGTGGTCGTGGTAACCGAATAAGTTTGGTACGGTTGTTATCGTGTGAATCCCTCAATGTTTTTGTGCAAAGTTGCCTACAGTAAAACGCTAGGAACTTTTGTAAACATTTAGGTAAATGTTCATATGACCTTACATGTTACAGCTATTTTGAGAGGAAAGATTATTTGGGAAGCAGGAACGAACTTTTTTGTAAATTCTCGACGCTGGCACACCAGGTTTTCTTCAGACTTGAGGGAACTGTTTAAATAACGTTGCGCATCTTATATTACTTGAGATGCCTATTTTCAACTTCATGCAAATTTTACAGCTATCTCAGTTACCCGTAGTTTAACAAAGGCAGCTAAATAATAGAGCCATGTCTGCAGATAAAATTGAAGTTCGGCGAGCGCTTACATGCAATGTTGATGAACAGCCCTTGCGAGAAGGATTTAACAGACTGAATACTGGTCCACCTGAATGGTCTGACATCCGGTTTCTGAGGTTAAACCTTGAGCAGTGTATTTTACTGCAGCTGCAAATGAAGAAGCTTCGTGGCGTGTGCTTAAACTCCAGTTACAAAACTCAATTGTCCATGTGAATGATTCCTACTTGGTAGTTACATGTTTACTTTAATTTCAATATTTTTGTTTTTTTCCTTGAATCTATCAGATGCAATCTTGCTGCTAACACGACCAAAGACACTTTTTCGTGCGTAGACGAGCTGAAGAATCAAATTTTATGTACTAAGCACATGATTTCACTTGACGTTCAAAGTCTCTTCACAAACTTGCCACTGGACGAAACCATTGACATGATTTGTGAGCATGCGGCTAAAATACGTCTCAAAGCATTGCTAACTACGGGAAATACTACAAATATGCACAAATAATGTGCAGTTCCTGTTCAACGGGCAGCTGTATCGACAGATCGATGGCGTTGTTATGGGCAGTCCATTAGGAACAGTCGTTGCAAATACTTTCATGTTGAGCCTTGAACGAAAATTGACCAAACACAAAGAAAAGGCTGCTTTTTATAGACGATACGCGGATGAAATTTCTGTCATGGACGAAAACCCTAAGGAGGCAAAAATGCTTCTTAAAGCTATGAATGAGGAAGATGCAAAGATCAAATTTACGATCGAGCATGAGAAGGAAGACACACTGACTTTCTTAGACGTTCTTGTCTGCAGGCGCGCAGATGGTTCCATTCAAAGGTCCATCTATCGAAAAACCATGTAGAAAGAACAAGACATGCCTTCTCTTAGTTTCGTTCCAATTCAGAGGAACCGAAACTTGGTTTTGAACCTTTTGAATAGAGCCACTAGAATGGGTTCCGAGGATACGATCGCTGAAGAGAGGAGTTTTGTCAAGAATGTGCTACTTGTAAACGCCTGTCCTGAGGAATTAATTGATGAGTATTAAGACCGCAGACAAGAAATCACTCCTGAAATATCAGTGCCAGACAGCTGGTGAGCTTCTTCCTCCCTTTAAGGGTGATAATATATCCAACGTGATAAAACGGAGGCTTCGAGACACAATAGAAAGAACTTATTCCACTGCTAAATTGTTGTACGTAAGCACAATAACGGCTATTCCATTTCGACTGACTAAAGACCCTCTGCCTATGCATGCTACTTTAAACTGTGTTTATGAGCTCACATGTAGTTGCGGATGCAAATACATTGGGCGCACGCAAGGGCAGTTGGCAACACGGTCGGCTGAACACATGCCAAAGTGGTTGCTCATGTACGACAATAAAATACCTAAGCGTTCGATCACAAAGCACGTAGTGGATACTGGTCATACAGTAAGTCCTGCCCAATTTTTTTCGTTCTTCTTTGATGCTGCAATTTAGATGGCCTTGTTTTTGTATGTTTGGCATGTTTAGGTCTGACTGGCGTAGCCGTGATAATTTTCAGCCTGCTAGTACTGCAGATGTTATTGGTACCTAGCAATTTTGGGAGTGTTCGTCAGCTGCTGCCTTTAGCTGTGGAACGTACGAGAGACTGTAAACATTGAATTTGTGCAGAAAAATCCATAAAAACGACAAGGTCATGGAAAAATGTCACGTAGGCTAATCAATAATAGTAGCAACTTAAAGTACACCGTCGCGAGCGAAAGTGGGAAAAACAATTTCAGGGCAAGATGAGAGGGGGGGAGAGCTGGCTGTTACCAAAGCAAAGTTAGGTTAACGACGTGCGCCAACTGTTGATATAGGTCGGCTTTTAGCCACCGTATAAAGGCAGCCTCCATGTAGCGCAAGCTACGACTTATTTGGCCCGAATAACCACTCGGAAGGATGTTTGGGTGTTCTGGATGACCCGCACCAAGTAAGACATTATGTTTTCCTGCTTTCAAATACCATCTTGGCAGTTGCTTCCTAGATCTGACTGCTTATTGCTCTTCTGTTCGCCCAGTTAACTTGCGTTGGCAAGTTCATCTTAATTTATACACATATTTTGAAATGGCGTGTACTGGAAAGGCATCCTTTGCACGTGGAACTAGCTTTGTAGGATTAAAAAAAACGAGCCCCATCGCATTGTTTGTCCTTTCAATGGTACAAGGTAGGGGTCGCTTGATAGTACTCGAGATGTTTGTTTGCATCAATTTTTGTGTACAAATTCAATTGTTATACTCTCTTGCCGAGGCTTCCGCCAATGAGCACTTGAAAAATCTCCTTGTACCAATAAATTTTGCATTTCTCGTCTGCTTTCAATTTGTACCAACGAAAAATGCTCTTAATCCTGATAACTTATCGGAAGCCGAAGGGAGGGTAAACAAGGGAGTGTGGGCCGTTCGCAAGACCAAAACAAGCATTGAATGTAATAGTAGTAGTAATAGTATAAAAAAACTATAGCTGTATAGTATAGTTGTATAGTACTATTCACACAACTGCATTTTTCAGATGCTTACGCAACCCCATTTGCTGCTTAGGATAAGAATACATTATGATGGGATTGGTGGTTGATAGAAGCAGCTACTATGATGAAGTTCTCACAGTCGAAATTTTACAATTTCTTTTCAATCGAGAAGAATAAAAACAAGGCTTGCTGTTTTGGCCTATCGGCCTTATATAAAATAATTAATATTAAGGGCACATATGACGCAGGAGAATACAAAGAAGATTACAAGGAAAACAAATTAAAAGGATGATTGAGATAGGGTGAAGAGTTTCAGTTTAGCTTCAGTTTATTTGGTGAGGATAATAGGCAATGCCTTTGAAAACCCTATTTAGCACGTGTACAAGCACCTATAAAAATTTACCACTTCTAACATAGTATTGGCAAACAGTGAGTAGCAGTTTTTACCATATATGTCTGGTTTTTAGAGGTCAGACTTGGAGGGAGGAGAGTAGCATTGTTTTTTACAATATATGTCTGGTTTATAGAGTTCAGACTTGGAGAGAGGAGAGGGGACGCATGTAATTATCCAAGCATTGTTTGTACGTCTGAAGGGAAGTGGCCTCCACGACTGACTGTGAAGGTTGTTTCACTGTTGTATGACACGTTGCGTGAAGAATTCAGAGCAGAGGTTTATCTTGGACATCTTCGTGCGCAGCTTCATTGTGTGCCAACGAAGATGAAGCGAGAGGTGCCACTGAAACATGTCTTCAAAGCGTAATCCTTTCTCAAGACCGTTTATTATCTTGTAAACTAGGATAAGATCCCCTCTTTGTTGCCTGTAATGCAAAGGGAATAAATTGAGGCATGTCAGTCTATCTGTGTAAGTGTGGTTCTTGAGACCTCTGACTAGCTTTGTTGCCCGACGCTGCACTGTTGTGGCTGTATATTTTTTGAGTTTTAGAGCCTACTTTGGTGCATGCGATTACCTTAACCCAATAACCCGCTACCAAACGTGAAATCAGGTCATTTTGTAACAAATGTTCACATATTTGCACTGCTTATTGGTGCTCGTGGATGCGTGTTGAGACGGATCATCCTGTTTGTCCACAATAAACCGTGAAAAAAGCTTCACATGAGATTATGCACATTTTCCTCAAGTCTGACGACGACTTGGGGATCCATTGTCAAAAATTTACTAAATAAATTAACTCATTTTCCCAAAGGACACCTTACCTTGAATGAAAATTTCTTGTGACGCCTGCCTTCCAGTTTATGCGATTCCTCCGATGTTCAAGCTTCACGTAACGTTTTTGTGGAGCTGCAGAGCAAAACCCCTTGGCATCCTTAACCTACGTACCCTTAACCTTAAGAGATACAGAGAGATTTCTAGGATTGCTTGTACAATCAAAAAGTATGCTAATAATTTTAAGAGCAGAGCCCATACAGGGTAATATTGATCATTAAAGCCAGTGTCTATGCTTTGTTTCTCCAACAGTGCAGTTCCCTAGGAAAGTCTTCGCCGTTTTCCAGTCACCTTGGTGCACGTCAAATCCTCTTACTCCTATTATCTCAACGTGGAGATTGATTCTTAATATCCATTTTTTCCAAATTCGGCTACGAATGGTGAAGAGTTCGCTTACCTTTATTGCTGACGAAGGGCGATAAGACGGTTCATTCGGAAAAGTCAACATACATGACTACTCACTTGTTTGAAGTAATATAATTATATATGTAAGCAGTAATCAAGTTGTTGCCAATTAACATGTACAAGTAGGTGTGAGGAGATGGTGAAAAACGCTCCTTAGGCATTGCTCAGGAATTTTAGAAATTTAAATGCCATTTGAGTGATTTAAGGACAAAAAATTTCGCTCATGGGAGAAAAGTATATCCGAGATAGGACCGACATGCTTCTGAGAATGTTTTGTGCGAGTCAGGAGGAGCCCATCGCGTTTAATATTTTTATCCAAATGGTCAAACGATGAGAAGACTGTAGAGGTCACGAGAACCTCCAGAAGAGCTATAGGTGCGACCATGGCACGCACTCGCCGTTTGTCTGGTCCGCTAACAAGATGACAAAAACGGTTATGATGGTCGCGGTCGAGAGCAGTCTGTAATGGGTCGATATGAGGAAAAACCTTACGTGTTCGCGTAGCATAGGACCACAAGTTGCGGTAGGGGGTAATTGCCGACAGCACGAACGTATTTGCCTAAATGTTATGGCGAGACAATTCTGTAAGGAGACAATATTACTACTGAAAAATGTTTTATAGCATGTAAACATTTGGCGTCCAGCACTACTGAAAGGCTCTTGGTTGTACGCATGGCTGTGCTGGTCAAACTTCGTCTTAAAGGTTTCCAGGGATGGGTGCATGACACTTTCTGCAAGCAGAACATACCATGCCTGAATAACTGTCTTGGAGAAAAAGAAGTAACTTCAGTCCAGTCTTACCCCAGTCACACATAGTTTTAGAGGTTGTCCTCGCAAGCCGGTGATAGTGGCCAGCTCAAAGAAATTATTGAATGGGAAGCAACAGTTCTGACTCCGCAGCATAGGAAATGCCTATATAGGGTGACTGCGTAGCTGTCTCTTATCCAGGGAAATCAAGTCAAGAGTAGACATGCGTGTCTCGTAAACTAGTAAGACTGCCCTTGATGCCATAAGAAGAATAACATATTGCGGCCTGACTGGAAATTAAAAGTAGATGAGCAAGCTATCCCGTACGTAGGCAGCCATGGCTTTAAGCTAATCGCAACGTGTTTAAATGAGTTAGATAGTTACTAGTGAACAACATGCCCTGAGTCCCAGAGAGACGCAGTTCTCGGAGTTGAATTCACTCTGTTTTCCGTACCTTAAACAAAAATTCGCTGTTCAAGTCGGTCAGTACTCTGATGCAGAGAGTGGACGAAAATGACTAAAAAAGTAAGGAGGTTCTCCCATGCGTACAATACAAGACCTGCTGCCTGCGAGCAAGCCATCAAGATTTAAGTAAAATGCGTCTGATGCCCAATTCTCACGTGGGTAAGACTGCTATAGAGGCTTACCTCGTAAAGAAGCTGAAGTACACGCTTCCCGCTTACATGGTATGCGCATAGTAAATGCCTGTGGTGGTGAGGTGGTACTGATTGGAGAGTCATAGAGATTAAGAGCACAAAGCTTCTTAACGCTTTAATTTAATCCTTTGATCTTTAACGCATGTTTAATGGAGAGGCATATAGCCGAGTAAAAATTGGTTAACTAGTCTCACTGAGGTAGAATCATCTGTGTTCGACCTGGCCTATACATAGGTGCGCATGTGTGGTAAAAGTATCATCAGAATAGGCTGGTAGCTGATGTGTTTATGATGGCGGTGAAATTGTTAGTGGAATGGCACTTTCAGAGTGGGAGTTAGTACCTCTGGAGAGAAATGAGAGACGGCATATCTCACAGCCGATTGTGTGCCAGAGTTCGAGAGCTGATGACTATAGTATTGCTGGCGTCATTCCGGCATTTTATTAGGGCATTATGCAGCCTATTGTTCTCAGCAAGAAGGTTGGTAACTTCAGCGTTTTAGATGTCAAACTATGCGATATGGTAAAGGATGTTAAATCCAAAATCAGCGTCACGGGGCTCTGACCTTATATTTTAGTTTCAAAAAAACGAACCCAGCATCCACTTTTTCGTTATAGTCAACTTCAGTGAGCCGCAATACGCATGTTGCATTGCATGAACCATCAAGAGAGGAGTGTGGCCCACCTTTTGCGATTGGTTGATCAGCAGATGATCCGAAATGAAAGCACACTACAGGCAGCTAGAGTGGATGGATTCACTATATCATGGTTTTGTGACTGTTATGTTGTTTCTTTTGCGATCTTTGAATCTATAACCCACGGTTAAAAATGAAATGGTTTTGATTTCCAGAATTTGTTAAAAATACCTTTTCTGGTCTTTTCCCCGTCATGGGTATGTAGTTTTATAAGTAAAAAGGGTTGCTTAGGCATCCCAGACGTCTGCTTAAATCCGCAGTAGGTCATGACCTTTTCAGAAAATGAACGATCTGATCTAACCTGGGTTCAATTTTTGACCTTGGTATTCTTACCAGAGCGTATAGCTTTTTACCAGGTGCGTCTGTTCGTTCCTTTCAATGCAACGTGTAGTTCCGCATTCAGCCGACCCAAAGAAGTGTTCACCTGACTGAAAGACCGACTCTTTTCTCCAGGCGAAGGTTTGGTTTACTAAAAGGCAGAGCGAAATAGATCCCAGGTCGGCGGAAGGGAGAAAAAGGAGAGTTGCAAAAGCGAAAAACAGCCCCGTTTCCCTACCCACTTTTGCCGATAAGAGAGAAAGAGAGGTAACCTTTCGATAAAAGACGACGGCAGTCGGCTAGGGTGGATCCACTCCCGTTTTCCTCCACCCCCAGTTTCGTCTTTTTCTTCTTTTGCGCATCGTATTTGCTCGCATTTGGCATTTAGAGTGCATATTCAGTGCCTCTGCCAAACAGTCGTTCAAAAAAACCACGCCATTTAAGTGGTCTTTTACCGATTTTGTGGAGGAAATGGATGGGGGGTTGCACGGGTTCGCACGTGAAAAACGGACCCTGTGCAGCACGCTGGTCTCGTATTGACTAAAAATAAACATGGTTTTGGGTCTACTTTGGCCATTTTTGCTCTCTACATAATGTCAGGTTAAATTTGGCGAAAATTGCACGTGAACTGGGCAAAATGCTACCTTGATTCTTCTGAGTGACTGACGATATAAATAAATTCAAACAAACTTGACTTTGTTCGAAGTGGGTAGGGGCAAGAGGGGAACTCTTCCCAGGCGCATCGTGTTTTAGTAAATACTAATCGATAAGTGCTTTATTTGGCGTCTTATTTCGTTAAAAGTATGACTTGAATGCACCAAGAACTGCTCCGGAAACCTGAATAATTGTCCCGGTGTTGACTTCAAGTCAATCCTTGGGGTTCACTTGAGATTGCATACTCAGTCGAATGCGCACTGCTGGTGCAATGACCTTAGTTATACACGATTGGTTACTGGGAACCAAATGGAGACGGTTGTAATTATGCGGGTTTTCGTTGTTTGCAAGGCCACAAAAACAAGCCAAAATGCCAATTTTAGCTAGCTTCTAATACAGCCTTCATTAAATACGCGTAAAGTACTACTGACAAAGCCAAAGTAGAATAACATATGTAGTTATGGGCTGCCACACAAACTTCAGCACAAGGAGAGTTTGGAAATGGAATCGGATCCATCTGGCTATTGAGCCCACGCCGTACTGGAAGGCTCTATTATCTTCTTGCAGTGACCTAAGTTAATAGTTAGAGCCCTTGCCGTTGCCATCTTACGGCCCCATTCCGCTGAGAACGTGTAGAATTCGGATGCATTCTGTACACAGGTAATAGACAATAGATTGGACGCAGTTTATCTTCGGGTGAAACCTATGTCCACACCCAAGAAGGGCGACATCTGGACTCAGAGACGTCGGAAGTCTTCACCGTAAGGTCTCATGTGTGTCATTCTTGAAGGTGATTAGCCAGACTGGATTAGCCAGACACGGCCGCAAGTGCCCCTGCTAGCAGCCGCACTAAGCAAACGCTCATACAGGATGGGGGCGTGTATACTTCTAAAACAAACTATCATCAGTGAAGATAATTCATAAAGAACCTCAAAGATTCTCGAGATCATTTTTTAAGAAAGATGCTCCGGCACTCAACTGATAACCTTTTTTTATATTCTTACCCGGGTGAATAAGATGTGAAATTCAGAGTTTCCAGGCTATCAGAATACTCCGAAAATGCAAGAACAGTTCGTTTCAGTCCGCTCTGTTGTTATTGGCAATGCCTCACAGAGAATGATCGCTTGTTATTCTAGAAGGGACGCAATAAGTGGTTAAGGTTTTAAAAGCAAACTAAATTCGAAACTATCGACCATTTGCAGACGTATACTATTGATTCTACCTAGCCAGGAAATCAGCCTAAAGCCTTTTAGTTTTATGTTAGAACATCTCGTCCCATTCTGCAAGCTAACGACTTTGCGTGTTTCCGGAATTAGCAGATGGCCCTGCGATTTGCAGGCTTGTCGACAATTCAGTAAAATCACAAATTCTCCCTTGAATGACTCATCGGAAGCCCAAGTTGTACAACTTCTGCCGTGACAGTGCGGTCTGGAGCTAAGCAGCGCAGGAATTGCATGCAAAGTGCCAAAATTTGCTTAAAATTGATAGCCATTCACAAACCCCCATTAATGCGTGAATTTTTAAATAAGTTGTTTGTTTTCTAAACCAGCATCAAGCTACGAAAACGTCCAAAATAGCCACACATTTGACCAATTAATGTAAATAAAATCGTCAGAGTAAATCATAACCACACCATTTGCTCTCTATTAGAGAAGCTTTTCTTCCGCTAAATTTCTTCATAGATATTTCAGGTACTTAATTACAATTACTTTAAGAACATTCTTTAAATTCTCGCAAGTTTCCTCGCTTTTCTGTGATTTCTAGTATTCTTCCAAAAATGTAATTTTTGCTCGATGTCTAAACCAAAAGCGTTTACAATTAGATACTTATTTAAAACAATTAACAAAAACGTGATTCTATGAATGTTAATTGTAGCTGAGAAAGTCAAGTGGGCCAGATTTATTTTTCCAGGAAATAACAAAACACAGTGTATAGCAAAAGAAACGTCCACAATAGAAGTTAAACAATGAATGAGAAGGTTCACGATATAGGTAATTGCATTAACGAGGAAAAAGGCGTACTAAGCACCAGATAAATTGATTTCTTGTTCTAATAATAACAATTGACCAATTGATCTGGTGCTTGATACGTCTTCTTCCTCGTCCATAAGTAGAACAATTTTCAGTAATAGGTTACGCCTTTGAATATTCATTTTACTTCAATATTAAGTTGACGAATATTTGTGAATGTCACCCATTTCCAAGGTAAAATCAACATTAAAAATAGAGAATATTGATTATAAGTTGGATATGGGTGGTTGAAAATGCAAGAACCCACTTTTCTCTTTACAGTTGATTATTTTTACATATTTACTGATTTCCATGCTCCATTCTAAGCTTGCAAATGGAAAAAGAGTGGCCAACTACGTGATATGATTTTACGAAAGTTTTAAGCCTTCTGGCCGTTCCAGTTCTAAATTACGCATACGCAGAAATTATTTTGTAAAATATTTTATGTTGCCACGTGCTTTAGATTCACCGCAATATTCTTCCGGCTTCAGGTACACGATATCATTGCATTTTTGTTCATGGTTTTAAATCTTACATGCGGTAAAAATCAATGCAATCGAAATATCTTTACTGTCTTTTTTGGCAAAACTAAGTTTTAAAATTGAATTGCTTCCTTTTTTCTGAAAAAAAATGCGATGCATTAAACATGGCTTCAGCTGATTTTTATCAACTGAAGACTAGATTCACCGGTTCTGGGATAGATATGATTGACATTTTTGTTTCTTTTACTGGTTTCTCCAAAGTGCACTGCAGATAAATAAAAGGTATGTTTCTGTCGTATTTAATAGCATAGGACATTTCGATTTCGCCAAAATGCTACCTATTACCCTTTCATAACTAGAACTAAGCAGGCAGTTTTTCGTACTAATTCTCAGGATAAAATTCGCTGATTGAATCACAAAAACATGGGCAACTGTATACTTAACTAACAAATCCAATTTCTATAATGTGTTTGCATCAATTACCCCCTTTACTGTATATTTGATCATTTTGCCGATGTGGTTGTTCAATTCGTGTTCCCTCACGCTAACAGAGTGCCTGGAACCAGTCATTCAGCTTCAAACGGAAATATGAGTCTCCCAGAGGCATTTGCGAATAAGACAACTACTGCGGTGACATTTGGAAAGATTAGGGGACACATTCTTTTCTGTAGATACTCCCGTTTAGTTGGATTTCCACTTAGACCGCCAAACCACGCTGCTCGCCCCCCCCCCTGAGCTTTTGAAACGCCTGCGCAGAAAAGGTTAAATGGATTTTGGCAAAAAAAGGTGACAAACGGTGAGAACCGTCATTATGGCATTCTTGGAACTAAAAGAAGTCGAAATGGTTGTTGTTTTTCCCTTCTGGATGTGGTCCAACAGTGTTCAAACAGAAGGTAGGAATGGAGGCAGTTAAAACGAAAATAGACATAAAATGGCTTTCCTCGCATTGCAGCGACTTAACGCAGCATTAAGATTACAGCATGGTATATGAAAAATAAGTATTCTGCTTTCTAGAAAATAAAAGACCACTATTAGTAGACTGCAATTGGCCTATTCTGTCTGCAGCCCCCTATTACCTAGACTGTTCATGTAGCATATTAATTAAAAATTAATTTCAAAGTAGCCATTAGTTTGAATAGATCTGCGCTATTATGCACTCTATTCTCCGACTGCTTTAGGTGCTTTTGTATGGGTTCTATTAAAAGTGAAAAAGATCGCAAAAATTGGCGGAATCTACCAGCAGTTGTACAATGGAGACCAGAATTGACATTTCTGGCTTATCAGTCGCCATCCGACAGAAGTGGTTATTTCGGTCACTCTTGTATTTGTCAGTTCCACTTCGTCATACTGAGAGACCTCGCCGACAGACTGAGATACAATATTTCTGCTAACATAACTCGCATGTGCAAATAAGGAATTAAAAGGTAACCTACGTTCATCCCCCACAAATAGAGGTATCCTGATACTGATAAATCACTATATGACTGCTTGTGAGGGCACCAGAATAAGCTATACTATCGGTTACCCCAACACTATCGAATTATCACAACACTTTCATAATATTTGTAAAACAGGGTTTGGCAATAATTACCCCGACCTCCTAATGGTACAAGTGCCTCTGTACAAAATTGTTGGAAGGGGATAGGATTAGGTTTGAGTTGAGTTGAATGTTCGGGGTAAATTTTAGGAATCTTAAGTTACGATTTAACTTAAAGGTATGTTAAGGAGGTAAACCGTCGCAGTAAAAATCAAAGTTTGGAGGTCTACCTTGAATTACAAAGGTATTACATGGTACAAGAAACAGTTCCGTCTGATATAGGTGGAACGACGCTAAATTACATGAAGGATAATTATTCACATTTGTTGATGAGCGTTCATCTAGTGCGAACGGAACTCACTCTTGTTGTCGCTAATTCTCCTGCCCCGCCAACAGCCATACAGTGATAAGTAGTCTAAGTGGATAGTGCTGCCAGTAAAGAAAAGGGTGAATGCAATGCCAATTTATGGCTCATTAGCCGTCATCAGCTGGTCATACACAATCCCATGTAGTGCACCATCCGAGGCTTTAACTTTTGAATCAGAATCTAATGCTCTAACCATTGAAACACGAGCTCCTTGTTTTGCCGATTGAGGTCAGGCAATATTAATACTTGTTGATGAACTTTCACCAACAGCTAACGGGATTATTAAAAAGTGCCAAACTAAACACTACTTTTTCAAATAAACCTAAAACCTGACCTTAACTCTCAACGTAAAACTTACCCTTACTCTTAAGATCCCCGTATGCTTCACTAAGCACTCACTTCTAGCAGCCTGCAAATGAGTGCAACTCCACTAGTTTTATGGTTTCTTCTAGTATGTGAATTAGGAGACTTAATGCTAGTACTAAAGATAAGAAGTAAATCAGTTTGGTTAGAGTTCAGTTAGAACAGGGAAAGAGGTGCACTTCGGAAATCTAACGAAATGTCATTCGCATCAGTGTACCCTTTTTAAACCCAAAATCTTCGTCACGGAAGACATTTTGGGGCTTAAGTTCGACGAAGCTAACAGTTTTGAAGCTAATGTTTATTTTAAAAAGTTTGGCCAGAATGCTCAACATTAAAATTTGGTATATAAGTCAGAAAGCATGCAGCAAAGCCTTAGATTTATGAAACGACAAAAGACAAACCTAACAGGTTTCAATTGACAGCTTTGCCGGGGTTATCATAACCTCTTATAAATCACTGACTGACCATTAGTGGACTACTGTGTGAACAACCCTCGCGAGATTAGGTATTGCAACTCAAGTTTAAGCCATAACTTTTAAGAAGCAAGTTGAGAACACTTCTGCCAAAAGATTTGCGGTGCATTTAGGATTCTTTAGCTCACGGTGGTGTTTGAATTCCTTAAACTTTTACTTTTACTTGAAATAAAAATCGGTTTCTGCAGATTTAAAAAGACAGCTGGCCTTAATGTTTTCTCGGGTGCAGTCGCTGAATATGGAGGTAGTAACATCGTGAGTGTAGGTAAAAAATTTATGATTTTTTGCTCTATAAAAGAGTCCAAAGACAACGCTAGGGAATCCCAATGAAAGACACCGAATGATAAATTTATTTGATACATGCTTTTAATGATACCCTACTCAGAAAGGTTTTCAATTTCGTAGTGCATCTTAAATAAGTTATTATTCTGTCTGTCCAGTTTATAAATAATGCATAAGCAGAAATTATAGTGTACAGACAAGTATTTTTCTCCATGACTTACATTGAATACGATCTGCTATACATCACTCTTACAATAACATTTATGACCGCTTTTGGGCACGTCCTAACTCCTTCATGAGGTAAAACGAAATGTGTCAAAACTTGTTTGCTACCGCATTTTGGGGACAAAAACTTCACGGTTTAGCCAAAATAATCCTAAACGCTGAAATTGTTCCTTGTGGCATAGTATACGTGGGATTCCGTATTCTTTGTGCTAGGTGCATTTTAGCAACTTTGAACTATATTTTTTCGGTTCAGGAAGGTATATGTTTGAAAGTTTTCTTGCACATTTTGGTCTTCTTTTATAGAATAATGCATATTAATAAAAGGTTTGGTCCTGTCGTACTTATTTGCATAGGAAATGACTTCGAAATCAGGCTTTTCCCGATTCAGCCAAAATGAATGTCCACTCACCTTATTAAACAAAACTCAAAGGTCAGTTTTCCTAACAAATTTCTTTCTCAGTAGATGAAAATAAATGCCAAATTGGAGATAAGGGGGGACTCTGACGATCCTATAATTATTAATCATTAAGGATTCTCGACAGAATCCCAAACATCAGAAAAATAAAAATCTCGTTCGGGTGATCACATCTAATTCTTCTGAACTATAAATTTCAAACTTAAATTTTCTTATAATCTTTTCATGAATTCATGGACATACCATTCTTGTGTGAGTCAAGCGTCCGACCCTGGTGGTTGATGTATAACGCTATTTGTCCAATCGGACTGTTTATAAAACCAGTGGCCAGCCCAGGGCAGGGCAGGCGAAGTCGCAAGCCTTGCTTTCACTTCCTGGACGTCGGTGGACACCATCTAGACTCTTCCGGTCCCATAGGTAATAAAAAAAGTTATATTTTTCAGACAGTGAGGTGCATCGTTACATAGCGACAGTCGCTAAGGTAAAAAAGGAAACTCTAGATGATTGTTATTCCGGGGACACAAAAAATAAATGGCGAAAGCGTGCGAAAATTTCCTGATAGTTCAAACAGCATGAGCGACTGCGGCTACTTTATGTTGTTTGGAGCGAACGCAGAATCGGTGATATGCGTAGAAGTTAGTAAATAATTAGGTGAACTTGCACGGCACCAACACTTCACTTTTTCTCCATGTTTCCTTCCATGCTCGTTTCGATGCCAAGTGCCGCAATAACGAGGCGTTGTAGTTCATGTTTTGCTCACCAGAATAAATTTGCTGACGTTTCGGACGACTGGGCCGGCTGTCCTTTATCGAAGCGTATACTGACTTCGTCAACCAGCAAATGTAAAGTTGCGGCTGTACGTGATGGCTTTGGGCCGATCGATTTTTGTACTCTCGTTGCGTGGCCCTCTCTGTGAATTTTGGCGTAACTTGACGGCAGTTGGTGTTTTGTTTCGTCCCCACGGTAGAGGATGCTGGTTATCCTGCCCCCTTTTCCAGCGGTTTCGTCACAGGATCGTGTTTGTCTGCAAATCCTGACTTCAGTTTGACCGTGTCCTGTCCTTCACTAATGTAATGGCGTAGGACTTTGTAGGCCCAAGGCAGGTCCTGGTGCCAGTTGATAAGGTTGGCGTCTGAGTATCAGGGCTAAAGCGTCAGTCTTTTCGTTCTTGAGGCTGCTCACCCTACGATGGTCGTTCTTTGAATATCAAAGCTGCGGCCAGTTTCTCCGATATGTGTTGCAAGCTGCGAGTTTTGATCTAGTCTCCTGGCTGCCGTTTTGTGTTCCTGTAGGCGGGTCTGCAATTTGCGCCCTGTTTGTCAGACGCAATTACAGTCTGCATCATTGCAGCGTATCTTGTAGACAACTGCAGAGGTTTCGGTAGGGAGCAGTCTGTATTTTGGTTGCATCACTCGGCGGCGTTTTGTCGCCTGAGGTCGATGGGCTTTGCCTACTCCAGCGGGTTGTAACAGTCGGAAGACTCCTTTTATGTAGGGAATGGCCCACAGTTTTATGAGAACTAATATCCAGAAACTAATTTGTTTGGCAAATGCTCTTATTGTCTAGCTTTTTTTAAAGGTTTTGATGTAAAATTCGAACAGAAGGTCAACTGATGGATTAACAAATGGTAAGGTAAAGCTTTCAAATTGAAGGAATATTTTACTTTATCGTTCCCATTTATAGCTATATTTTAAGTCACCGGAACTCGGGAATTATCGGAAATTTTTTATTTTTCCCAACAAGCACTGAATACTTCTTAAACTTCCTTTACGTTTGGATTACTTTTAATGTTGTTCATTAATATTTATAATTTTTCATAAACGTTTTCACACCGGTATGCACGTCATGATCAAACTTTTAAAAAGTTATGAAAGTTGCACGATTTTTAACCTATAATGTACATGCCTGTTCTATCGCTTCCAACGTTGGTCTGATATCCGCCACAGCGCTTAATGAGCACGTACAGTACGCGACAAAATTCGTGCAACATGCTGACACATGCAAAAGATTGACAAACTTTTGCTTATCGACAGTGACTTAGGGCGTGATATCGATTATCTTTAGTCATGATGGGATGTCGGATTTCTAAGGAGCTTATGTCTGACCATTTACAAAACGCATATGTTAGATCAACTGACTATTTAAAAAGTATGCGTATTTATCATTGATTTTGACTTCCTTAACAGAAAAATTATTCATGGTACTCGTCTTCTTTAAATTTTATACTTAAAGAAATGGTATCTTTCGGGTTCAAATAAATATCTAAATTTGCGAAAAATTTTGAAAGCTACAGATTGCTACACTCGAATCCAAAGTTTACAAACTGCGCACACTGTACATACTGTTTAAGGAAAAGCAAGTTTTCGCCTACAGTTTGAGGAAGAAGTCACATAGTTCTCAGAGAATGTTGCAATAGGTGTGGAACATGCTTTATACAGTATAGGCAAAATTTGTAAATTTCGAATACAATGTTTTATGAATGAGGACCTAAAAATTGTAAAAAACTCATATATATATATTTTTTTAAATCTAAAGCTGCCGTTTCTTCAAGTTAAACCTTGAAAGAAAGCGTAATTTTCTACCAAACGAGTACAATTAATAAGTTGTTTGTGAAATTTTTTCCATAAGATATGCTTAAATTTATAAAGGAAGTCAAAATCAATGATAAAAATGCATACTGTTGAAGGAGTTACTTTTAACAGTATGTACTTTTTGTAAGTAGGTAACACGAAGCTCGTTAAATAGCCAGCATCCCATAATGACTGAAATAATTTCAGAATAAACATGACGGTAATCAGTGTCACAACCTGAGTCAATTTCGATTAAGGAAATAGTATCAATCTTTCGTATATGTCGGCAGTTTGCGCGAATTCTAGCGCATACTGTCAACGTATTTATTCACTGCTTTATTGCTGCTTTTTTACGGCTTTAAAACTTAACTGTGCACCGCTTACACTTTTGGAGGTGCTGGAGTTTTTTTGGCAGTCATCGCATATAAAAACTTTGGTTCTGAAACTGTGTATACCAAAGAAACATGACGTCCAATTTACTTACTCCGGTCACAGAAATAATAGTGCAGTTTCCAGTTGCCTATTTAGTTCCTTAAAGTTTTATACATATCTGTACAGTTCTGCAAGTGCTGCAAGCAAATTTCCTAAATTCGCTAATGTTTGATTATTTCTTTTATAGCAGCAGGAACGCATTTACGAAAACTTTTAAATAATAATGAGCAGCATTAGGCATATTTAGACATCATAAATAGCTGTTGATAAGAAAAATTTAAAAAGTTTGTTAAGTATGAAGCTTAAAGCGACCACTTTCTCTATACCAAAGTACTTGCCTTTAGTCAACATGTTTCGTATGTGTGGTAATGATTATATACGTAGTTATTGAATATCGTTGAATAAATTCTCTCTTTATTTCACTAGTTTTCCGTGCATTCACTGATAAGTTTACTATTTGTCCGTTTGTGCAAAGTTTACATCAAACCCTTTAAAATAAGATGATACTAAACAGCATTTACCGAAAAAATGAGCTTTTGGATATGTCTAAGTTCCGCAAATATTCCCATGGTTAATATTAGAAGTCAGTTTATGGCAAACAATTGTTATCAGCAACTCTTCATCAGACCAGGGATTAGCAGCTAGAATAAGACAGATCTGTTCTCCTACAACAGCTGCAGCATACATTAATTGAAAATGGATACCTGGAAACGTTCACCCTCAGAAATATTGGTGAACGCACAAAAAAGCCTGTCACTTTAACTGCAGAAAAGAAAGACGTGTTCATAAGACTGCCTTTATTAGGCGATGCAACCAGCGAGCTAGTCAGACGACGCTTGACGACTGCAATCACAAAGGCTTTCCCAACGGCGAACTTACGGGTGCTCTTCACGAACTCTCCCCTTCTACGATTGGGAGGTAAAGACAGACTCCCTTTAAAAGGCCACATCAATGTGCATTTCATCTTTCAATTGCTCCTGTAGAGTGGGATACATCGGCCAAACAACGAGGCATCTTGAAAATAGGGTACGTGAGCACATACCGATCTGTCTAAGCAAAGGTGAAACTAGATCGATCTCGAGTGCTATTCTCGCACATCTAGTCTATACTAATGAAGCCTTTGAGGTGGTCTACAGGACACTATCTCATTTTCCTAAATGCCTACGCCAACGGATGCTCGCAACAACCGAAGCAGTAGCTATAAGGCTAGCAAATCCAGTGCTGTGATGTCAAAATACTCTGACACAAGCTCTGTCACCTTCATGGCCTAAACCGTCACCAGGTGGTGAAAGGATCGCTCTCCTACCAATAAGCGACAATCCCTCAACCAACACGCTGACATGGCCTACATGCGCAAACTGACATAGTCCGCGTTGGCCAATTAGCGCCCGTGTTAGATAGTTATTGATTTTTCGACCTATTCAAACTTTTATTGTTATGTACAGCGTTAATTTCCCTTGCAAATGTGTGGTCTGATGAAAAGTTGCTGAAAACAATTGTTTGCCATAAAATGACTGTTGGATATACTTTTTCTATGCAGATGACCATGTTGGTCAAATGTGAAAATGCTTCAAAAGAGCAAACCACATTTTTGAGCATACAGCATGTCTGCTAGATACCACGCATATTGTTATTCCTAAGATAATTAAACAAAATTCCATAATAGGTTACCTCTTATAAAAAATGCTTTTATTGGATATATAGCTTACGAACTACTGCATATACTAACTATTTCCAAGGTTATATCACAGGAAAATTGGGAAAACTTTACAATTACTTTTATGTATCTAAGAAAACGATTAAATTTGACTGGAGATGAAAGAGCATACCTTACTCTTTATAACGGATTATTTTTTGCTTAAGGAGATCTATTACAAGTTACCTTATAAGCGTGCCAATGCAGAAAAAAGGCCACATTTATGACCATTTTTTCAATACTTATTATTCTCCTGTCTGATCCGTTTCTAAAATACGCTTGATCGGAACGTATTCTTTATAAAAAATATATTTCTACATGAGTTACATTCAATAAGGCCTTATATAGGCTGTCTTCACGGTTACACATAGGAACGTTGTTTACGCGCATGACCAGCTGTGCGGTAAAAGAAAATGTTCGACCAAGAACTTTTGGTTACTGCATTTTTTGCATAAAAAACATCACAGAATAGCTAAATTTTATTCTTAAATCTTCGTTCACTGCTTGTTTATGAAAAGAAATGTGATTTCTTAAACTTCGATTTAGTTCCATTTAATCAAATTCGCACAAAATGTTTAATACTTGAAGGGATTATTCCACCTCTTTTTACTAAGTATGCAATTCTTCCACAGCACAATGTATATTAGAAGAACGTTTAGTCTTGTCTTTCCTTATATCATAGGGAATTTCTTTTATACAAACATACTCAACATTTAGCCAAAATTCGAGCATATTTACCCCAATAACTTTAAATAAGAGGGCAGTTTTCCAAACCAAAGCCGTTCTGGTCATTAAATCTACTCAGCTAACCAAAATAACCTGTCCTGATATACGCTCAACTGCCAAGTTAACTTTCGTCCTGGATTGTGTTTGGAGGATTTGCAGAACTTTTTATATGGTACTGATAACTGCGACAATATTTATTTGGATTTTCTGCCTGTGCAGGCTTTCTTTTTGTGAATAAATATTCTGTTTGATTTTTTTATCAAAATAAAATATATTTCAAAAGTATTTACCGAAAAAGTGAGTATTTTAATAAGTCATATTTAAGACTCACATAACAAATCATTGACGATAATATCGATATCCATAACAAAATTCGCTTTAATCCTGTTGAACATCAATAAAGAAACCTAAGATAATCAATGACCTCTGTCTTAAGTACTTGAGCCATATATTACGCTAACGCATCTCAGCCTTAAAAACCTTTTCAACGGTAACGTTGAAGTAAAAATGAGAACATTGGTCTTTCCAACCTTCTGCTGGAAATAAAAGAAAGTAATTTTCTCTTTATACTAGAGCCTTTTATTAACTGGCTTACTTAAAAGCCTTGTTCTAAGATCGGAATAAGGTCAGGAAGTGACTGAATCGTATTTTGCGAAACCTGTTCGTCCTATATCCGTCCCGTTTTTAATTACGCGTTAGCGGAACAGATACTGCACAGAAGCTATTTTTTTCACATGTTTCAAATTAATGCAAATTTTACCAAGATAAATTAAATGCAGTTTTAGTGATGGTCCAAATCTCGTGCCCATTAAACAAAATGGCGTAAGAAAATTTTATTATTGCGTTTTGCGATAAACACTTCACCAATTGAAAATTCATATTTTTAAACCCCGAATTCCTTTATTCTTTCTGCAAAACAATGTGAATTTATTGGCGATAGAAGCAAATATGCCAGTTCCGCGAAGCAGCTCAGACGATGATGATGATGATGATGATGATGATGATGATGATGCGAACAGCGAATTTGGTCGACAATACTTATTCGTAGGTAGCCGTAGAATGATGTGAGACATGTGCAAGTCGGGGTGATAGATGCACATATTCTGCGGTATTTATAGTTCGTAGCAGCAATTTATGACCCGAAAGCGAATTGCCAAGCCATTACCGCAACAAGTATAACCCTTGATGCTTGTTTCAAAGCCTCATAATTATAGAACACATGCGGATGGCTGCTAATAACTATAAATATCACGCAATCTGTGAATGTATCAACCCAAACTGCGCAAGTTTCACACCATTCTACGGTCACCTATCATTAAGGGTGCTCGAAAGAATCCGAAACGTCAGTAAAATAAAATGCTTGTTCCAGCGTTCACATCTTTTTATTCTTGCATTTGTCTCAAGCTCACTAATGAAAAATTCGGTTTTCCGGTTGTTTAAGACATTCTTAGAATTTTTACTGCTGGAATTGGTGTTATTTTATAGCGCAATACAAAAAATACCATATTTAGGAATTTATGTTTTTCTTACATGGAGAGCACACACCAAATAGCTCTCAAGCTCTTCCCGTGAATGCGACGAAAAATAAACTTCCACAATATTCGGGTACGTGTGAACAGCAAAACGTACGACCAAATATAGATTTTGCATGTGGTCGATTGGTATTCGCGCCTTATAAATCCACGTATATTGGGCCCCTATTGCTCTCTTCTGAAGCTGTATCTAAAAGTGGCTCCCCGAAACTCGCCTGTCTGCTTTATTATCAAATTAGAAAAATTTAGAAATTTTAAAAAATTAATGAACTTATATTCGTGTTTCATATTTAATTTGTTCTTAAATCGGATCAAACAATAATTTGGGCATATAAGCCAATATATTGCACTATATGACTGTATGGAAAATCAGTAGATTTAATGCATACTTCTTACATATTCTTTTGTACTGGAGCAGATTTCGACAGACTGCAACTTGATTATTGTCGTGTCAATTATGCGAATGATGATCCATTTTACAACACAGCTCTGTTAACCTTTCGGTAGCAATATACTATAGGGCTCTTGATGCCTTGTTTACATTACGTAAATGCTTACTTATTGAATTTCAGTAAGAATGTTTTTTTGCAATTTTGGCGTCAACTATGTTACTCCGCACAAACTTTTCATATAGTCCATCAACGTATTCCACTGTACCCTCCGTCACACACCGAACTGATTAGAGACATACGACTTCTTCTTTAGGGATGAAATGTGTTAATCAACACAAAAATAATGCATAGTTGAGGCACATATTACACTGCATCCTCAACGGTAAGACAGAAACACAGCACCGTAAATTAACATACAGAAACGAAAAATATTTATGTCTTCATTGTAAAGTGAGGATTTAAAGCATTTTTATATTCATAATATAATAAAAATACTGTTAACAGTCTTACAGACGTTAATGTACTACGAGTCCGGTTTGTATAAGTTCTTTTGCATAACGTAAGGTGCCTGCTGCTCGATTGAAAAATGAAATTCAAATCTTTGAATTTGGTAAACATTTGACAAAGTTGACCAACGTCGTTCTAGATCCCCATTTCATTTTGCGAACCGTTGGATTTGCTCATAGTCCGAATCGTCACAAATTAGTTTTTTGTTTATTTTTCAATTATCGCTTTCTTGTTCCTTGGTATATATTAGGTTATTTCAAAAAAATATCGGATTTTTATCTCTTTTGCGGAAATATTTCCATTTCTTTCGATAATGCACCACCTGCATAACCCTTACTACCACCAGTTCCGTACTGTATATTTCCAAGGGTCTTTGCTTTCCGTAATGATTCGTTTGATCGAAATCGCGTTTTATAATTCAAAACAACGTTTCCCGCGATCAATAAACAACTAAATATGTATCGACATGGGTTAATTTTCGAAGACTTGGTGTGTTTTGTTTTGGCTGATAAACATCTTCTTGCTAATGCGGTTAATAAAATCTACAGGGCGGTGCTGTTTCCGTTTTTTCAGCATCTGACTTTTAGCAAAATCACTGCTGTTCTAAGGCTTTGACGCACACAGCTTCCTGACTGCCAACTGACACCAAAATTACTGCCTTGGCAGACTGGCAGGCCGTTTTTCATAGGCTGTGGCAAATGCGAACAAAATGAGAGCCATTTGCCTCGCCTTCGCCCGTTTCTGAACCGTTCGGCAGATAATTAGCCACTCTGCCCCGAACAAACAGCCGTGTCGCCGATCCCTCCGAACGCCAACCCCTGTGCAGGCAAAGCCGAAGAAAACGATAAAGTAGTAACTCATCTCTCGCACGCCGTGGGGCGGGAAGCATTACCAACATGTTACCAACTGTTAAATAGACGCTTGCACATCCATTATCCTCCCAGGGCCGGGGGGACGGGAGGCGTTAGTTAGCACGGCGTGGCTGCGTAAGCGTATATGTGCATACACAACACATACACCTCGAACGCGCAACCAGCTGCGTGCCACTGTGCACAACTGTGCAACCCCCATCTTGGTGTGTGCGCCAGCCTACGTAACCGACGGCTTTTCTTCTGCACGCATATACAAACGCACACAAACACCCACAGGCATGCAATCCCTACCTTTTGCCTCTTTTGTATTGTTGCGCCAGGCTGGTTTATCCTCCACTCTCTCTCTCTTTCTCCCTCTCTATTTCACATACGCCTGCCGATGAGCTCGTTTTCTGTCGTCCTGTTGGCGAACAGACACAAGCAACACACAAAAAAGCGGCGCTGCGGGGAAAGTTGACAGCTGCAAAAAACCAGAGAGCTTGAACGCAGCACGTGTGTAACCGCAGAAGCACACACCTTTCTTTCCAAACACACATACGCTGTAGTTAGGTCACAAAACAACTGTGCACATTGCGCGGTTCTGCTTTCTTTGTAGTTTATCTGCAAAACTGGACTATTTTTTGTCTTCAAATCAGGCTATTTGACTTATTATTGTCTTTGAGAGAGAGAAAAAAAGAAGGAAACTCAGTCACTGACATGGTTAAATTTCCTATGAGTCCTAGAACATAAAATGACAACGTAGAGAGGCAACTGTCTAGCCCACTTCGCTAAACATCAAAGATTCCTAAATCTTAAGCTAATAAATTAATACTTCTTCCCACGATGGCATTTTCTCCTCCGATCAGCAAAGCCCTACACCTTCGTTGCATACTAAAGAATCTGACACAGAATCCGATCCTGGGAGTACGCAATAAAATATGTTTCGTATATAACTAGACATTCGCCAAATCCTAAACGTTTATTTCAATGAGAATGGAATGCGTAGCTGGCTTTGTAATACGGAGTATGCTGCAGTATATTCGCAAGATATTTCAGTTGCCGTGGAATGACAGCGTTCAATTGCACGTCCTCGTGGCTGCCTGTTGAAATCCAACTCCTCAAATTAAGTAGTGTTGGCTTTTTCGTTAAAGGTCTCTCCCGCAACTGCTTAGTTACCATTGTCAAAAAAAGCAGTTCTACGTCTGGAAGCAAAAAATGTTTGTCAGATGTAAAACATGCGCAATATTGACGGACGAGTGGGTCTTCTGACAGATCAATGTATGGATGTATGCCACTGCATATCCGCGTATGTATTGGATTGCTCCCTTGCACAAACTGCATCGCCAGATATGAAGACCACTGTATGCATTATATTGTTCTGTTGGATAGACTTAATTGCTCAGGGGAATGAAAATTGTCAAAAACTCTAGCTTTGTCAACCTGGTTGCGATCGGTTGCAAAATGAACGCCAAGTGGGCATGCATCGTAACCCGAAGAGTACTACGGAATAACCAGGGCAGACTGTGAAGGCCAATATAAGTGACGTAGCCAGTGCTTGTGGTGGGAATGTATCCCTACCAAGGGACAAGCTCATGGTCACAAATCGATCGTGTATTTCCAGTGACAGATAAAATTATAATTTAAGGATTTTTTCTAACGATGTCCACTGTGTATTCCGCAACATGCTGGACGCAGGGGCGGTAACGTGCATTCCATTTAGTTTATCCTGAACGTAGACTTGAATGGTGTCAAGCGCACTCCCTCCTTCTAAAACCCCTTAGGCCCAGTGTCATAACCAATTAAATAAGACCGGATTTGAGTGTGAATGCAGTAGGCCTGCACAGTGGGAACCCAAACCTAGGTATGCGACCAAACCCCCTTTCAGTGGCATTTAATGGAGGTGTATTCCTAATGACATCAGTTGTGCCCCAATCTATCGCCTATGTTAGCTCGGCGCAATTAGCAAACGGTCCATTCGGAGAATAAGTAGGTTAAAAACCTTTTTTAAAAGCATCCTTTTGTTGAAGGAAAAAGGATTAAGATGCCTACTTTGTTGATAGTCTTAGTTTGAGAACGATCTGTGTTCTCCGCATTTCTGCGTGGTCTAAAACTGGATAGTTCAAAAACCAAAAAAGCTTTCTGCGTTTGTAGAATAAGCAGAGTCTTTCGAAAGGTAGCCAAATAGCGGAGCAAACTGACCCTTTGCTGAAATGAAAGCCTTTCTGCAGTGGCTCCTACCTGGCTCACATATGGGAACGCAGGACTCCGAAAGTGAAGTCTAATGCATATTGGCGTTATGGACAAGGTTGCTTGCAGTCCGCAAATAGGGATTGTTCGGCTGTATCAGCCATGGAAGCGACATCCAGTTGTTAAAGGAACATGATCAGTGTTTTGAGAAGACAGTGATAGAGCTGCAGCATATAGCTGTTTTACTGTAAATAATACTTGCCGAATGCAATGCTGAACGCACCAATCACGGCAGACTTAAATCCCACCTTTGCGATGGTCTAATTGCCACAATAGAAAGTAAGGTATATTTCCTATGTCATGAAATGTTGACCTTAGTGCCGACGTGTGGGTTACTTTCGAAAATATCTTTAAACTGACTCGCCATTTTACTTATCACGTAGTGCACTCCTAAGTCATTTTTATCAGGTCAAGTAGCCTGCAGAATGCCAGAACAAAACTTTGGAAAGGTACTATATAAGTAGGACGGATTTAGTCTTATCAATTTTCAAAGCGCTTATGCATAGAAATGTATTTTATACAAAAAGTGCACAAACATAGTCCTTCTTATTATTAAAAAAATTACACCTTCGTCAAACTTCATATTCACAAAGCGGGCGTCATATGTTGGTTGACATGGTTAAATTCTCGAAAAATGTTCGAACCAATCTGCCTTTACGCGTTTTCTAAGGTTTTAAACTGTACGCTGTATGATCTTCATCTAAAGGGAAAGTATGCCTTTCTCTATAGCGTTTGGAAGCATGCCAACAGTGTTTACCCGTGTTTGCAGTGCATTTAGCACCCGCTTTATATTTTACAAGCAGAAACGAAACATAACGATAACTACATCCAAAAGTCAAAAATATTCTGATGAGAAATCTTTCAGGGCTGAAAGGTAGCCCTGTTTCAAAGACAAACTTGAGCAATATTCAATTTCAAAATAATGGATTTATGGAAGATTGTTTAGTGTGCGCAATGGAAATCACTAAGAATGATTTATACTTCTTTAGTAGCCAGTGATCTAGCATACTTATTTTGCAGTGGGTCTCAAAGCCAATCTTTTTAAGGCAGGCATGTGAAAGTGGCTAAACTATCCCGGGGTTATATTGCACGATGCTTGTAAGTCAAACTTCTCCAACTGAAATTGCAGTTCAGAATTTTGACGCGCATTTCATTAACTACTAATTTGGTGTAATGTAGCACTTGGAGAATTGATTGCTCTCCTTAAAACGTTTCAATTCATTTTTAAAAATAAAATCTCCGCAATAGTTATCTATTCAAGTAATGTTTATATTTTGCGAGTGATTTCCCTCTGCGACAATTCATTCAGATTTCACAAAACATTTTTCCCGCATAATCTATTAGGCAAAAATTCAAAAAACCCTTGTATCGACCGAAATATGCGTTTATTATGATCTCAAAGTAGTTTACTGGAGTCTTTTTATTATTGAATTTGCTTATCTCTATAATATTTTCTTTCAGACTACGAGATAAATACTGATGCGGCTGATTTATTTGCAAACCTTTTCAATAAACAGGCAGAAATATTGTTTAACTGACAAATAGTAGGGCTGCTTTAAAATGTTTTGATCAGTAGAACACGTTAATGATAGCTTTTTAAGGGCTCTTAGGTGATCGGTAATGAAATATAAGTCTTTACTTTCCCAAGTACAAAAAAGCATTCAAAGAGCGGCATACTTGGATGAGAACCAAATGGTCCAGCTAACTAAAAGCCTCTTTGCCAATATTATGTTTTATTTGTATCTACATATATACTTTGCATATATTTTCCTTTGAGTTGCTTTTCAGTTATTGTAACGAAAAGTTTCCAGCAGACTTATTTGTTATTTGCGGCAGTCTTAACTGGTACTTTCTACATTTCAACGGATTGTGAATTGTATCTTCATGGGTTTTGCGATACAATTGAAATACTGAAACCTTTATACCGATTTTTGTAATTTTTAATAGTGCCGCAATCCCCACGTTAATCTAAGTAATGATGCTCACTTATTCAAGTTCGATGAATTCGTTTCTCATACTGGCCGCTGTATTAAAATTAGGGCGTTTATGATGCTGCTATAGAACAGATGGGCTTGGTCAGCATCATAAGAGGAGCAAATCTTTGCCGAATTCGTTTTATTTCATCCGCGAACACGTTTTTTAAGGTTTGAGAAGTAGACTTTTCAAATAATCTGCCCCTTATTTTTCTGGGCAAGAAAGCAGTTACAATGCTGAAAAATCTTTTTTGAGACATCTGTTTGATCCAGAGGCAGTTAGGGTATAGAAGGGAGTCATTTATTTATCTAAATGTCCGTATCACTGTAGGGTTTTTATTCTTAGAATGTCAAGTTTTAGGATTTGCTTGGGATTAGCGGATTAGCTTTTTGACTTCATCAATTTCTAAAAGGCTTATCTCATGAAAATCTAATTTAAAGATTTGAAATAAGCGTAAAAGAACAAAGGCCAAACCATTTCCCGAGAAAGAAATAACTTGCCGTAAATGTAGGAAATCTTGCTTTTGTTGTTTGCAACTCTCAGTGCTACACTGACCGAGTTCTCGGAGTTACTTAAATACATTTTAAAAGCCGCACAATTGTGACCAATGAAATCGAAATTGCAAGTTTTTGTGTGAATTTGACTTCATTATTAAGTTTCTACTACAATTAAGAATATCTCAGTCGGGTTTAATCAAGAGATTTTTATGCAAACAAGAAAGAGTCTCAGTTTTGAATCTGTATATTTTTGCAGGGCAGCTTTTAAGGAAGAAAATATCAGAGAAAATAGAATCTAAGTACAAAAAAGCACCATTTTACCAAGGGAGCATGACTTTTAGCCTTTGGTTATTTTGTCAAAAATCGTGTTGTCACAATCGTATTCTATCAGCCTTGCATCAAGTAAGCTGTGCAAACTTATACTATCTTTTAAAAATAAATGAATGCAACAGAGGACATTCAAACAATTTAAAAAAAACTCTATACTCCTGAGTTAGACGGCTGGATTTGAGTGTGCATCGCGCGTATCGCCGGTTAAAACCTTAGTTGGGTCATGTTAGTTAGTAAGCGAAGTATATTTTTCTTATGATTTTTAAGGGTTTTATTAATCCATTTATCGTAGAAAAACAGATCAATATGCTGTTCCAATTAGGCTTACCGATGTCCTTTCCTGGCAGAAAGGTTTGTGTAGGAAATCAAGTCAACATTTGGATTTCATAAGTGAATGAAACTTACTCATGCGAGCGACTTACTGCGAAAATTACAACACTGTGATGTCACATAAGTAACGTGTGTAACATGTTTCTACGGTGGAATAGGACCGAATTATCATAGATCCTATTCCAGTTTTGATTCATAAATGCCAATAAAATGAAGATGTTCATCCCATAATTCTACCTGCTTTAAATTAGAGTAGACTTTAAAAAGAGACCTTTTCAACTTATTCATGTTTATAGATTTTATATGAAAGCGTTCTGCTCTTAAATTCTGAAATTTAAAAGGATTTTATCTTAGTTTTCAATAGTCTGCAACCTGAGTTCAGCAGGTCTAGCACCATAAACTCAGCTATAGGTATCATTAATTAACTACCCTATTTGCGTTAAAAAACTTATAAAAAAATATGAAAGCAAAAATTAATATAATGCAACTGCACCTGATATCTATACAAAATAAAGCCCCTTTTTCACCTGCAGTAAATATATTAAGAATGAGTTTTCTCGCTTCAACATAATTGATTGGATGTTTTACCTGTACCTTTCCATTCATATCACAATATGAAGCTATCCGTTAAATTTATACTCCAAATTAATCAGGCTCCGCAAGATAATATTCATTAAAATAGTATGCTCTACTAGTGTCAATGGACCTTCGGGGAAAAACCTCACTTAAAACCTTAATTAACATAATAAAAACCTTATATTTCCTCGTACATCAATCCTTTTCCTTTTTCTATTTGTCAACTCTTCCTTTCACTCTTACTTATGTGGCGAATTACTTCAATGGCTTCCTCAAACCCTTGTAACTGTGTATTTTAGCCAATGATTCTTTCAAAAGCATTCTTTTTGAACAATTGTTTCTTACTGAATTTGGAATCATATTCATTGTTAAAAAATTCAAGAACGAATCTAGCCTTTTTCTGCAAGTTAATTTTATTTTGAAATTCTTCGAGCCAAATTCACGAGAAGCGTTGATTGATGTTGCTACGATTGCATTAGCTATAAAATCGAAGCAGTATACGTTGTTGTAGAAGTTAAGTAGTGCCCACTGACTTTCCGTGTTCGGATCCCATCCCTTTCGGATAAATATGCCCAACTTTGTATAGATTCAATTGAGTGAAATATTGGAAGGGGTATAGGCAAGAAATGCCCCTGGTGACCCTATTTATGCAAAGCAACCATTGCATTTTACAGTCAATGTGAGGTCTAAGACATCTCGCATAACACAACTTCGAGTGACATGTCGCGGTAGAATGCATAACAACATGAACACAAACTAGAGACTGGAAACGGTTTGCTAGGTTAAGCAGGCCCCCTGGTTAACGCAAGATCTGAAGAGGCAAATAAACCGCAAGAACAAACTCTGAAGAAGGTACGCACCAACACGCCAGCCTTCACACTGCGAAGAATTCCGCCATAAGGGGAACGAGGTTAGATCAAACATTTGAAAAGCGCGGAAAGACAACGAAGCAACAATTATCGAACGGGATGTAACGTAGCCAAAGTTGCTCTATAGTTACATCAACAGCAGGTTAAAAAACAAAGACACACTTGCAGTACTAAAAGGTGAAAATAAAGAGGAAATTATAGACAACCTCGAAAAAGCAGAGCATCTAAGCAAGTTTTGTGCACCTGTTTTTACTGAGGAACTGCATTTTAATCCGACAGACTTTCATGCAGAGAGTAATGGTAGAATCATGGAGGACCTCCGTTTCACAGAAGAAGAAGTAAGGAATGAACTTCTTGCGCTAAATGAAGCTCAGTCTTCGGGTGCAGACAAAATACCAGCAAAGGTACTGCAAGAACTGGCTTCGGAGTTTTTCAGACCGCTTTCGCACATTTTTCAGTTTTTCTTTGATCGAGGCCTCCTCCCATCCGATTGGAAAGTTGCGATCATATACCCTATTCACAAGGGTGGATCCAGAACAAGCACGAGCAACTATCAACCAGTGAGCCTAACTTACATTTGTTGTAAAGTTATGGAAAGGATCATCAAAAAGGCCACTATGAAGTTCCTCGAAGAAAAAGGCTTATTTGATGGTGCCCAACATGGGTTTCGAGGAAAGCACTCCTGCCTGACCAATATGCTTTATTCTATGGAGCAGTGGTCCAATTCTTTAGACGAAAATATCCCGTAGATGTTGTTTACATAGACTTAAAAAAGCCTTCGATAGTGTCCCTCACCAACGGCTTCTCTACAAGGTTGGCAAATCCGGGATAAGGGGCAATTTACTAAATTGGGTAGGAGATTTTCTCATAGGCCGAGCAAAGTCCGTGTGCGTCGGAAACGCAAACTCCTCTTCAGTGCCAGTTGCGAGTGGAGTGTTTCAGGGCTCCGTCTTTGGGCCACTAATTTACGTCAACGACTGTAGGCATGGACTGGTCAGTAATGGAGTCTTGTTTGAAGATGATATTAAGATATGGCAACCATTCAGAAACGCTTACGATGAACAAACTATGCAAGCAGGACTTGACCGCCTTGGTGAATGGTCTAAACAATGGTTAATGCGGTTTAACTTTGCGAAGTGTGTCACATTGCGACTCAAGACGAAGAAAGTGTGCGCGACGGATGACTCACACAACAACTTACTCGATGAAAGGTGCCTGTCGAACATCAATGAACAAAATTATCTGGGTATGGCTATTGTGCCATCCCTGAAGCCGTCTTTACAGTGTGCTAGGGCTGCCAAGCGGGTGAATAGTGTTCGATTTGCCAATAAGCGACCTTTTGTCGATATAGACAAAACACTATTCGGCAAAATCTATGGAACATTTATGCGCTCACATCTGGAGAATGGCGTTCAGGCGTGGCGACCATGGATGCACAAGGATAACCAAATGCTGGAAAGAATTCTGCGAAGGGCAACGAAAATTGTGAAGGGCCTTAAGTCTTCATCTTCCGAATGTAGACTTGAAGCACTTAAACTTTTTCCCCCTTGAGTAAAGACAAATCCGGGGCGACCTCATACAGACGTACTGTCTCGTGAGGAATCAGGAGTGTGCCCTGAAGTTTGATGACTTCTTCGCCTTCGCCACTTCAACCAACACTCGTGGGAATTCCCTCAAACTGCCGGGAAACCTATCCCATCGAGGGGTCCGCAAGCCGTCGCTATCACAACGAGTCATCAGTGCCTGGAACGGCCTACCCGAGGATGTTGTAATAGCGAACCCCACAGATGCGTTTAAACGGAAACTGGATATAAATTTACTTAACACTTACCATTTATATGTACAGGGAAGCAGTAATAATTTACGCCCCGGAAATACCTATAGTTAAAACGTTACATTTGCATATGCTTCTCACTATTTTATAGTAACACGTTTTACGTTGGATATATTATGTACACAATATACTTTTCTGAATGCTCACACGCACTCGTTAACATTTTTACATGTTTAAATGTTACTCACTGTTTATAGTGACCTATTTTATGTTGGATATTTCATGAATGCTGTTTTCAATAGGGTCTTCAAAGGCATCGCGTACTACCCTAAATATACTGAACTATTTCATTCTGTGCTAGTTGCATTTAGTCAAATATAATTCCACCAAGTCTTTTTTAATCAGCAATTTTGTCGGCAGTAAACGCCTAGCTTGGAAGCGTGTTCGAAGGTTCTACCTCTCGTTGGCTGAAGTAGCACATTCTGAGGACCAGTCGAGTGCGTGCGTTTGTGAGCTTGTAAGGATGGCCACACAGGTCAGTTGCGTTGGCAGACTCGGAAAAATCCTCCAATCTAAGGGAGGACAATGCCTCGGATAACCCAAAATATCCAGAGCAGACTACGCTCTTAAAACTTGAGAGACAAGGGACCTAAGTATAGCTCTATCAGTCTGTCCTGGTACGGTAACCCCGTAGTTGAAGTTTGGTTAACTCATCCTCCTTGGGCAGGCATATCTCAAACCCTGGCTGTTTTTTCCAACATGATTGCACTGGATTCATTCAACTAGCCAAAACCTTATCTCTCATCTAGTCGCCTACGTAACGCCGCCTAAGGGATCATATTTTAAAGGATGTGGCAGAAAAGGTGCCGGCCAGTGGATAAAAAAGCGTGTTCAGAGTTCTATTTTTGCGTTTGACTTTAGCTCCCAACGCTTTTTTCCAAATATTTCATAGGTCAGATCTAACGCATTCCACTGTTTTCTGACCTTAGAAAAAGGCAAAATAGTTCCTGCGGAACAAAATTTCTCGTAATCCTTTCTTCTCAGGAACATATGTTGAGTTGAGAAAATGATGTATGAGTTTTGCCAAAGCAATTCTTTGCAATTTGCGGCATAAGAGCCTAGATTGGCCTGTGAAATGCCGATTTTGTGTAAAACGGCGTGAAACTTTCCAAGCTGAAAGGAAGAGCGAAAAAACTGTGGAGTTAAAGGCAACAGAAGCAGCAATGTAACAAATGCGGTTGTATATAATTAAAGACCTGCGCTTTTCCAAGGAAGAAATTGTTTTTCCAAGTTTTGATTGACCTTTTGGTAAATTCACCCTTTCTGGGCCTTTCAAAATGTACGTGTCTCCGCCTAGAGAAGGAACCCATCCTGGCTACAGATACTTTGATGTTTGACTTAAGTATGCGGTTTCTGTAAATGACGTGAGTGCTTTTCAACGTCATTTGATAATGTGCGTTTTTCCACTCCATTACTCTCCGGTGCATTGCGGTCTTAAAATTGCAAATTAAAGTTAACTGCTGTTTCGTGTTGCAAATCTTTTTGGAAGATATGCTTTAATTGGGAGGATAGAGAGGAAAATATTTTCCGGATCTAGTAGTTCGTGCGGAGTAGGGAGGTGAGGGAAGTTTTAACTTAATTCAAACTTGGATTTCGGTTCGACTAAGTTTTTAATCGATAAACTACTGCTAAAAATTCTTGATGATATCTGATAGTACATACCGTCGCGTTTGGTCTGCAAGTTTAATTAAGCTTCTGTTACGAGGATTATTAAAAAAGAAAATGGTGACGATATTTTCTTATTTCTTTGTCATCAATTATTTTCTGCATGAAGTGCGTAGACACTAGATTTAACCGCGAAACTTAAGTGGACCAGGTTGTTTCGCATTCCGATTTGTAAGTAAACCTTAAACCTATATATATATGTGCATAAGGAAATGTTTAGCAAAATGCGGGAAGTTTGAAAAATTTCCTTAATTTGGTTGACCCATACGTAAAAAAACTCGCGGCATTCGGCGGGATTCAAAGCCGTATAGGAGGGGATGTCTTCTGAGCAAGCCAACGCTCTACCTACTTGAGCTAAGAATGCTACCTTTCACAATTAGGTCAACTAAATTAACCAAACCGGCCAAACTTCCTTAATAATTGAGTCAACCCAGCAGTCATTCTGGTGTATTCTAGATTATTTCTCATGAAATCCTCATAACGCAGTCCACTTGCTGTTCCTATTGGTGGGATTCATACGATTGGCAAAGTTGGGCGCGTAATATCGATCAAAAAGTGATTGAACTCACCGTGTGAAGTGTGGCATTCGTACATCAAGAACGTAGAGTTTTGGCTTACGTCGAAGACCTCTCCTCATTTGCGGGTTCGAATCCCACCAAATGCCGCGAGTTTTTACACACTTGGGTCAACTTAAATATAAAGAAAGCTAGAATTAGCGTTTTCGGCTTGATTCACTTACTCAGTCAGCCATACCAAACTTCAGATTTGAGGCACTTCGAAGCAGAAACCAGGACATTTTGTCCCCGACTTTTAAAAAGTTTAAAATTAGCAACAGTAGTTTGCCTACTTACCTGCGATCGGAGATATTAATCGTTGCATGAAGGATGCTCACCAAAAGAATTTCGGAAGCTGCTGTGACTCTGTGCTCTATGTGGTCCACTTATGCATATGATCAGCGCTCTGAAATATATGCGAAGTACTCTACAGATAAAGACAAAACCAGTGCGTTCTTTAGGTAAAATAATTAATGTTAACAGATGAATGAACTCCGAAACCATTGATCAACGGTCATATGTTTAATTCCACGACTTCAGCTACAGTGTTAAACTCTCGTGTGTTAAAAAAGCAAAAAATATAGGAACGACCACTATCCTAAATAAAGATTGTTTGAAATCCTTGTACTACCCTTCAGGAAGCACAGCATATGATTAACACAAAAGCTGACGCCTGCCTTGCATGCCGGGTTCGTACAAATCAAAGTATTATTTGAAGCAAGACAGAATAGCAGAATTTGTTCGCATGAATATATTTCGAGAGCGCTTTTCAGCTGCTTCCGCTCCGTGCATGAACAGCAAAATACTAAGAGAACACACCAATTTGAATTTTCACAAAATCGATAAAAGCAAGATTATATCAATTTTGCAAGTGGCAAAAAGTTATGTCAACTTTTAAACTTGGGACTGAAAGAAGGGAGGGGATTTAACAAAATAAAAGTGTGGTATGTATTTACCAGGGTAATTGACGATTAACTACATGGTCTAGTTGCTTACATAGGTTGGGTTTCTCCCGCCGCATGTAGGATGCTTCCATGTAACGTAAGGTCCGGTTTGTTCGTGCTCAAACAAGAACGCGGAAAGATGTGTTTGTGTCAACCGAATGACCACTGTCTAGAAAGTTTTTTGTAAAAGATGAACGTGGTATTTTGTTCTCTTTTTTTAAAAGCCAAGTGTGCAAATGCTCAGCAGCCCTGGTTGCCGATTGCCTTTGCGTACGGCCAATGTACTTGCATCCGCAAGTGCAGGTAAATTCGTATGCACAGTTTGAGGTGGCGTGCAAAGGCAAGGCATCCTTTGGCCGGTTAATTGGGAGCCTTTTTATTGGAGTGAGGAAAACAAGTTCGGCTGCATAGTAAGTTCTTTGGATAGAACAAAGTAGTCTTTGCTCGATTGTATTCGCCATGTTGTCTCCTTTAAATGGTAAGGATATAAAAACGGGCTTTCTCGGAACCGACTGGTCCGTAGATTTTGGCCGTAAAGGGCAACTGTATTTTTGGATGAAACGTAAGGGGAAGCCATGCTTGAGTAAGGCCTCTTTTATGCAGGCAAACTCTGTTAGTAGGGTCTCACTGGAGCAGATATTCCTGGCTCTCTGGAAAAGGTTAAGTACCCTATTCCGTGTCCACTGTATAGGCACAAAACTAGTAAAATGTAGGTATTGGCCTTTCCATGTAGTCTTGTGGAAAATGGTGCGCCTTATTGACCCATCATCCTCTCTGAACAGAAGGACGTCAAGGAAAGATAATTGGTTGTTCTGCTCCGTTTCTATCGTCAAATTAATCCTTTGATGCAATGTATACATCAAAGTTAGAAGATTTTCAGCATCTCTTTTGGTATCAACAATAGCAAAAATGTCATCTGCATATCGTCTTTATATTGTTGTCTTATTAAGATCCGACGAAACCTTTTCCTCTAAGTGACCTATGAAGATGTCTGCAAATTTCGTCTAGAGACCAAAGCAAAGGAGGACTCAGTCTGGAAAATTATAAAAAAGTTGCGAGACATTAACTTGATAGATATTTCATCTGCTCTTAATCTGAAACCTAGAGGTACGAATATGGTCTCCAAAAAATGCATACGAAAGGCGTACCTCTACGGCCTATTTTGTTGACGAAAAATGTTCCTCAACACAAGCTGGCACAGTGGCTTGTCGACGAATTAAAGTCAATTCGGCAACGATTCGCCACTTATGTTTCAAAGGATGTTTTTCAATTTATTGAAGAGATCAAGCTTCAAAACATTAAAAACAAATTAACGTTTTTCTCACAATGTTGAGTCATTATTTAAAAAAGTACACTTGAAGGAAACAATTGAGGTCATATGAAATCATGCATCAGAAACTCGACTGCCACCTGATATACTGAGGCACTTCCTAGCGATTTGTACGAAGAACGTACAACTTCTCTTCAAGGGAGTTATATAAAGACAAATTGATGAAGTAGCAATGGGGAGCCCACTCGGGCCTACCTTTGCAGATATCTTCATAGGTCACTTAGAGGAAAAGGTTTCGTCGGATCTTAATAAGACAACAATATAAAGACGATATGCAGATGACATTTTTGCTATTTTTGATACCAAAAGAGATGCTGAAAATCTTCTAACTTTGATAAATACATTGCATCAAAGGATTAAGTTGACGATAGAAATGGAGCAGAACAACCAATTATCTTTCCTTGACGTCCTCCTGTTCAGAGATGATGATGGGTCAATAAGGTGCACCATTTTCCACAAGACTACATGGAAAGGCCAAAACCTACATTTTACTAGTTTTGTGCCTATACAGTGGACACGGAATAGGGTACTTAACCTTTTCCAGAGAGCCAGGAATATCTGCTCCAGTGAGACCCTACTAACAGAGTTTGCCTGCATAAAAGAGGCCTTACTCAAGCATGGCTTCCCCTTACGTTTCATCCAAAAATACAGTTGCCCTTTACGGCCAAAATCTACGGACCAGTCGGTTCCGAGAAAGCCCGTTTTGATATCCTTACCATTTAAAGGAAACAACATGGCGAATACAATCGAGCGAAGACTACTTTGTTCTATCCAAAGAACTTACTATGCAGCCGAACTTGTTTTCCTCACTCCAATAAAAAGGCTCCCAATTAACCGGCCAAAGGATGCCTTGCCTTTGCACGCCACCTCAAACTGTGCATACGAATTTACCTGCACTTGCGGATGCAAGTACATTGGCCGTACGCAAAGGCGATTGCCAACCAGGGCTGTTGAGCATTTGCATAATTGGCTTTTAAAAAAAGAGAACAAAATACCACGTTCATCTTTTACAAAAAACTTTCTAGACAGTGGTCATTCGGTTGACACAAACACATCTTTCCGCGTTCTTGTTTGAGCACGAACAAACCGAACCTTACGTTACATGGAAGCATCCTACATGCGGCGGGAGAAACCCAACCTATGTAAGCAACTAGACCATGTAGTTAATCGTCAATTACCCTGGTAAATACATACCACACTTTTATTTTGTTAAATCCCCTCCCTTCTTTCAGTCCCAAGTTTAAAAGTTGACATAACTTTTTGCCACTTGCAAAATTGATATAATCTTGCTTTTATCGATTTTGTGAAAATTCAAATTGGTGTGTTCTCTTAGTATTTTGCTGTTCATGCACGGAGCGGAAGCAGCTGAAAAGCGCTCTCGAAGTATATATTTGCGAACAAATTCTGCCATTCTCTCTTGCTTCAAATTATAACCGGGCGAAAAGGCTTTTAATTATTGTTTACTTTGAGGAGAAGAAAGAAGTCGGCAGAAAAGAACATGCAACAACCGCAATGCAACATTATGTGATCGAACAAGTGAGTGCGCCCCTAGAAGCACGCGTGAGTATTGGTTTTTAGTAAGTAGGCCATGTTGTTTGGCTTTAATTGTCGTGCGCGCATAGAATACTCGAAAAGAAATATGCATGGTTGACTTTTTTTTCTTACAAGAAATTCCAAAAGCTTTGAGATACAATTGAAATCAGTGCTAATTTAAACAGAACGATGGCCTACAACGACTGTTAAGGGGAAAAAACAACGACCCGTTATATATTTTTGTGCTTGTTTAAACAGTTTACTATTCTAACCACTTTCTGCTTATCTGCATACCGTTTAGGTGACCAGAGTCAAACATTTGCAAAACAAAGCATGCAAACACTTTTCAAAACGTATTGGACGTCAAATTATACAACACAGTGCCTGTTGTAAGTTACCATACTATCAGCGTAAGTACTAGCTTGAATGCCCAGAAACATGTTTTAGTGGTCTTCTGTCGCTAATTGACACAGCTGCGAGGGGTCCGGCTCATCAGTGGGTCCCCCAGCTTTCTCTGTCTGCTATCTGGTTAGTACGCCAATTTTGAAATTCCAGCGTTTTAATCTCCTGAGAAATTAATTTCTGTGCGTGGTATACGTCAGTTTATTTGAGGTTAATAGCCATAGACCGATATTTCAAGCGTATATTTGGGTTAAAACACGTCAACCCCTGCGAAAAATGCACTTGATGCCAAATAAAAACTTAAGTGGTATATATTGATGTTGTAACTTACCAAACTAACAGCCTTGTGACTGTTACATGCAAAAGTCTTGAAAAAATAAACTGGGTAGTTTAGCACGCTATTTTGATTCTCTGAGTAGATTTTATCCTGCAAAAGCCTAAGTTACTTAGTAAAGTATATAACGGCTAATGAGCATGAATTTTAGCGAAATTTTGAGTCTTTACAGTTCAAAGGAATTAATTATGCTATAACGTAAGACAGAACTTAACTTTTTATATATGTGCATTATTCGATAGAAAATTCCAAAATAAGTAAAACAAGTGTAAAATATATCCCTTTCACAACCGAAATGGTTAAATAGCAAGCGAGGCCCAGTTTAGAGAATTGAATTACCATTCAGAAAAAAGGAAAGATTTATGCTTTTAAAATTACGTTTAGCTAACCTAATAAGATTTTACACAGAATGCAATACCGAAAATGTTTTCGTTACCTTTTGTTTCACGAAATGGTCTACATGGTATATAAGCAAAGGTTTCATATATATTTCCGTAAATTTAATATAAATGCAGGTCTTATTTAATTTCAAACATAAAGAAATATACTGAATCGTATACTTTGCATTCCGCTTAGGCGTTATTAAGAAGCGGAGTAGACCGACAGGTATTTATTATGGAAATATTTTAAAATAGATTTAACGACACCTTTTTCTGCATTCGTAAGCTATTGACAGAAACAGAAAATTACCCATTTTGCGAAAATTATCCAATGTAAGCATAAACGTGACTGTTTAAAAATTAAAGTCAAAATTAATATTATTTTCAGGTAAATTAAAAAGCATTATCAAAAATATCAACTTTTCTTTTCACAGTACCTTGCACGAAGTTAAAATATCAAGAAAAGCGTCAGCTATTAAGCTAAATAATGCACTTTTTAGAGAGGTATTATATTATATTATTTTTCTAACTTCAGCGATAACAATATCAGACCTCTGTGTCGGACACTCTTCTGGTCGAAAATGTTGTTTGCTGTTTTGAGGCATTTCAAAATATGGTCCACACGGCATTCTTCATAAGAACAAGTATCCAAAAAAAATTTTTTCTTGTAAATATTTTCCTAGAGGTTTTGATTAAAATTTGAACAGAATCTCAATTGATGGGCGAACACATCAAGATACTGAAAGCGTTCGAAAATATGCCAGAATTTAATGGACGATATTAAATAAATAGTTATCTATTAATGGTTAAATGTATAAAAAATTGAATTCAGAAAATTTATTTTTGTGTAAAGAAATTGATGACTCTAAGAAAAGATTTAAATTTATTGTTCTGATTCATATTTAATTTTTACGTCTGTGGAACTTGAATCTTATGACGAAAATTTGATGCTTTTAATAAAAAATTAGCATTTCTTATACTTATTTTAAGTAATTAATGACCTTATGTTGTTCATTTATATTTCTTTGTTTTCGTTAACGCGCTCATGCTGGTTCGCGACTTCTGGTCAAAACTTTATACACTTACGCATTTCGCATGCAACACTCGCCATGCTGTAGATACACACAAGTTTGTAGCAAATACAAGGTGTCGCATGGTTTTAAAGGACACTTTGCAATTAAACTGTGCAACTTTTGACGCTGAAAAGTTACTTTCATTAGGGTCAAACGTATGTGGTTAGATAAGAAGCACGCTTACTAAAAAGAGAGGATCAAAAAACAAAGTAAATTACAATAACCTCTATTTTAGCAAGATTTACATATGTTTTCGTGTTATTTGCCTCTAATCGAAGTTTATAAGTTTCTTTTGATCAACGAACGGAGTGACTTACAGTGCTTGTTGCCGCTTCTTACAGCAGTAAGTCTGTGCACATTATCAATGTTCCATCCATATTCAATCACGAGCATCGCTGCTTTGACGAACGTTAGTCTTATTTTAATTTCAGTTACCAGGCTCGCATCTCGAAGAGAGGATTCAAAAAATGGGCCAAACTGTTTATAAATTAATTCATTTTCACAAATTAAATACAGTTGTAAACATTTATTACAACGCAATGTATATGGGCTAGTGGCGGTATAGTAGAGGACTGACACATAAACACTTAATGACCAAAGAACACAGCTCCTACACACATGTGATCAATATGCATTTTCTGATGACAGCTGACCAACCAAAAATGGTTCTTTTTGCGCACATTCCTAACCGCTGTGTAGCTGTTTGTTAAGGTTCGAGACTGAGTTCAAAAACCTGACCTTTTTCTGATTTTGCTTTACTTACTGTCACTCGGACAGTCAGTTTTAATTTCTCAACAGCCTTTAATCTACTAACTTGCTGAAAACGCTTTCTTTACAAAATCAAGGTCTGCTGTAATTTAATTTTCGGATGCTCAAAAATAAACTTTAATTAAAGGCCGCATGAATAAAGAAACAGTTTAAAATAAATCTACTCTTTTATTTTTTTGGCTATTTAATTTCTTCATTTTGCAGCTTTTCTAAGTGAGCAGCTTCCTGCTCCGGGCAGTTTTTTCTTGAATAAGCTTTTTATCGGTCACCTTTAAAAAGTTAAATTGATAACTTCCATAAGTTAATTAAAGAATTGAAGGTCTACTACCTCTGGAGCGGGGCACACCATTGAGAAAAGTTTTGGTGATTTTTTTTCATTTTAATCGGTTTTTGCTCAGCGGCAACTTATGATCTACTTTATACAGCCTTGCAGAAAGGTTGTGTTTTGCGTTGTTCTTATCACCATATACGCCTTTGATCAGCTTTAAACGGGTTATGTTACCGACTCTAGAACACACTACAAAGTTACAGCCGAATTTCGTTTCTATTCTGATTTTTGCCTTTATGACATACATACACGAAACGTAGCTGACGATCGCCATTTTTTGGCTTACTGATGACATTCAAATAAAAACCTTCTCAAGGTCAAAGCTTATAACTGTTAATGGAAACGTATTCAGCCGACACACAAAACTTCTATTACCGTGAAATGTTTTTAAACCATCTACAAACCAGGAAAGATCAAGACGCGACCACTGGAGCAAGAGCTTCATTTTCTTGATGGTTTGGATTTCCTCGAGAATCCCTAATCATAGGTTATGGTAGCGAAGTCTTATTCATGCGCAGATAGGAGTCATGACCAAATCTAAAACGTCATGAAAATAGCGTTCTTGTTCCAATGGTCGCGTCTACTTCTTCTGAACTGCTGTCTGAGTCTATTGGTATCCACAAATTCTATAAAAAAATCACTTGGATCTGCTCTTCTGTTCTATGCGTTACCTTTTACTCTCCATCGGTTTTATGACGGCCTTTTACTGATGTCAATTTTCAAGAAAAGAGAGCGTTTTGAAAGGAGCTATGATAAAAAACCAAACAGCAGGTCCGTTTTGGGGTTTGCTATTATAATGGACAATGCCAGCCGAGAGCAAAACGATAATAGAGGTCAAAAGGGAACTTCACGAAATGCATTTTATTCTCAAAACTTATAACGAAAATCAAGAATATAATAGGGATCAATTATTGAACGCAAGTGAATCCACTATCCAGGCTTATTAAATGTTACCTAAAAAGTTGGCAGTTGTGTTTCGCTTGGGAAAAATACTTCAGTAGCGTTAAATGTTCGCTCATCGTGAAAAACAGTAGCGATATTTTTCGTGCGCTCGAATGCCTCCCTTTGACCGGATGCTTTTACGGTCGCCTGAAAAAAAACTGCATCCGGTAAAATGGATACTTAAGGAGAAGACATTTTTCTGTTGATTTAATACGTCCCTATTTAGTTCAACATCAATTTAAAAAGACGTGATTTAGAATCAGCCAATAACAAAGCAGAACATTGAAGTTCATGTTTTCTATGGAATATATTTGAATTTCGAGGGGCCTATCAAATCAATTAAACAAATCAATAATTACTAAGAATTTGTAGTTGGGCCGCTTTCGCCTTATCTGAGGTTAATTCTTAAAGTACCACCTAAATACAGCAATGACCAAAAACTAAAAGAGTTCAAATGTTTGTTAAATATTAAGAAAATACTTACAGTCTGAAGTCCTCGTGTACAGGTGATAAAGTTTGCGTGGTTTTTATCCGTGCATTCAAACACAAGATACTGCTAAGGTAATATGGAGGCAAAAATGTGATGGATAAAGAATAGTCTGGGATCGCTTACGGACTCCTGCACGTGTTCGAAAGCTCACAACAATAAAACAATTGATGCGGAGCTTGATACGTCTCCCTCCTAGTCCATGCAAATACGTGGATCGCTAACCTTCTTATTCATTCGGGATATTTATGACTGATCTATTCTGCACTATTAAACACTGGAGCTACGCTCTGAATTACTGACAGCTGGGATGACACTGTTCAATGCGAAATCAAGGCTGCTGATGTACCTGCGGTCAGGCCTAGTACAGTATTTTAATCAAAGCGTCTTTTGGGAAAATGAGTAAATTTTTTAGCAAATTTTCGGCACTGGTTCCCCAGGTCCTTGTCAGACTTAAGGAAAATATGCACAGAACAGTTAACATTTCAAAGTGCTGACACAGTCACATAGTGATATAGTGTGGGCACTAAGGAGTAATGGCAATTTGCATCACATCGTGGTGGACATAATTGACAATCGCAGTTGTGTAATGGCTAATTGGCAACTGTAAATTGAGTAGGTCTGGGGTCAGTCCAGGTCATCTGATGTGAGTGCTAATTGCAGTTCATGTTGATCCATAGTTGTCGGTCGTATTCTCTTTCATCTTTCTTCGAATTGGTTGTGCTTTTCAGCCAACTAGAGACGCCGATTGATGCATACATTATCGGCCGAGAATTTTTAAGACCATAAACTCCGACGATTCATGCACCAATTGGCGTATCAGGTTGGGAATTTCTGTGTTTCCGATGACCATTTGTACACATATATACAGCCAAAACGGCGGACAACTGACTGCAGACCTAAGTTTGGTTGTTTCGATATCGACAATTTTCTGACACTAACTGGCTGGCATCGTCGACTTGTCCATTCGGCATCGAAAACGTGAACCTTAATGCTAATTTCAGGCTCTTTAGTTCGTAAAATCCACGCTGGATATCAAACGCCTCCTGTCTCAAGCACAGTACACCATTATTCAAGTAAACATACGAGTCCCAGGACGTTATTGAGAAAAAGAAGAAGACGACGAATCGATCGCTGGGACAATGTGCTTTCTTCGTCTGAAGTTTTGAAATCCGTCGCGGAGGTGAAAATTGAGTTAGCCGAGAATAACTTGAGTGATGGTTCATGGGCCCCCAATCCATCAAAAAATGCAACGATTTGCCTAATTCACATTCGGTGCTGAGACCAAATTTGGCCAAAGCCAGTCACCGCTCAGGGAAGAGACAGGCCACCACATCATCCTATGCCAACACCGCAGGGCCAGGCGGTCATTGCTGACGCAACATATCCGTGCATACTCAAGGCATTTATCGATTTTTCTGTATGTTTAAATCTTATCGCACAGCCCTGTGAACACACAGACTGTTTCTGCTACTGTTCTGTAAGTTTGTTTTTAATGATAAAACTGCGACGGATTTCGAAACTTTTGGCGAATAAACATATTTTTTCAGCAATCGAGTCAACTTCTACTTCACAGTGTCCCTTACTTTAATTCATATAACTTCACATTGTGCTGTGCCTTCCCACCTTAATCTATCCAAGTTTATTTATGTCAACCAAGGCTCCGTGAGTCTACACAAATGTCGGTCAAAATGACGAGGACAAAGGTTTGATTTTTAAACCCATGGATAGCGCCAGACACATAGATAGCGCCGTTGTACGCCAGTATTGAAGTTAATGCATTAGTCTAAGTAGTCAGACAAGACGAGGATTTCTGATTATCAAAGGCTGCAAACTTTTGTTAAACTCTTGCTCTTTGGAATCCTTTGTTGTCGCTTATTTTTTTTAAAAAAACTTAAAGCATAGAATGCCTACATGCCTGCCATCGTTGTTTGCTTCAGCTCGAGTTTCCAATACAACAGGCGGAATAAAACTGCGCAATAAAACCTGCCAAGAGTCTTGCGCACGAAAATTTTTGTTCTAATGAACTCTCCGGCATCCTTTGCTTTTACGAAGAATGTGCACCATCTCAGTTGAAAGGCCATTTTAATTGCTGGTCATCTGAGAACATAGAATGCGTCCTCAGACCACAGTTATTACACGTTAGATGCTAAAAAGTTGACTTAAAATCACTTGAGTGCCTGTAGTACAGGCTACCGAAAATGAATTAAAATTTATTATCAATAATGGAGAAAATGCAAGTTCCAAAAACAGCTCAGAAGAAGAGGATGCGATGACTTGAATGAGTTTTATTTTCCTGACGTTTAGAATTCCCTCGGAAATCCTTAGTCATAGATAATCGTTAACAAGTCTGAGACATGCGCAGATAGGGTTGACACATGCACATGTTGCACGGTATTTATAGTTCATAGGGGTCATCCGCGTGCGTGTGATCATTATTAACTTCTGTCGCCACCGCTTGTGTCTTAATTGATGCGGTACTGGCTTAACACTTCGCCTTCGGCTCACTAATGTCAACAATTGCCTTCCGAGCGTTGGAGGTGGTCCTGATAATTGCGTGAAAATAATGCCCACTGTCGTCAGAGTGGTTGCTGTGCCCGGTCCTACCCACGTGACCGATTGTCTTGCTCAGGAACCTTCTCAGTTAGCCGTATCGGAAAGCCAAAGCGTTGCGCTTGTTGATGGACTGGGGGCCTGTGAACCATGACTCGAGCAGCTCGCGTCACATGCGGTTTTCACCTTTTGCGCGGATTTCGGCCTCGTCAAACTTGAAAATATGGCCAGGTCCCGTAGAGTGAGCTGAAACGTGGGAGTTAGCGTCTTTCTTCCTCACCGCTGCTGCATGCTCGGTCATTCGCGTCCGGCGTAATCTCCTGGTTTCTCCAACGTAGTTGCTTTGTCCATAACTGCACCAGATCCGGTAAACGACTCCAGCCAATGACTGCTGTGGCAAGGGGTATTTCGGCCTCATGACCCGGTGCCTGATGGTTGCTTCTAGCCTGTGCGCAACTCCAAGCCAGAAAAGCAACAATTGAGACAATATAGTGAGTTGCTTTATGGCAGATTCAAGAATTGCGCCTTAACACATCCCACGTGAAAGATGCACTGGACTAATACGGTCCACATTCAAAGCGCAGCAGGGGTTACTGAGGATGTAAGCCCATACCGAAGGTCGCACCAGCCAGGTTAGGTGAAGTGCGCACGCCAATGCACAGGCTTACACTGCACTGTCTGCATGCGTCTTCCAGTTCTATCCTACTACTAGATATACAAAGTGACATTAAAACAATTGAGGAAGATGCCTCGAAAGTCTGCATTTATCATAAACCGCGGCAGCAACTGTACTTGCGCCCAGCTGGCTGTCGTGCTTATTGAACACTTCCAGGATGTTAGTCACCATCTCTTAGCAGGGTGCAATATTCAAGCCTATGCAGTATCTGTTCTGTCTTATTTTTTCTCGCCTAGGTTGAGTTACCGAATGAATGAGAAGGTTCGCGATCCAGGTATTTTTATGGCTGAGGAAGAAGGCGTGTCGAGCACCAGATCAATTGATTTATTGTTCTGAGCTTTCGAACTCTTACAGGACTCCATCTTCAGAGATGAGGAACCAACCAAGAAGAGGGTAATTATAGGGGCCATAGTCCAATCAACTGTCACAAATCAAGAAGAAGAAGACACGATCGCTGGGACAATATGTTTATTCGCCTGACGTTTCGATATCCGTCGCGGATTCGTCATCAGAGACATGAGTAGCAGAAAGGTAAAGTATGCACAGACGTTTGCAGTATTTATAGGACACAGTCATTACTGCAAGCATACAGCGACAATTAACGTTAATTGCCTTCTTGTGCGTGGACTGCTTGTTGTGCGGCACGCGGGCTCTGACCTGTTGAACTTTCTTCACTGGCGGTGAGCTCGGGCATGATGATTGCTCGGCCGTCTGGCTCCCCGGTGTTGGCGTACGATGAGGCGGTGGCCTGCCCATTCCTCAAGTGACGGCTTGCTTTGGCCACATTGAATCTCTGGATTGAATATGGATTGGGCAAATTTTTGCACTTGTTAATGGATTGGGGGCCCGTGAACCATGACTCAAGTAGTTCGCGGCTCACCCGATTGTCACCTCTTGCGAGAATTTCGGCCTCATCAAATTTGAAGGTGTGGCCGGGTCTCGTCGAATGAGCCGCAACTTGAGAATAAGCATCATTTCGCCGCACTGCAGCCGCGTGTTCGGCAATTCACGTCCTGCGAAGTCTGCCAGTTTCTCCGACATAGTTGCTTTGACCGCAACTACACCAGATCCTGTAGACGACCCCAGATGTTTCTTGCCGTGGCAGTGGGTCTTTCGGCTTCATTATCTTACGCCTTGTGGTTGCCTCCGGCCTGTGTGCGACTCCAACTCCAAGTGGTGCGAGAAGGCGGCCGACTGCTTCCGATACGTTTTTGACATACGGGATCGAACGCCAAATCTTGGGGTCGATGCGCTTTTGTTGGACAGTTCGTTTGCGCAAGCACCGGTTGAAGAAGTTGCGTGGGTAGCCATTTTCTCTGAACACCCGTCAGAGCTATTCTACCTCGGCAACTTTGTCTTCTTCTTCACTGCAGTGCGTCTCAAAACGCCGATAAAGTGTTTTTACGCAACTGCGTTTGTGGCTGATTGGGTGGTTGCTGTTGTCATTCAGTACTTGCATCCTGTTTGTCACTTTCCTGAATACTTTTGTCTTTAGACCACCACAATCCTTTCGACAAACGAGGATATCAAGAAAAGCCAGCTGGTTGTTCTCTTCTTCCTCCATCGTAAATTGGATGTCTGGGAAGACGCTGTTGAGACGTTCCTTGAACGTGAGCACCTGATCCCGTTCGATGACGACGAAGGTGTCATCCACATACCGAGCCCAGAATTCCGGTTTGTGGTGTTGGAAAACCAGCGACTCCAGCCGCTGTCACAAATCATCAGGTTGTCAAGGTGTTAAAAACAGCAATCGAAAAAGGATGGGGGTGGAGGACAATTAGTTGTCAGTGGGGTCGGGCGGCCATTATAGGGGCGTACGCTTATTAGCCATTAAGGTAGCTGGGGGTCACGAACAGCAATTAGCGTGCCTCCGTCAGAAACCTCTGCAGTCGTCTTAAATATACTCTGCAGCGAGGAGGCTGTAAGTACTTTGGAGAACCAGGCCGCAAATTGCAGACCCACCTACATGAGCAAAAAGTAGCGGCCTTGAGACTGCAACCATATTTGCAACTGGCAGCACACATCGCCAAGACTGGCCACGACTTCGATTTTCAGGCAGCAACCATCATAGGGCAAGGAACCTCAAAAGCTGAAAGGCTGACACTCAAGGTATGATACTCAAATGCCAACTCGGTCAAAAGGCATCTAGGCCTACCAGAGGCCTACAAAGTCTTTCACCATTATGTGGGTTAAAGACGAAACAAAACCAAACCAAACGTAAGAATGGTTACTGAAGTGGACCCCACAAACCAACCGGCTGGAAGGGGAAGCAAGGTTACCTGGACTCGCTACGGGTGGCAAGGTGGCACACTTAGAGCTTCTCATGATCGCTAGCTAATTCGAACACGCCACTATAATTCCCCACCCACTCCATTAACAACTAATTGCCTTTCTCCTCCATCCTTTTTCGATTGCTGTTTCTTACCCCTTAGCAACCTGATTATTTCTGACAGTTGATTGGCCGATGGCTACCATAAGTATTCTATTTTTGGTTGCTTTCTCATCTCTGAAGATGGAATCCTGTAAGAGTTCGAAAGCTCAGAACAATAGAATCAGTTGATCTGATGCTCGACATGTCTTCTTCGGTTGGATTAGTTGCATGCTTGATAACAAGCCACTTTACAAGGTTCATTTAGGTCATATGCTACTGGTCTCTATGCATTTACTGATTCATAACCTTCTTTTTGAAAAATATCGTTAAAAAAGATATCAGATAATATTATCCATTGTGTAGGTCGTTTTGCTTTTTTCTAGTTTCTTTGGTAAAGAATGGTCGCTGCATTACATTCGCATATGCTGATGTTGAAACCTACCTTACCTACCATGCAAGCTTTAAGGCCCAGACACGTGTTTTGCCAGTATTCTGCGGCTGCTTCGCACAGATGCGAGGGATCCGGCTCATCAGTGGTCTCCCAGTTTTTCCTATCTGCTTTGTGGTCAAAACACCAGTTTAGAAAAGAGGCAAAGCATGCAGTACGCCAGAAAATAACCTCTCTATTAATGACGAATAGGCCCACCAATAATCTGTCACCAGCGGAAGAAGAGGCGATGACGAGGTTAAAAATGAACAAGGACATAAAAGTGCTCCCGGCTGACAAGGGAAGAGCAACAGTCGTGATGGACCGTAGCGATTACAACGCGATAGCTCAAGCTCTCCTCGACGACCAACGAGCCTACAAACCCACGCATTCCTCCCAGGCTACATCGCTGATCAGCCAGCGTACTAGTCTCCTAAGCTGGCTCCGACGCAACAACATGATATCGCAAGACGAATGGCGACAAACCAAACCAACTGACACGGCACTGGCTCGATTTTATGGATTACCCAAAATTCACAAGCCCAACGTTCCATTCCGGCCAATTGTGGCATTGAAAGGCAGTCCTACTTACAACCTAGCTAAATGGATGTCATGGAAACTAAACTTTCTTCGACAGGGCAGGACGACCTAAATTAATTCGGCCTCCTCATTTCTAGCGGCTATCCGGGGCAAAACAGTTCAACCAGATCAAACCATGGTATCTTATGATGTCGTTTCACTATTAACATCTATCCCTACGGACCTGGCACGCGAAGTCCTACGCAAAAGACTTGAAGAGAAATACGATGAATCGAGGATCTCTCTAAATATTGACCATCTCATGCAACTCTTCGTCTTCTGCCAAAGGATTTTTTCACATTTTATGGTCAGACATACGAACTGACCAAAGGAATGCCGACGGGATCCCCAACTTCCAGTCTCATCGCAGAGCTGGTCTTACAGGAGCTGGAAAAGTCGCCTTAGACCAATTTGAGCCTGCATTCTCTAGCCGATACGTGGACGACACTTTTGTTATAATCGAACGAAGCAGGCTAGCAGACTTCCAAAAACTGCTTGATGGTATCTTCCCCGACATCCAATTCACAAAGAAGAAGAGAGTGCCGGAAAACTACAGTTCCTGGATGTCCTTGTCAGGCGCAGACCCAGCGGGCAACTCAGCACGACGGTTTATAGAAAGGCGACTAACACAACCCAGGTGCTCAGGTTCCATAGCAACCACCCAATAACGCATAAACGTGGCTGTACTCGAGCACTATTTCAGAGGGTGAAGACGCACTGCAGTGAGCCGGAAGGACGAGTGCAAGAATTACGACATCTTCGGAACCAACTGGCCAGAAATGGATACCCGAACAGCTTCATCCACCACTGCCTCCAAACGCGCCTACGGGGAACGAACGAAGGGGGACCGCCAACGCTCTGGCACCCTCAACCGTACATTAAAAACGTGTCAGAAACAACCAAGCGTATCGCTGCAGAGCTCAGCGAGGGTATTGCTTATCGCCCAATAGCTACTTTGCGTGCACGAATCATGCAAATCAAAGACCCGCTGGATGTAGTTAAGCAGTCTGGCGCCATTTATCATGTGCCGTCTCGCGACTGTTTTTGCCATTATACAGGGCAGACCGGGCGACGACTAAGCTCGCAAATAAAAGAGCACAAACGGGCAGTGCGGAAAGGCTACCCGCAGTCACAGCTTGCTACCGACACTCTGGAAGCGGGCCACGAATTCGACTTCTCGAAAACACGGATAATGGCATACGCCAGTAATAAGACGGGACGTGAACTGCTGGAGGCCTTAGTGTCAGATTTCAACTCCATAAACAAGCATGTGGATATACCACCCTGTTATTTCGCCATCCGTGCCCGCGACCAGAAACCAGGGCCCAGTTCCTCTACAAGCTCGCAGGCTACCACCTCAAGGTCACACGCCGTTACTCCAGGGGCGCGCGTCGGAGACACGATAAGGTAGCGTGTGAATGGACGTAGCATGGACAGTGACAAATCAATAATTGCCACTACTCTTCGTCCCTTACCAACCCCAATTATGCGTAGCTGACGTTTGCTGTTCTCGTTCGCTCTGACGATGGCTTCTCGTGTGGAGCCAAAAGCTTTGAATAAAGAGATCGCGTCTTACTTTTCTTTATAACAAGAACCTAGGGCACGCATATTCGCTTCTATTCGAAAGAAAGAGATCTCTGATTGGGGTATCCAAGATCTATAAGCATAGTTCGCAATTGAAAGTTTATATTTGGATTAATACATGTCAACAATATTATAAGTAACGTCGAAGAAAATTAAACAGCTGGACATATAAACCAGTATATCATACAGAAAGCAAACAGGCGAAGCTTGGAGAAATACAGACGAGTCGAACACCTCGCAGCTCTATTGAGCAGTTGCAGAAAACCGGAAAAAACACATACATGGGCCTTTTAGCTATAACCTGGACTGTAAGCAAGGTAAATTACCACAATTATGTATGCATATACTGTCTGTCTGTTGGCAGAAAGGGTATATTACGCAATGGTTGACGCGTTTTTGCCCCAATATACACGTTTAATTTCGGTCTATGCCTATAGACTTCAAATATGACGATCAGAAATTAAGTTTTGAGGAAATAAAGAAGCTGAATTCGTACCTGTGGTCACATGTTCCATCATGTCCTATGAGGTGACGGCTCAGGCCTAGCCTAACTATTGCCATTCAAGCGAATTGACCATTTTGTCCGGGTTTCTCAATGCACAAGCCGTCTACTAGTCATGATGATGACTACGTTATCATCACCTTTGATTAAGGATTGCCAAGGGAATCTGAAAAGTCAGGCAAATAAAACTCTTGTTCTAGTGACCACATGTTCTTTATCTGAATCTACTTAGGTTTAAGTAAGCAAGAGCTTGCTCTTCAAGGTAAGAGGATGTTCAACAATGCAGACAATTTTCAAACAAGACAGGAACCACTCAAAACACAATAACTGATTGTAGAAAAAAAAACCATCCCAAGCGCGCCTAGTTCGAAAAGTCACTGGCATAGCTGTTCGACGTTTGCTTTGTTACAACGACACTTTGACCAATCCTTCAAAAACTCCAGCATGTCCTTTTCGTGCTTTACTTATTTACCTGGATAAATCAACTTTTTCAGACGTAAAATATTGGCAAACAATGTTTAGATATTTTTAAATTACTTTTTTATCATAAAGGGTAGCTAGCAAATGAGGTGAACCATTGAAGTAGGATATGGATTACAAACGTTAACCTGGGCATGTAGAATAGAGGTTGATCCTACATAAGTCGGTCTACTTAATTAAACTTTACCCAAACTTGAAGCCGTGTTTTCCCAGGAGAAATTTAAACAAGGCCAAGACCACGAGTTTAGCAGAATTTATTGACGTCATAAAATTTAGTGAACTCTTATTTCTCTGCAAATTCAATGGAACTGCTAGAATCTTTTCTACAGACTTGATGTGGCTTCTCAAAAAGTTTGTCTTGGAAATGGTTATCCTAGGAAATTCATCGAAACGTATAGCAAACGCAGACAAGAAAACTCTACCGAAATATCAGTAGCAGAGAAACCATTTAAAGGGCGATAATTTGCCCAACGTGATCAAACGAAGGCTTTGATGCATGATTGACAAAATTACCTCACTTCCAAATTGTTGTACATAAGCACAACAATGGCTATTCTAGTAAGACCAACCAAAGACACTCTGCCGATGCGCGCCACCTCAAAGTGCGTTTACGAGTTTACATGTAGTTGCGGCTGCAAGTACATCGGGCGCACACAAAGGCAGTTAGCAACACGGTCAGCTGAGCATATGCCGAAGTGGCTTCACAAGGCGGAAAATAAAATACCGAAGAGCTCAATCACAAAGCCCTTAGTGGATACTGGCCATACATTTAACCAAAAGATCGCGTTTGAGGTCGAACTTCGGGCGGCGATCGGACGCTTCCTACGATTTGCAGAGGACGCTGCAATATGCAGAGGAAAACAAGAACTCTATAAGTAGATGGATCATATGACTCACATCGCCTCGCCGTGGTAACGATCGATCACCTCAGTTCCTCTCACGCCTTCCCCCGTTATGTCCGACTGTTGCCCGATAATTTGCCCCCCCCCTGCATTTAATTACACTTCACAGACTTTCAATGTAACCTGAACCGCATTGCTGTTATAGTTACCTGCCCCCTCCTCAACCCCACACTATGCACCCATGTTTTTTGACTTAGGTTTTCATCCTTTTTTATCTATTAAGCTTCAGGCTTCACACTTGGCTTACTATATTAAGAGGCAGTGTTTGCTTGCAGATGAAGTAGAGGTCAAAACATTTTATTACCTCAATAAATTCTGCTGAACTCCTGTTCCTCGCTTTGCTCTTAACCAAAATCTTGAAATGTTCTTTCAATTAAAAAGGATTAATTTGGTAGCTCTGTGCTATTTATTATCACGGGCCTAGTCTGAAGCTTATTTATTCATAGTCGGATATTTAATTTTGAATGAAATTTGTTTTTACCATCGGCTGAACCTGGTTTTGAGCAAAATCGGCTGCTTCCGTTGCATTAATTTTCTCGTTAAGTTCTGATAGACACATGAATTATGATGTATTTTTTCAGAAAAATGCATCAATTTTTGATACTTAAGATCAAAAACATTTAACTTATTTTCAATGGGCAACTCTGTAAACACATTGACGGAGTCGCAATGGAGAGTTCACTGTGTTCAAAATTCACTGACGTTTTTTATGGGTCCCATAGAATAAAATATGTCACAAAGACTTAATATGACAACGTTTTATGTAATTTACGTTGATGATATATTCAATATTCTTGATATCAAAGAGGAGGCCGATGACTTTCTGATATCATGAATAATTTACCTCCGAAAATTAAATTCGTGATGGGAAGGTAGCAGTGTAACAAACGACCCTTTCAAGACGTCCTCATTTATCCTAGCTCGATGGTTCAAAAAGGCATTTTGTTAATCGCAAAAGGACCTGCAAGGTGTGATACGTAACTTCACCCAGTTTTCAGGCAATATAATGGAAGAAAATAACGATGCATAATTATTTTACAGAATTAGGAATACTTGTTCTGGTGTGACTCTAGCGGCGGCAGTGTATAACATCAAAGTAGCTCTACGGCTTTCTTGCACGCTTCGATATAAAGTACAGCAACTTTTATGACGATATTTGACGGAACAGTCAGTTCCAAAAAAGTCTGTTTATATGTCCTTGCTCTTGAGCAGTGAAAAAAACTTCCAACGCAGTCAAGTGACTGTACCATTAAAAGGACGCACACCGCAAGTAAACTCGTCTTCCAGGGGCCAACGTAAGCCGTACCAATATGGCAGGCAGATGATCTCTTGTTGTCGCACTCCAAAGGAAATTGTGAATATTAATTCACGTGCACCTATGGAAGCAATTAAATTGGTGGTGCGCAAAGACCAGTGGCAGTCGGTGCCGCTTAGTACTTTCCTGCCTGGTTTTTGAATCAAGAAAGTGGTGTTTGACCGTCTTCGACTACTACACATCAACTACAGTATGCGCCAGAATTCGTACAACCTACCGAAATATGCGAAAGATTGATAAATTTTCGTTTATCGGTATTCACTTAGGTTCTGATACTGATTATCATGTAACCAATTCTGAATTTTTTGCAGTCATTATAGGATGTCGGCTTTTTAAAGAGCTAACCGCTTATAAAATTCATATGCTTGAAAAAGTTACTGATTTTATAGTATGGGTATTTATCATTGATTTTGGCTGGTTTTATACATTCAGATATATTTTATGGGAAACATAAAAAAGTATTTTTTGTACTCGTTTAGTAATAAATCACGCCTTCTTTTAAATTATTACTGAAAGAAGTGGTACCTTGCGGTGTTAAAAAGTTTTCTAAATTGCTGAATAATTTGAAACTTACTGACTGCTAAACTCGAATTCGAGGTTTACAAAACTGCGCACTGTGTACATCCTGTATTTGAAAAAGTTTGTTTTTGCCTATATTTTGAGGAAGAAGTCACATAGTTCTCAATAAATTTTGCAGTAGGTGTGGAACATGCTTTATACAGTTTACGCAGCACCGTAAATTGAGGGATACGATTTATTATGAATGAACGCCTCAAAATCGTAAAAAAAGCTCATGATTAGAAATTGTTTTAAAATCATAAGATATTATTCCTTGAAATGTAAAATTTAAAGAAAGGCGTTATTTCTTACCGAATGAGTACAATAAATAATTTTGCTAAAATTTTCCTTATAATATATCTGAATTTAAAAAGACAGGTCAAAATTAATGATTAATACGCATAGTATTAATAAAAGTCATTTTTTGCAGTACAGACGTTTTGTAAGAGGTCAGAACTTAGCTCGTTATAAAGCCGACATCCTATCATGACTAAAATGACTTCAGAATTGGATTCACGATAATCAGCATCAGATCCTGAGTCAATGCCAATTAACGAATGAGTATTAATCTTTCGCATATAACGGTATGTTTCATGAATTCTGGCGCATAATCTTTGTTTATAAATTGATGCATGCGTATTGTTAAAGCCCCTTGTTTATGGCAGGAAAAGCCTGACCTTTGCAAGCAGCTAGACCATGTGGTCGGTATTCAATTTATCTGGAACTTGGCCAGCTAGCTAACACTTTCTTTATTATTCCACATTATCCTTTTCTATACGTCCTTCATCTGATCATTATTTTTAATAAACTATGATCCCTGATATCATGCCTTGACATTCTGGGAAAATTCAAACTGCTGTATGCGTTTTTTGTTATCCAATTTTTGTAAAGTTGGCTTGCAGATGAACATTTGTAGAGATGTGTATAAGATCCAATAAATAATGCTGTCGAGGCGTGTTTTAAAAAGATAAACTAGCTTTTCATCCATGTGGTAAAAGCTTATGCAATTTGTAAATTGTAAACTTCAAAAACTTTTTTTAATTTTTAAAGCATTGTAATCCTGCGATATTTGTGACCATAAAATGTAGATGCATATAGTCGCGCAAATGTCCGTTCGTTAGTGCTGCTTATGTTGTATGCAACATAGCCTGAGGCAGAAAAATCGGAAACTAAATTTATGGGCCATAATTTTGTTCAAATATTTCAAAAAAGCTCAAAAGAAAGAGCGCACTAATCAAGAGGTGGTGTAAGTAAGACTGGGAGCAGATTATAATTGCTAAGGACTGCCAGATACTAGAGGATCGAAGTTGCGAGCAACCTCACAATATTTAAATCCTTAGTTCTTACCATAACGCAAAGTTCTGCCTTCAAGCATAGAACTCAATCCCTGAACTAAAAATTAAGTCTTAAACGTAAGCCATAGCCGTCGCCACAAACCTTATCTTAAGACCGATTGCTAACCTAAAACCCCAAAACGCCAAACTAAAACTACATGTATTAACCCTAAACATAAAAATATATTTCATAACTCTTATTCCTCACCCTTAACATTAATCTCCAAGCTCATCATTTGGCCCTAGTTTTTAGTTCTCAACTTATTCCTGGCAATCATTTTAGTCCTAAACGTTAGCACTTATCGTATAGTTTAACCCATACTGGACCAACTGCACAGCTGCAAACTTGAAATAATGTTTTCTCCAGACCTAAATAAAAAGTTGTGTTACAATAATAAATTCCTTGAACGTACAGATTAGATCTTCATTACCAATGTAGAATGAAATATAGTGCTGTTATGAGTTCAACAAAAAGTAAGTTTCTAACGAGGTATTGTATTTTGCTTACGTTGGGCTTAATCTGCAATTCATTTTAAACTGAATACCTAAAGCTTTACTATCGGGTGAAGTAGAAAAGTTCGCTTTTTTAATTTCAGCGTTTATGAAATATTCTGGGATGTTTACCTTTTCTTTTTGTATCTTTATTTGATCGTTCAACGACCATCCCTTCCATTCTGCGTCCCAAATTAAAGCTTAAATTAGACTTAAGCTATTCCAATAGAAAGCATACTCTTAGTAAGATTTAGCTTAAAGTCTACTTACTCTCATAAATCCTTTTTTACCTTTCTACTTTAGGATTTTTGCGGAAAATAATGTTCCTCCTATTAACACTATGGCAAACTAAAAATGGAAAAATAGAAAAATATTAGTCCTGAAACTGGAAGTGGGGTGCTTATTTTCTTCAGCAAAATTAATCCTTCCGATCTGAAGTTTGCTAAACCTGAGTAAGGCCACTGTAGGTTTTTCCGGCTGACTTAGCTTCACTCGAGCGAAAAAAAGGCTGCTTAAGGAAGCAAGCAGGCTGAAGAGAGAAAGAGCAAAAATACGTTATGCTCTGCTCCAAAAACCGCCATAATGTGCCCACTTACAGTAAATATTGCAGGTAGCAATTGCAACACCTCACTATTCCCTGTGGATTTCATGGACAATCCTGAACCATTTGTCAGTCAACTAAGAGCGGGTGTTAGAACAGGCTGCTTCCTTTGGCTTGCAAAACTTCTTCTTTTAACACTGTGATACTAAGAAATTTCGCGTTGAGCGTCTAGATGACTTTTCGAACTCACTTTGTCAACAAAACGAAGGTTCTGTCTTCAGAAGTCGGGGAGAACGCTCTAACTTTTTACTCTGCTTCAGTTCCTAGATGTAAATTCAGGCCAGGTGTGGCATCAATGTCTGCTGTTGGGATAACTTGACTCCGGGAGCTGCCGTAAGACACCTGTAACTTATCATTGAAATGGAAAGAGGTGTTTGGCTGACTTGCTTAAGTAAACTGATCCAACTGTGAAAAATTCATGGCCTCGGTGTAAGTTGAGCTCCCACAGTAGGGAAGACTTTTGCGCAGCCAGCACTCTACTTTTGAGCTACGAGGCTCACTATGCGTTCTGAATTTAGTCACACTTAAATTGATCATACTCGCCCAACTTGCCTCTCGTATGGTATCTCCTCCGCCTTAAAAAGTAAGTAATTCTACTAGTCATGCTGGTGGTTTCTAGATTTTTGACTTATAAACCTTACGTGGGCGGTCAGCTTACTGTTCCGTAATAGTAGGCTCCATACAAGCAGAAAGTTGGATGGGTGCAATCGGTCCAAGTGTAATTGAATTTACAGCTCACGCTGAGCCTCGTAGCTCAATAAAAGAGCACTGGCTGCGCAAAATCCTTCTTAGCTGTATGGGATCTACTTTCACGGAGTCCACGAATTTTGCGCAGTTGGTTAAACTGAATCGGCAACAGTAGCTTATGTAGGAACACACGTTAATCCCTACTCCCTGCATGTCTTCTTACGAAAACGTTGGTGATAGGGATCCATAGGTAGGAAATTAGGACACGCAGTGGAATATGTTTTGATAACTACTTAATACATTTTATTTCACTCTATTTCGAAGTCTTGTTGACATATATTGGTACATTTTCCTATTCCGTAGTATTATTTTTACTTATTGCGGAAAAACCCTATAGTCAAATTGTAGGTTTCTGGAATACCCCAAAAAATTGAAAAAGTGGTTAGAAGGTCGTCTACTTCAACTTACGTAAGATCCAACCTACCGTTCTGGAGTTAAATTAGTGTCGTTCGCGGCACGAAGCGCCGCGCACACCTTCAGTTTACTTGCGGAACAACTTACTCCCAGTTGCCGCGGGAAGCAACTTCGACTGCATTTTTTCACTTCACACTTACTTCTAAAATTTTCCTTCTCTGCCTATCCTATTTTTACTCGCAGAAACTTTATAACCACCGTTTTTGCAGGACAAAATGCTGGAACTAGGAGTATATGCGTGGGCCTGTGTAAGCTATCTTTACGGGTGAATCAATGAAATGGCACGCATTGTATATTATACATGAAATACGTGGTTGAGGGTGGGGGCTTGCTCTCTGAACAAGCCGCGTGGTATATGTGGTCTACCATCACGGAAGGCGCTCCATACGTGATTTGTATTGTATTCTTATCTTAAAGCCTGAAAATTGGGGACGTGGTATCATGCGCAGCTTGAGGCTCAGTACACGTAACGCCAAGTCCTGCCCACGGTCTTCTTGAATCTCTTTTGACACCGCTCACGGAAAGGTGAGGGTGAGATAGATGTAGTGCATGTCTAACATCACTGAAATTACCTTATTGTGATTGAAGGTGGGCAGGGGGGCCGGAAACATCGCTTGCGCTATTAGTCTCAAACGTTAATGGTCTACAGTCGGTAGTGTCGCGGTAAAATGAGATCGCTATGTTAGTTGGTATGTCCATAAATTGCGGAAAGACGAAGTTTTTCTCGAGCTGCATCCCTGACCAGGAGAAAGTACCCCTGAATATTAATGGCCATCGACCTGAAGAAGAAGACAGCTTTACATACCTCGGGGCGAGGCTGCTCCCGAATGAGCAAAGCAAGGACGCCATTGTCTCCCGTGTCGACGCTGCTCGCTGGGTTTTCTCAATCCTTCGAAAGCGCCTATCGATCCGACATGAAATCTCCATCACCACGAAGATTCGTGTATACCGTGCATCCATCTGGTCAGTTCTCTTCTGTGGATGTAAATGCTGGGCTGCCTGCGCTGAAGATGAGCAAAGACTGAAGGTATTTGACTACCGGTGCCTGAGGACGATCCTGCGAGTTAAGTACAGCCACTTTATCTGAAACGAGAGAGTCCACACGCGTTGCGATCTTATCACGAAGATATCTCAGAAACCGTTTGTGACGTCATCGAGGCCGTCTAGATCAAGCACGATCACAGCCGGAACAAGAACAATTGAGCGATCCATAAGTTGGTGTTTTCACATTTTTCCAAAATATTGTCGGGTGATATGACAGATTACTTACATCATCAGCTCAAGCAAAATTATCTTTATGGCCTAAATGAGAAAATAACACGTATATCACAGCAGAACAAACCGTGGACAAGGGGGTTGGTTAGGAGGACAGCAAGACACACAAATGAAGGTTGAGGAATTAAGTGGGTTTTATATACAACTACGCGGGTAATGGGACATCATTGCAAAGCGAGCAACCATGTGTAAGCATCGTATTGACCTATTAACCGAGAACTTACTCCAACTTTGCAAGTGTCATCCGAGGTGATTAATTGGAAAACGAATGAAGTTTACTTCCGTGAACGTCTATAAAATTATTTCCTTTTTTACTCATTCATAAAGTAATTGAGGAAGCATGAGTTTGCCAATGCAAGCGAACATGCGACTTGAAGATGAAGTGAAAGTTTACAGTGGTTAATATTGACTTTGGGGAGAGGCCATAAATAAAGGACGAATTAGCGAACATCGCATGCATGTAAATGCTACAATGGCACCATCTGGAAGCTAGCTGAAAAAACATAGAACATATCATTCCTTCCAAACATTCTTTCTGTATTGGACAACGCCTTCCCAACATTTGTCTTCGAACCCTGATGATTTTGCTTCTTAATTCAAGGTTATTATCACATTACTCGTATATAAGTATGAAACTGGATTATTTTGAAGCTCTTCGTTTAAATCTTCGAATTACAGAGTGTAAGCTACTCTGGTAATTATTCCGTGGCAGATCGCCAAGCCTAGCTACTTTAAAAAGGTGAGATATTTTGGTTGAGAACAAAAAAAGATATAATCAACTGCGAAACCAAAAAACATTATCATTGTGACATTACAACAAAGTCTCTCTCGCTAAAATATTGTGTTACTGCGTATTTTGGGCTTATAAACAATTTTTCTGTGACCACAAAGGGTTACGTATGTTGACATCGAGGTTCGGAGTGTCATAAAAACTAATCCGCCACGACCAGTGGTACAACTTCCGACCCCTTCCTTACATTTACTGCCCTCGATACGGTGGTGGTGCGTTTTTTTTGCTTGCTCACAGGCCATCTAAATGTGATTAAAGACTCTTAAAGAGAGCAGGGACAATTTTAGACAAAAAAACTTGTTTTCTTGGTTTCCTGTCTTAAGAATCCACTTCAGGGGTGCAGAAAGCGAAAGAGAGACAGTTGTCAAGTGGGGGATAGCGGTAGCAAACTTCGACCACCCTCCCCCCCCCCTGCGGTCAGGAGGAGCGGGGCTGGACGGGAAGTACCTCCTCCCGCCTCCGCCCCTATGTGGGCGTTGCACCAGCCAATAACAATTTTCCAACTCGTTATCTGCCTTTTTGTCTACTCACTCGGCTAGCTTTTTGGCAGGCAGATGCCAGACAAATGTTCACGCACGCACGCACGCGCGCGCGGCCAGACGCAGGTAGCTGGTGCATTTCGACAGCCCATTCATCTGAGCAGCGATGGTTACCTGTTAGTGGTGCGCGAACGACAGCCACTTCAAACTGTTCGCTTTGATTGAGGGCCGCCGAAGAGCCAAACGCCTCCCGACCTGTGCTGTTTTGCCTGTTACCCTCCCCCCGTCCCCTTCTCCTCCTTCTTCCGCATTTACCTGGGCGACCCCTCCCTCTAGCTTCACTGCATTCTTTGCCCAGGCTGTAAGTGAACAAATTTGATTTGCCCGTCGAACAGAATGCTTTTTGAGACTATTAGATTTGTCGACAGAGGGGGGGGACTGCGCCAGGGATACAAAGCTCCCGGGGGATTTCTTTCGCGATAAATGTTGCGTTTTTATTTTAAAGAATTCGAAGAAAGTTTAAGGCCTTCTTCCGGACTTGCAAGGAGCCGTGTTTCAGGATTTTGACATATGTGTCTATCTCCGTTTTTGATGGATGTTCTACGATAGGTGTTCGATTTCCTTTGCAGTGAAAAATTTTGACAGCAGTCAGAGCTATTGTCAAAAGCGTTTCAAAACCACCTAACATTTTTCGGATTTCGTAATGAAGGAACTCCAGATCCACATTAAGCTGCACTTCGCAAATTTCATATAACACTTCTATACGCCATATGTTTCAAAATTACTTGTGCTTGCTCTGTGAAACTCTTACCCGCAAAACGTTATCGAGAACAAGGTGTTTCTATTTATAAAAGTAGTGTTCATGTATCGCGATCGCAGTGAATGTGGTGTAAAATTAGCTTTATTCCACAAACTTACCCCATCTTGACTACTAACAGTAGATTGTCCATGTCATGAAACGGGACTCGAGATTCTGTCTTTTTCTACTGTACAAATATAACTTAAGTAGTATCACGCTTTTGAGTAGCGTTCAGCCATGTCTAAAGCTATTGAAGTTGTTTTAGGATGCTGGACTTAAAACAACTTTCCTTCTGGTCATCTGCACAAAACATACCCTCTAAATAATGCCTACTAAATAACTATGTATTTTACCATCTTTTCTGATGCTTTTATAAATTCAGGTATATTTTGTAGAAAGTACTCACAGAAATAGGCCTTCTTGTCTTCATGTGGAAGCAAAGCATATCTCCGTCCCGTTTTTCGTACTATGACATTAAAAAATCTTTCCAAATTGCCAAATAATTTCAAAACCGATATTGCATTCAATGTTTTCAACCTACATGGTGCATAATTCCTGTCAAACTACAATCAGCAATCTCCCAACGTTATGATGAAGATATCTCAGCGTGCGCATAATTGATACTAGATGTTTTCAGAGACCAAACATTTTTGGTTTTAGTACATTAAATTAGGTTAATGAAAGTACACGCATTTTTTTCTGGAAAAATACGAACGAATTCATTTTCAAAAATTATGTTTTTCAAATCTGGTACGTTTGATTCCACGATATAAGTATACTTGCGCGGTAGGAGTTCATTTAAAAACACCGAAAATGCGGACAATAATCAAATCTCTATTTTTTGAACACCCGCGAAATGTCCTCTTTTTGCCCATCCATTCATTGTACATCCAAAGGTAAGCATTAACGAATTGCTAAACTTGAAACGGAACGGGTAGAACATAATCAGCTTTCCCAAATCGTAAAATATATATTGCCACTCTATTTCGCTTTTTCGAATTTAAAACAAAGCTTAAACAAATAGACCGAAAACTGCTCGGGTATACAAAAAAAAGTGAGTTCTTAAGCTTTTGGCCGAAAGGTTTTTCCGCCAAAATAGCGCTCATAATTTCTCATTTTTTCCTGAAAGTAGTAGCATATTCGACGTCCAAACACCTACTTAAATTGTTATTTCAAAATGTTTAAATTAAGCTTAGGCTCAATTATTTGAGACTTTGACTGTAGAGGTTTATTTTTCTTGGCAAATAGTGAACATGCTTGAGCGATTTGAAAATCATGCCCTAAACAGACAGTTTTAAAACTTTATCTGACTTTGCAGTTTTCGCTGAAACCATAGTAGATTATTGATACTTATGAACAATTAACCGAAAACATTGACAATTCTAAATTGGTAACTATTAGTTACAGAACGATTCAAACCTCGCTGAAATTGCAATCCCGAAATATTTTTTAGGAAATATGACGGAAGGAAATTTCTGTAAATGTACACAAAATATTACGTTCCCAATGGTTCCTGACGATTACATTTAAAGTTATTATTATTATTATTATTAGCTGACTAACATAGTCACCTTCGAGCTCACGAAACGCTTAACTCTTGTGATATCCTAATTGGCATAATAAAACGAAAAGCGGAATTTCTTTGTCTAAAGTGCATCAAAAGAGTTTAGTCATAAAGAAACATGTCAATTTTTTGTGAAATTAATTTCGAATACAAACTAATACATTGTTTTGTTAGCTAAAAGCCGTACTTAATATTGCGCGTAATATGAAAACATATCGGACCGAAAATTTTCACAAAATTATTATTATCAAATTTAACTCAACGTCAACTCTAGTGCAGTTTCCACTGCCTTTGCTAAACAAGGATTTCGGTGCAAAAATCGTCGGATTTTATGTGTAAGGTCATGTAACCTAAGGGTATTTTCTTTTGATGTAAAAGCTGAAAAAACCTACTTTTCCACAAATTGACAAAAAAACATCATTTTGAGCATTTTCTCCATGAAAGATGTGCGAGAATTTATAAAGCCGATGTAAATCAATGGGACCAATTCATGCTACTTGAGTGATCATTTTTACCAAACGTGGTTTCTGCATGCGGCGAGAAAGAATTGAATACAATAGCCGGCATTCTCTTTTGACTGAAATATGCAGGGAGAATGCAGCACAGTTATGTTTCGAACAACAAAACCCAATTTATTTCTTCCAATTGAAGAAACATGTGGAAAATTTTGAGTGCCAATTCATGAGGTAGGTCGGTTGTTGTAACTAACAGACGATGATCCTCGACAAAGAGCCTTTAGGATGCTACGTTTTACAGTTTACAAAAAATAAGGAATGCAGTAGACAAAAGATCAGAACGCAAGATGGCTCACTTAGGTGGCTCTAATAGAATGGAGGAGAAATTAATGAGTCAGTTTTATTAAAGACGGTGTGGAATAGAATAGGATAATTGCCCATCACCAACTGTTTTTTTCTAGCACTGAGGTGGAAGCCACTGCGCCACGGGTTCGTTGCTATGTCGGCTGCAAGCGGGTATTATATACAAATGTTGGCGGATGCTCACCGGAAGCGTTACGGAATATATATTTATCTTGTGGTGTCTTAATCTGACTCTGAAGACCCCCAGTCTTTTTAGCCACGCAGCTACTACTAATATATGCAGACGGACATAAGAGGGAAAGACGATTGTCGTTTTAATGGTCATTTTGGCTTTATTAACCGTTATCAACAAGTCATATCTAACCTCATGTGGTGCTTCACTCGAGTTTCGAAACCGTGACCTTTTTATTTTGAAGTCTAGCGCTATAATTACTGCGCCATGAACTCGATGCTTTACCGGTTTGGATCTAAAATATACACAGTTGTGTTTGAACCATTTTACAACGCGTTTGACACTGCAGTAACGGAAGTGAGAAAAAGAACGGGATTAAGTGCTTGCATGCCCTAGTTCATGCCAACGGTCATCCAAAGTCCCTTGTACGGAAGTGTCTTAAGAAGCCCCATCATGAGCGGTCGAAAGGAGAGGACCCTCAATTCTGGCTCGCAATCCCTTATGTGAAGAAGGTATCAGAGGCGGCTGCAAGAATCCTAAAACCATTCGGGATCGGTGTAGCTCATAGGCCGGAGTCAACCATCAGACACCGGCGCATGAGGCCCAAAGATCCGCTCCCTCTGACATAACCATCAGCTGTGGTCTACAGTATACCATGGCAAGACCGCGCTGCAAGGTATGTCGGTGAAATGGGCATACGTCCTAGCCCAAGGCTGCATGAGCATCAGCTCGCGAGGATAAGCTGTCTTTGGTCTATGACCACGTTAAGTAGAAGAAACACATATTCATCTTTGAAAAGGCGAGGGTAATAGGTCGAGCCATCGACAAGCTGGCCAGATTGCTGCTAGAAAGTTTGTCCTCGACTGCCATACTAAACAGGGCCATGGACCTTCAGCCCGCCTACCAAGCGCTCTGCCGAAGGCGTACATCGGCTCAGAATGGAGCAATTGGTCAGGCGGAGAGAGAAAAGTAGGGCCGACAGCCGGAAGCCGCCAGCAAAGGGGATGGAAACGATCATAAAACACAAAAACGACTTGATACAGCTCATAAAAAAGGCCGTGGGGGCACGAGCGATTCAAACAGCCAAAGAAATCGATCGGTGCAATAAATTGACACATGGGCATAAGGCATCGCTATTCGTCGGACACATTCATCTGACGCGAGCGGGAGCACAGACACCACGCTCTGACGTCGAAAGCCAGCACACTTTTTAAACGTCAGCCAAAATACACCTTGGTCCCCAGAAATCGTCTCTTCTTCTTCGCCATCTTCCGGGGATGATAAAAGGAAAACGGTGGTATTTATGTGCTCAACGATCACCGGTAACAGCGCTTAGTCGTCCTGCTGTTATATCGGGCTCATTATCGAGTTCCATTAGGATCCGTAAAGCGGCTAATGGTATAGGCAGAATGACATTACTGACAAAGATAAGCGAGACTGGAATGGCCATTTTTGGCCTAGCAGCCGTCCTCAGCCAGCATGTCTCAGCAGCCAGAATGCAACGTGGAAACAATTCTAGTAGTAGGCTAAATGTCTGCCACTACACACTGAACAACTTGTGGGTGCTCTTTACCAGAATGGAAGGCAGACTGGCTCACAGTACGCCAGCATAGCAGGTAACAGACTAAAGGCTTTCATAATGCACTCAGGGGCTGACGGGCTCATAGAGTCAACAAGTTGGTGGGAAACGTTTTAAGGCCAGAAGAGTGTGTGTATGAGAAATACGCTTTATTTTGAAGATAAATTTCCAAATTATTCAACAAAAAGAGCTCCATTTACTGGGGCCAAAGGAAAAGGTAATAGAATACAGGTCTGATTTCAACTCATGAAATTCGTTTCCTTATATTTAATATAGCGTGGAAGTATAGAGTTTTGATATGTCGGTAAGGTACATGTTGGAAACTTTGGCGCATAGTATTAGGAGATATAATATCCATAAGTTCAGAGTGATAAGGGGGAGTGACCTTATTAAGAAAGCGATCAGCACCAGTAGGAACCAAGGTCTGCTGCCCGCATTCCGGCCTGTCTACCTGTCTGCCTGACCACATTCTGACGAACAGCGCACTCTCACAATTATGCGGATGCCTGTTCCTTCAGCTGCCAACTTCCGCTTTCTAACCTTCACTGCAGCAAAGAAAATACGTTCTTTGGAACAGTAAAATAATTTTGTTTCGGTAAGTTTTCGAGACCAGTTCCCCAGCTCGTCTTTAGACTAGAGAGAAGATGCAACGAACGATTAAAATTTCAAACGTGCAGAAAAAACAAAATTCATCATGAGTGAGTATTGATTGGTCAAGGTAGTTTATGTCACTCTTAAAATTTGCAGTCGTCTCTTCCGTCTGTATTTCAGATGTTTCTAATTCCATTCAACTCGATATGTCAGTTGATGTATAAATCACCGGCGTGCATGGCCTCAAGATATTATCGGTAATCACTCTACATGATTATTGGTGTTTTTCTGCTCGATTGCACCTTTAAGTGTTCGGTTTCCTTCCCTCTGGCCGGAGGAGGAGCTGGATAACCAGTTTCCAAAATGTACTGAATATATTAACTCTGTTGTTCCAAAAAATGTGTGTTCCTCAAATGACATTTCAGGGATGTCTGATTTTCAATTTATACAAAAAAATATACTATTCTTTCATCTGACTTCCCACCCTATCTCTTCCCACTCGTACCCGGGCCTGGTGGCAAAGGCCTGCGATATGTCACTGGAATCAAGGCTGCCTGATGATTCACTGCAAGTTAACTTTAACTGACTAGAATAAACATTGACTTAAGCATGTGTAATTAAATTTCAGCAAGTGAGGTTTTTAGGGATTTTCCATGAAACAGCCCGTTTAGGACAAAAATAAAGGACAAAAAAGAAAAACGAGCAAAAGCAATGCAGAAAGGGCATTCAGTCTGTTGAGGAAAGGTTAGAGTAGTGCGGAAAATTGTTCGGGTCTTTTCGAACGCTGTTGCAAAGGCAGTTGAAGTATTGTACCTTATATATCCATGTTGCCAGAATTTTGACTCACGGAAGCGGTTGTTATAAGGGTTTTGGGGGGGTGGGGATATAGAAAAGGCAGAAAACGAAAATTTGTAGGAAAAAGTGTGAAGTCGAAAAATGTAATCGAATTTGCTTCCCGCAGCTGCTGGAATAAGGTTTTTCCCGTGTTTATTGAAGGTATGCGCTGCACTTTTCCCTGCGGACTATACTAATCTTACCCCAGAACGGTGGGTATAACCTGAAGTAAGTTGAGGTAGATGGCTTCTTAACCACCATTTCTTTTTTTCAGGATATTCCAAGAAACCTGCAATTAGGTAATCGGGTTTCCCTTCATTACGTTAAGCCATAATACAGATAAGGAAAAACTACAGCTATGAATCACCAACAGTTGTAAATATAATTAAAAAATGCCTTTAACATTTATTAAAGTATATTCCACTGTCTATCCTAATTCCATACTCATGAGACCCACATAACCAAGAAATGCTGGGACTATGGCTATATGAGCTGCACTACTTAAACTACTGTGGCCAAGCCTTTTTGTCCAGACTATCTAATATGAAGAGTTGGACGTAAGAATTGGTGAGTATTAAGCCAATGAATGAATACCACAAGGTTTAGGAAGATTATGATTGATAGAGATGACAGGAGCCGAAACGGAAAAGGATATTTTAAAAGGTACCAGCTTGGAGCGCATTATTTCAATTTAGCCTCAGGCAACTTGCGACCGTTTTTTTGCGCTGTTGACATCCCTTAACAGCGAGGTGTATCCCTCTCCGCCGAAAGCAAACTCAATGAAAAGACGCACATCCATCGCGCGTGCTTCAAGCGACGAGTCTACGGGGACCGTAAGACGAACAGGGGCCTCCTGCAGCGAGTGACAAAGAAAGTGCGGGGGAGGTGGTCATATGTGAGTACCCAAAAGCTTGGCGACGAAACCAAAATAATTCATTGCAGCGGTGCTGAGCACGGACTGCCCAACCAGCGTGAAGACAAGCGTGGTGGGACACTGCGTTAGACTTGCAACTACCTCTATTTGTGACATTTTTATTGGTGTCCCTTTCCCGATAACGCTTGTCTTGTCTTGCCGTCGCCCTGCTCTCTTTACCCAGAAAATCCACCAAGTGGCCTGTCTCTAGAGCTCACACTTCTATCAGCGAATTTTCAAAGTAAATGGTAAACTTTATTTCAAGAAAAATAACAAAACCTGAAAAGGATGAATACAAATACGTATGCAGCGTAAGGGCTTCAAACAGCTGCAGTAGAACTCATAAGAAAGAAAAAAAAATGCTTCAGATAAAATTATCCTGATATCGACAGAAATAAAAACGAAAGCTTTTGTTTTTAATTATTATGAAAACATTTCCTCCCGCAGAGTAAGTTGCTCCATTTGAAGGGACGGAAAATACAAAGGTAGGGTAATGTCGTTGGGTCATCAGAAAAAGTGTGAAGCGTGACCCGCAGGCACATGCACACCTGATTTTCGGGCAGAAGATGGGTGCAGACTGTCACGGAACAAATAAGATCCCAATATTTATGTAAAATAAAAAACGTTATAAGGGCAAGTTGGGTCGCATACTCAAACCTTGGGAGAAGACACTGAAATGAACTTTAATATAATTGCCTACCCGCTGCCCGACCAACTGCGAGCGCGTATATGGATGGGAAGTGTGCCCAAGCCTCGGGCGAGGTAAGTGAGAGGCATTTCCCAGTGGTTTCACCAACACCAACTAGGAAACAGTTTAACGAAGTACAAAAGTGGGGGGATTATGTAAATCACCCTACTTACAATTTGTAAGTAAGCGATAATTTCAGTGGTAAATTCAAAAGGCCAGCTTTCTTCAGTTTGCTGATTTTAGCAATTATGGAATGCGGTTAACTTCGGGGAACCGCTCTGCAGTTCAATGAAATCATTGAATCTCAGCTGGATTGATGGATGGCGTGTAGAAAACCTGAAGATTGTAGGTAATTCAAACTACTTAAAAATGTAAGTAGGGGACTATAATACATAAGGACCTTTCAAAGACCTCACGATATAACCTTACCAATACAAATACGTATTTAAATAAATGTGTCTCTGATATTCGTGAATTTCGATCCCATCAAGCGAACGGTTGCGTAATAACGTGCTTGGAAAGATAACCGTTTTTATCCCTTTCTGGTTAGGTGACAAACAACTTAACCTATTGACACATTAACAATGAACAAGGAAAAGTATCAGTTAACAATGGAATTTGGGAGCTTATGCTATTGCTGCGACGACATTTTTATTTGCCTGAGGTCTCGAAATCCGTCGCAAATCCATCATTAGATACAGTAGAAGAAATCGGAACTTCATCCACACGGGATAAAGTCGCTATGGTACTGCATAACTATGTAAATTAAAGGCCTCCTGCCTATCGAGGATAGTTACCAAACTTTGCGCTAATTACTTGATAGTGGGCATGTCGGGCATCACCAGCTGAGCTTTCATCATACGTAGTGGACATGGGCACGAAGATCGCTCGGTCACATAACTCCCTAATGCAGGTATTTGGCCAGGTGGTCGCCTGTGTGTTCCCTGAGTAGCTAGTGGCTTTCGCCAAATTAATCCGCAGCACTGAATATGGTTTGGGCATGTCGTTGAGCGTGTTAATAGACAGGGTAGACAGCTTCATAAATTTTAAATAAAATTTAAATGTGTGACCAGGTCTCTTCAAACTGATAGTAATATTAGAAATACAAGTTGTATATTTCTTGAAATATACTTTAAAAAGGTCGGCAACGAGTTCTGGATTCCCTCTTATTAAAATTTGCCGCATGAAATGCACAGCACCTGAATAGCACAAGCAATTCATACTGGTCAAATACTACAATTGCCAACATCATGTAAAATCGTCCTGGAATGAGTCGCTAAATATGGACATAACGCTGCTAGCGTCGTATGCTAATGAATTCATTGTTGCTTTAAATATTATATACAGCATAGCACAGGGCATCTGGCAATCAAGGATCCGTAAGTTGGGCCTTCGCGTCATTGATAGTCCCTGTGTTGTGCCAGTGCACCCACGACGTGTTCCGTTGTGGGGGGCAAATACACACCGGGCTCTTCGAAATTTCTGAATTATATTATCAGGTGGCAAACTTTCAATTCCCTCCTTGTAGTGTCCCGTGATGCATGTAATTGCTTTGGCATTATTATTGTTGGCAATGTGCTGAAGTTTCGTTAGTACTGAGGGTTCACATTTGCTCTCACATAATCTACTCTTCAACTCTTCCGTCATAAGAAAGTCCGACTACACTAGATATCCTATCTCATGAAATGTCACTTTGAATTCTGAAATGTGTTTGCGATTCAAATATATTAATAACGTATGGTTACAGAAATGACGATTAAACACCTCATCCCAATATTTTCAGGTCAAGTCAGGATGCTGGGTTTTTAATGATCTTCGTTCTGACAGCTAATAAAAAGTATGCATCATAAAAATTGGCTACTAAAGAAGTATGCTTTTTTGTCATTGATTTGATTGTCTTTACAAATTTAAATATATTTTATGGAAGAAGGTATATTTGGGTATTAAAACATTTCTAATTATGAGTTTTTTACAATTTTAGGTGCTTATTCATAGAGCATTGAATCAGTCAATTCGGTAATGCTGCATTTACTCTGTAAGGCATGCTCCATATCTATTGTACTATTTCATGTGAACTATGCGATATCTTCCTCAAACTGTAGGCAAACACTTAATTTTCCTTAAATGGGATGTACACAGTGCGCAGTTTGTAAACCTTGAATTCCAGTGTAGCAGTCACTAGATTTCGAAATTATTCACATATTTAGAAAATTTACTAATTTTATATGTATCAACTGGCAGTGGGCTTGGAATTCATTTTACCAAACACGGTCTGCTTAGGCACTTGTTAGCGTCGACAGAAGCCCAATGGAAAAATCTGATTCTGTTCTAGATGAACTCGACTGTTATGCCTTGGATACTTCATTTGCCTTCTTGTATTAACCACATGTTAACGATGAATTGACTTGCTACATAACTCTGTCGGTCGCAAGAGTCGGCGTTTATCCACAAAAATACGGCAGCACCTCCTGTCATGGCTGATCCAAGGTCAAGTCAGGAGCATAAACTACGCCATTATCGCACACATGGTTGATTCTACAAATCATGTAAACTCAAACGAAGCCTTCAAGGAAATTTATAAGGTCCCTCTTAAGTATATAAATTCCCCAAGTCAGTGTTTGCTTGCAATGGTAGAAGCAACCGCTTTTTAGTTGAGGAAGCCGGTCTCGTACGCGCACAAAACCTCCTGCAAGCCCCGAGCTTAGCTAACGGTCACATAATTGCCTGAAATGTTCCGCGCTGTCTCTGTCTTTTTCCCCTTGCCTGCTGCATAGCCAGCCAACTATTATCAACTTCCAAACCCCCTCCCCTAATCAAATAAATAAGTTGAATTAAAATATAAAAACAATTTTCAGTATATCTAATTTTCATCCCCTTCCCATATAAATGTAATGACCTGATTATAATTTATCAGAAGCCTACGTATGCTTACCAACTAATTTTCTGAACTGTTTGATGGGACTTTTTGCAACTTTACATACGTTCAAGAAATATCAGTTGCATCACCGAAAGTGAATTCTATTGAGTTTGACTCAAATTACACTAGAGGCATACAATATTTCAGTAAAAGTATCTAATTATTTGGGTTAATATTATGCAGCATTATTCCAAATCAGTTCGGTCACGTCCAGATGTCAGCTTTTTAGCGTGATTATTTCCACACGCTTACAAAAACCATCCCCTTTAAAAGATGCCTGCTTATATGGAGGTATAATGACACATCATGCTGGCAGCAAAAGTGGTGGCTTTAATTTAAGGTTTATATTTTGAGGGAACGTCTATAGAGTGCGGAATAAGCAGATTTATTCCAAATTAACTATTAACTTACAGAGAAATTAAATGAAAATGATTGTTAAATTATTACGCATTTTTCTAAACTATTATCCGTCTTTGTAGATTCAAAGAAACTAAATGGAAAAATACACTCTAATCTCTTTTTTGTAGGTCTTCTTTGATGTTTATTATGTACGTTTTTTTCAAAATTTTGTAATTAAAAAAGGTGTCGCTACGAAAAGCATTAAATCCGGTAGGGCGAGAACATCCGAGGTCAAAGAAGCAGTTCAGAAGAAGAAGAAGAAGAAGAAGAAGAAGAAGAAGAAGCGATCACTGGAACAAGAGTTTTTTTGTCCTGACGTTTCGTATCACATCGGGAATCCTTAGTCATAGGTAATTGTTAACAAGTCTGAGACATGCGCAGATAAGAGGTGATACATGCACAGATTGCACGGTATTTATAGTTCACAGCGGTCACCCGCATGCGTACTATAATTGTCCGTTCCTGTAGCCATCGCTTGAGGTCTTAATTGGTGCGGTGATTGCTCATTCATAACCACTGTGAAAATTAATTAGCAATCACCGCTTTTTCATCGTGGTCAAATGAATGGGCATCTAGCGATCAAAGCTGTGGTTATGCTCAGATCAATACAATCGTCAGGTCGAATCGCAGGTTGAAGGGAAAATGCAAGAGTCACCAGATTGAGGGCTTTATTGTGCATAGGACCCAAGGTTGCTGCCTAAGGCAGCGGTGGCAACTGGCGAATCTGGGGCTGGTGTTAACTGCGTGCCCGAGAGTGAATTGTGAGAGATGTCTCAATGACAGCTACTTTTAGATGGTTGATAAGTCATATTGGCAAACAATTGTTTTCGGTCATTCATCATCAGATGGGTACACGACATGGAGGATAAAAATGTTCAGTTGATTGCAGCGTTAATAGAATCGTCAGATTGGTCGAAAAAAGTGGCTGAGGGTAATCAAGCAGTTGGGGTTTTCCTCGTCTTCTGAATGTGGGCGCCGGTTGGCTGCGATGCGCAAAGAAGACAGGGGGGATGTTCTCACGGTCAGCGGGTTGAGGTGTGTTTAGAAGAAGAAGATGCGATCACTGGAACAAGGACTTTATTTTCCTGACGTTTCGGATTCCCTCGGGAAACCCTCATCATAGGTAATCGAAGAACAGTCTGAAACATGTTCAGATAGGGTGATATATGCAGAGATTACATGGTATTTATAGTTTGTAGTGGTCAACCGCACGCGTACTATCATTGTCAGTTCCTGTAGCCATCGCTTGAGGCCTGAATTGGTGCGGAGATGGCTCGTTAATTATCACGGCGTTCTTGTCCACTTCAGATGCGGGGTTGATAATTGCGCAACAATTATGCCCGCTGTCATCAGAATTGTCAAGAGAAGAAGAAGAAGACTCGATCGCTGGGACAATATGTTTATTCGCCTGACGTTTCGATATCCGTCGCGGATTCGTCATCAGAGACATGAGTAGCATCATCGTCATCATGTCTCTGATGACGAATCCGCGACGGATATCGAAACGTCAGGCGAATAAACATATTGTCCCAGCGGTCGAGTCTTCTTCTTCTCAATTGCTTCCTGGGACACGGATGTTCGCTTGTATCAGAATTGTCGTTGCGCCCAGTCCTTCCCACGTGACTGATTCTCTCGCTTAGGAAATGTCTCATTACACCGTATGGGAACTCCAACTCGTTGCGTTTTTGTGATAGACTGGGGGCCGTAGGACCATGACTCGAGCAGTTCGCGACTCACGCGGTTGTCACATCTTGCGAGGATTTCGACCTCGTAAATCTTAAAAATATGGCCGGGTCCCGTCGAATGAGCTGCAACTTGGGAATTAGGGTCTTTGCTCCTCACCGTCGATGCATGCTCGGCCATTTGCATCCGGAGTATTCTCCCAGTTTCTCCGACGTAGTTGCTTTGTCCACAACTACACCAGATCCGATTTACGACTCCAGCCGTTTTCTGTCGTGGCAGTGGGCCTTTTGGCCTCAGGACCCGGTGCCTGATGATTGCTTCTGGCCTGTGCGTAACTCCAACTCCAAGTGGGGTGAGGAGACGGCTGACCGCTTCCGAAACGTTTTTCACGTACGGAAGGGCCCGCCAAACGTTTGGACTAGTTTGACTTGCCTTCTTTACTCGTTTGCGTGTGCGTTGATTGACAAAATTGCGCGGGTTACCATTTGCTCTCAGTACCCGTCGAACATATTTTTATTCTGCAACTTTGTCGTCTACTTTGCTGCAGTGCGTTTCAACGCGCCTGATTAGCGCTCTTACGCAGCTGCGTTTGGGACTGATTGGCCGGTTGCTGTTGTAGTTCAGGACTTGCTTGGTGTTTGTTGCTTCCCTGAACACTTTAGTTTTTAGGCCACCATCGTCTTTGCGGCAAACGAGGACATCTAGGAAGGTCAGTTGGTAGTTTTTTTCTTCCTCAATCATAAATTAAATGTCCGGGAAGACGGCGTTTAGACATTTTTGAATGTCCGCACCTGATCCCGCTCAATAACAACGAAGGTGTCGTCTACATGCCGAGCCCAGAATTTCGGTCTGTGGTGTTGCAGGACCGCCTCTGTTATGAGGCCGGAAGTAAGCGAACAAATAGGCGTGCCCTTAACCTGCTCGTAGATAATTTCGTTGAAGGTGGAATACGACTTCAGACAGAACTTGAGGAGCTGGAGGACTTGTTCATGCCCAAGGCGAGTCTCCGTTTCATCGTACTTTTCTCTTTGGAGAAGTTGGATAGTCTCGATGGTCAGGTCCTGTGGAATAGAAGTAAAAAGGACCGTGACATCAAAGGAAACCATGATATCATTTGGCAGGAGGCTTACCCCTCTAAGTTTCTCCAGGAATTGCGTTGACGACCTGACTGTTGTGGATGAATCAGTGGTGAAGAATTTGAGCCTTCGGAACAGCCACTTTACCAGTCCGTAGGTTGAAGTTCCGCTGAGAGATACGATTGGCCGGAGGGGTGCGCCCTCTTTGTGCACCTTGGGGAGACCATAGAAGCGGGCTAGAGGCGTTTCTTGCGCTCTCTCCATGCGTCGGTCGATTGACGATATGGCACCCGAGTTCTCCATTGCCAACAGCGTTGTGTTGATCTCGCGTGTCAGCGTTTTCATGGGGTTGGATTTGCATGGGACGAAGGACTAACGATCGTCTAACAAAGTTTGAGCCTTGCAAATGTAGTCTATCCTGTCCAATATGACAGTGGACCGCCCCTTGTCCGCCGGCACGATAACGGGGTCATTGCCGATTTTATACCTAAGGATATTGTTTTTTGTGATTTTGTAGTATTTTGTAATTTTGAGATCCTTTGAGACTTTTAAATTTACCTTCTCTGATACGCAGGTTCTTTGATCATTAAACTTACGGGAAAAGTAATCAACTACCAGTTGAGCACGAGAAATGATAACTTTGAGAAGAAGAAGACTCGATCGATCACTTCGTCTAAAGTTTCTAAAAATGACGCCTGAGTATGCAGAAACATTAAAAATCAATGAAAACAATGCGTTCAACTTATGCCGTCATTGACAAGTGGCAAAAAAATACTCACTTTCAAGCAGGCGTTGTGCTTTACAATACTTATTATTATAACCATACGTTGGAACTCTTTTATAATTCAACAAACGTTTCAGAATTACTGATGCATGAGTGGTTTCCCTTCTTCCTGCTTCGATGCTTAGCGCATTTGGAGTCTACTCTCTAACGTTGGTAAAACCTTTGGCCAGCCCTTAACTCTAGGATAACACATACAGCATGCCGAGTGCTGTCTGCAACATGCATACGTTTGTAAAAGTTTGATAATTACTCGCATACCGGCGAAAAATATGTAAGAAAAATCAGAAAAACAATGAGCAGCATTTATCATATTAAGTAGTCAAAATAACTATAAAAAGTATAAAATGTTTGTTAATAAAAATGAAATGACCCCGGTGATGCCCAAGATCCGGAGAGTAAAAAAAAGCTAAAAATGAGAACAGGAAACGTAACCTATATCTTTATATAAAAATTAATTTTTCAGGTCAAAATATTTTTTACATATTACCATCAATGGATAACGATTTATTGAATATCGTCCAATAAAGTCTGGCATCATTTTGCTCGTTTTCAGTGCTTTCTTTGATAAATTGCGCGTTTATTCAACGTTTAAATCCAAACCGTTAAAATAAGATAAACATAAAGAAAATTTACCGAAAAATAGGGGTTAATGGATATTAATTCTTTCAAACCTGACCATGTTAATCATACCTAGAAAGGCTTAAAAAGAGCAAACCACGTTGCCAGGCATAAAAATGTCCGCAAAATTACTCATATATAGTTATTTCTATCAAAAAAACATTCTTTACTAGAGTGCCTCCTTGGAAAGTGCTTAATTGATATTTCTCTGACGAATTTTTGTGTATATTACCTATTTCCAAGGTAATGCCATAATGTAGTTGGAAACTTTTGACAATTTTTTAAAATAACCTGAGCATAAATGATTCAATTTGACTGGCAATGAAAGAACACACTTTTAAATGGATTATTTTATCGCATAAGTGTATTGGTTCCACGATTTTTTATAAGCTTGCGAATGCAAAAAGTCTGGCCCTATATGTGGCCATTTTTTTAAATGCTGATTATTGTTCTGCCTGGTTTGTTTTTAAATAACACATGAGCGGAACGTTAAGTTTACAAATGAGTATATTAATACCTGACTTACTCTCAATAAGGCCTTCCTTACATTAATTTTAAGATGTAATATGCGGACACTTAGCTTATTCGTTAAGTAGAGTGGTGTGGTAAAACAAAATGCGAAAAAAACATTTTTGTTACCTAATTTTGTCCAAAGACACCTCACAGTTTAGCTGAAAATTTTTTTCTAACTTAAATTGTCGATCGTTTCTAAAAATAAATATGTCTCCTTAAACTTGGCTTCGCTTCTATTTGAGCAACGTCAAAAGGGACAATTTTTCTTCTGTTGTTACCGTTTCCGGAATTCTTACATAGCACAACGCATATTAATAAAATTAATTTGTGCTGCTGTACCTTATAGCATAGGAAATTTCTTCGGTATAAACTAAATCATGGCTTAGCCAAACTTTGTGCCTATTGAACTTCGTGACTTTAACTAAGGGGGCAGTTTTTCAAACAAAGACCTTTCAAATTATTAAATTCACCCAGTTAATAAAAAAACCTGTATGCTAAAGTAACAAATTGAATTTTGTCATGAAAGTTGCATCAGGTCTAGCTAAACGGTGCAGTCGTTAGCAAGACCTTAACACTCAGAAATTCCTTGATAGATAACTAAAGTACAAAACGCGTGCCTGTTGCTTTCTCGCTCTAGTTTTTCTACGATCTCCATAGCAGTGTTAGTCAATGTCTTTCTCTGTGTACATTGCATACTCCTCCTCTTCCTGTTGTGTTCGCCCAACGACAACAACTGTGTTTATAACACCCTCCTTAATAACCCCTCTGCCTAGGATAAGTCTTTTTTGTCGGCATACTTGTTGATAGCAGAAAGCAGCTGTTTGGCTGTATTTTTCTTTTCTAAATAACAAAAAAGTGGCAAGTTATGTATAGAAAAAGTATATTTCTACTTAACTTACATTAAATAAGGCCTTTCTTACATTACCTTCACTGTAACATATGTGGAAACTTTGATTGTGTGCAATGCACGCGATGCGGTAGAAGAAATGGCTTTCAAAACGTTTTTGATAGCGCATCTTGTGAAAGGGAATCCCCAAGTTAGCTAAACATAATTTTTAAAACAAAAATTTTTTTAACAATAAATGCGATTCCTTAAACGTGGCCTCACTTGCATCTAAATAATTTCAGACCAAATTTTCCATTTTTGATAGAGATATGGTTTTTGTATTTTTTTATAATTATTTTGGAATTATTTCATCGAAAAATCCACATCAATATAAATGGATGACTTTCAAAAATATTCTTAGAATTTTAAAATGGTTTAAGATTTTGAAATTTCTTTTCGTTATATGTCGTATCCACCGGTCTGTTAACGCTGCTTACAAACTATGTAGCCCGGTTCTAATATTTGGCAGGGTTTCATAAGCGCTACATGATTTTTTCCAAATAGGGCACAGAAATCTTTGATTTCTATAAGACAGAGTGTGCAGCGTGTCGCTTATTAGCACTGAACATAATGCGTGGACAAATCGGACTTTTAATACTTCGGTACTTTTCATACCACATCAGTTGTCATATTCCCGTCCATAAATCCCGAACTTAATTTTAACATAAAATTGACACGAATGTGTACTACTTAAATGGTAATTTTAAGACGGCCGAAAAAATGCCCATTTTCAAGTCGGCACTCGCCCGCGACTAAAGTATTTGATAGCGTTATGTCCGACGATACTTATTATTAGTATAACCTTACGCCGGAACTCTTTTCAAATCTAAAACACGTATCAAAAGTTCTGTTGCCTGAGTAGTTTCTCTTTTTTCCGCGTCGCTTCTACGAACTTTGGAGTCCATTCTTGAAACCTTCGGCCAACTCCTTAATCTAGGATCACATATACAGTCATAAACAATACTTTTGGACTCAGAAGGTCCTTGCCAAATAGCTAAAGTGCAAGTCGCCTGCCTGTTACTTTCTCCCCTAGCAGTGTCGGTCAATCCCTCTGTCTGTATACATTGCCTCTCCTGTTTTGTTCACCCAACGACGCCGACTATGTTTAGAACACCCTCCTTAATAGCCCCTTCTCCTCCTAGGATGAGTCTTTTTGTCGGCATGCGTGTTGAAAGCATAAAGCAGCTGACTGCTGTTGGAGGCTGGGGAGGAGGAACTGGTCGCGCCTGCAAAGAGGCGATAAATGTTTCGCGACAAGAGAAGCAAACAGACAGCAGCAGAAGCCGTGTCTCTTCGGAGGATTTATTTTGCGCGGGGAATTCTTGGAAGTAGTAGGAGCAGCAGCTACAGTGCTTTGAGTCGCTGAGATTAGGGACTGGCAAAGTGTTTGAACACCGACGCACATAGGGACCACATGACCCAAATTCAGGCATTGCTTCTGCAACCAATAACTTAGAAGATGCTTTACTGTTCCCGCAAGATAAAAGATTTTGCAAACTTAAGACAGGGCAGCAAAGACTTTTATACAAAACAGCAGAAGCGGTAGCGCAGAACAAAAAGATTTGGAAGGACGGTAAACAAAGTAATAACCGTTTTATTACGTCCATAATTGCGACCTTTAAGAATCAGCTTGGACCTGGATTGAATGTTTTACTAAAGATTCCGCGCCAAAATGAGCACTTTTTCGAATCTATTTTTAAGATGATACTTGAAGTAAACATGGAAATTAATTTGGCCTTAAGAAAATTCACGTATGTTTTGGTTACCTCGGTTCTTCTTTTTCTTCTGTTTTGTTACTCTTATCCCAAATTATTTTTCAGTTGGCACTGAGAACTTTGCGTTGTCAATTGGATTATCCCACAAATAGGGCTGCATTTACTGGAACACTGTTTCATAAACTTCTCGTGAAAAAAATCGAAGATTTTGAAGATTTCATTAATTTCTAACGTTATTTATCCATTAAGAGGTAAGAAGAGCTAGTAAGGTCACTAAATTTACCGTTAAGGTATTATTACTTTTAAGTACACGTTACCCGAAATATTATAAACAAGGAAAATTTTCAAATAGTGAAATTTTTAATTGCTGTTTTTGAGAGTGCCTTTAAGAAACTCCCTAAATCTGGCTATAAAATAGGTAACCAGCATTGACAGGAAGAAAATAGTAATGCAAAAATCGTAAAATACAATTCCATAAAGCTTATTAATTGGCGCAGAGGAAAGGTAGTCTTATTTCTGAAAACAAAACAAAAACCTGGTTATGAGTCCGAGTTCTAGCTTTAGTTATGTGTTTAAGTTTAGCCAAAGGTTTTAACGAAAATTGGTTTTATTAACTAGGGTCTGCGTTTTTTAAGCTCTCGCATGCCTATCGCTTGGTGGTAATGCCACTTAGGTTTAACCGTAACAGTTGCGATATTCCAGGCCCGGTTCCTTAGGCGAGGAGAGACGTCTTAGGAAGGCCAGAGAAGTAGGAAGAGTGTATTCTGTACAGACAGAATTTAGAATAATTTGTACTAGATTTCACATTCGGAGCGCATCTCTATTCACGGGGAAGGCTAAGCCCGAAGTGATGTCAAGTAGCAGCCACCCCTTTGAGGTCTTTGTCCAGATGGATTGAGGTTAGTCTAATCACTGGACGGATTGGTTCATGGCAGAAAGGCAAGGATTGTGCGTTTGCTAGCAGTGAGGAGCGCGTCAGTTTGCAAATGACCCAAAGCACGCGAAAAACTGCTTTTGCGCGGGGTCCTATGCTCCGAGTGACATCGTCTGCGACGTCGAGTTAGGTAGGTGTCGGGCAGCAGCGACCACCACAAGCCCTCTTATTGATATGCCCACATTATTAATTCAGACATGTAAGTAAGTAGAGTCATCGAAATGTAAGGGCAGGCAGTATAACCTCATCAGATCAAGGGTAGGCGAGTTGTGGATTAAAATGCTAACCGGTTTCGGCAGCAAGAAGACGCGAGTGGTGCAGAGAATTAGTGGTGATTTTGGATCTGCCAGAAGAGGTTTTGTGTGTGTAAAAGGTTTCGTACGTTACCTGACTTTGGCGCCTTTTACTCCTGCTAATATGCACCGTGCTAGGCATTTTGAGTAATTCGGTGAGACCCAGAATAGGTTAGTGGGGTTGCACTGCTCAAATTTCATAAACACTGCTGGCAGGTGTTCACGTGCGAAAGGTGCAACTTGTGCAAACAATATTACTTGATCCATGCGAGCCATGACGAATTGAATTGACTAAGAAGGACATTTTAGGCCCGATGGGGAGCGTTTGGTGACGTCAGCGTCTCTTATTGACTTGGGGCTCAGTTACGAGGATGTCGCGTAATGCGATTTAGAAACGCGCCCGTCTTCCGTTGGGACAACAAGTCTGTCGCTTAGTGGTAAGGGGATTCGACCTCTAACCAACTGGTTGCATGTTCGAATATCAGGAGTTGTGCAGCCTGGGGGTTATCTTTTCCGGGAATGCCATTCATTTTGTGCAATCTCCTTGAGGGGGAATTGGCAACATTAAGCGTCTTTTCCTGGCGCAATTTTAAAGATTATGTAAACAGCAAAACGTATTAGATCGATTCATTTCAAGAGTGGTCATCAGTTGCGTCCTCTGGTTGCATAACGTGAATAATTTCAGCGAAAATAAAAAACTAAATTGATACAGAAAAACTGATACAAAACATCAAGGTCACAGGAACTGGCCAAGAAGCAATCTATAAAATAAGAAAGTTAAAACGCTGTGGACAGTAAAAGCTGGAGAAAAGAACGTCTAAGGCAACACGAGGGGAAGAGAAACGTGTAAAGATGGAGCCGGTGTTACCACGGCAGCGTTACATACACTCAATGTTCCAGCTGTTTACATAGGTCGGGTTTGGACCACCGTTTGAAGGATTCCTCCAGGTATACTAAGGTACGTTTTGTTCGTGCCCAAACAAGTACTCGGAAAGAGGTCTTAGAGTCCAAAGAATGGCCTGCATCTACCAGTTGTGCAATAATCGATGAGCGGGGAGCTCTGTTTTCTTGCTTTGCCAACCTGCTGGGTAAGTGCTCCTTGGATCTGGTGGCCAATTGCCCTTGCGCTCGCCCTATCTATTTGCATCCGCAAGTGCATGTTAATTCCTAAAGACAGTTTTAAGTGGTGTGCATCGGTAATCCATCCTTCGCACGAGGAATTGGTAATTGCTTGGTTGGATTGCAAATTATAAGTTCAGCAGCATAATATGTCCTTTCAATGGCATTAAGTATTCGTCTCCTGATGGTATTAAAAATTTTGTCGTCCTTTAAGGGCACAGATATAAAAATGTACTTTTTTGGAAACTGACGGTTCCATCATTGTTGGCCATGATGGTTTTTTTCATATTTTTATAAGCCGTGCTGGGTATCCACGCTTGAGTTAAGTTTCTTTGACGTTAGTTATTTTAGCCCCCAATGTATCCATCTAACAGATTTTTCCCGTTTTCTGTAAGGGAGTGCATACTGACTTTCGTTTTCATTGAATTAGCACAAACTCAAATAATGCAATAACTGTTCTTTTCATTTCCTTTCCAATGCCTTAGTTTCTTCTTTGCTTTGTGTTTCTTGACGAAATTTACTCGAATCATCTAATATATCTTTCATGTTATCAGTATAATCCTTAGGATTGAGAGTGACAACACCATGCTTTTACCCCGTTTAAGAAATATCTATTACTTTTTGATGTTTTAACTTGGATAGAGCCAGCATATTTTCCTTAGTAAAGGGTGTTTTTGTGAAATTCGAGCTCTTCCGTACTGCTATTCCATCTCCACCAATTTGGCTTGCAGCATCCCAAGTTATCAGTGGATCTGTGTATTAAATCCGATTCTTGAGAGTTCAGGTCTTCAAATTGGGCTTCAAATTCGACTGGATAAATTCTTTTATTTTGCACACAGAAATCGACTCCTAATGAAAAGGCTTCTGCTTGCAACTTGTTTTGTTTAATGTCTGATAGATTTAAGATAACACCGTCTGTTTTCAGAGGAAAAAACCTCTTCTGCGGGCTTCTTACAAATTGATTATATTAACTTAAGGCGAAACGCATCTTTAATCTTGTCTTGTTTGTTATATGCATGTTTGATCAATATGAACCAATAAAAGAAACTTATCGTCTCAAAAGAGTGGTTTGTTTGATGCAGGATATTTTTTTGCAATCCAACAAATGAATTTAGTCCTCTATTTTTGATTGCCTGAGATGGTCAAGGTTTGCTTCAAAGGACGCCGGAGAAACTAATTGAACCTTTCGTATGCATTTACTCACATAATTTGATCGACAAATTTTTCTGTGTAACTGCGGTTACAGCGTGATCACCCATATAGAGACGGCAATGTCTTGGCACAGGGAATTTATTGCAGTAGCAGCCGGAAGACTTCACATGACGAGAATTGTCGTACACCCGAAAGCAGTGCGGAAAAATGACGCCAATAGCTCAATTCGAAGGTCAATCGACGAGACGTTCCTATTTAATGAGGCCGATATTCCCGCGCAAAGTGACGATCGTGTGATCCGCGATTTTCTGAAGTCGTGGTTTACCGTCCCCAGTACACAAAAAAGTGCAATGATCTGCACAAAAATATACGCAGTGCTGAGCCTCAGCTTAGGTGAAGCAAATGGCCCCTCGATGAACGCACAGGCAAATTTGTTGTCTAGTACTCGCGCCAGGGAGCCCTATTGCTGGGCAATCATCACACCCAAATTCTGTACGGGAGATATAAGTTCAGCAGATCATGGCCCGCACGTCTACCATCAAGTGATTAGCGCACAACCTGCCAAATATTCTCGATAGGCGGAAAGGAGTTAGTTTTTGCACGTAGGCAGTAGCTACGTAAATGTTTCTTACAAGTAAGGCAAATGTTTATGGACTAATTACCAGTTGCTGCTATTCCTTCTGATTTAATCAGGGTGTCAGCAACGAAAATGGGACAGTTATAGAGGATGCAGTTTCAATAAACTGTGCCGGACGTCTGGCACTAATTGTACATTATTGCGCAGGGCTCTGAACGCCGGTGCCAATTCGACACATTAATTGACTGAATTCACATCAGTGGACCAGGCCTTGATCAATTGTCTGCTCGTCTTGTTTCCGGCGTGGGCGAGTACCTTGAGGAGCCGCGAGTTGAACTCATGGTCTGTTTAATAGGGTGTGAGCTGCAACTTGTGAATATTTGTCGGCTTGTCGCATGGCCAACTTGTGTTCACGTATGGACGATTCGAGCATGCGTTCAATTTGGCCTGTGTAATGACAAGGACATCTTAAGCATTGAATGCGATACACTACTTCAGATTGTAAATCTTTTATTTTATCCCCCTGCCGCGGATGGTAGCTTTGGAGTTGTCTGCAATTCCAACACATAGTCCCACAGCGATATGCTCATTTGCTTCTAAGACGTCCTTGATATATGGCAGAGAGTGTCATGTCCTCGGCGGTTCTTCCGTTTGGGTCCTCCAGGACCGAACGCGTAGGCATCAGTTTTGGATAACCGTTACGCATACACTGGTCACGGAGTGACATCATCTTTGCAGTTGGCCTAGATTCCAAGTTCCATAGAATTATCCAACTTCTTTGTCCTTAATAGAATTGACCAAAATCAGATAAAGTATGACCGTTGATATGCAAACCAGTGCTTGAGCCTTCAAAGGCCTCTGAAGACGTTTATTTAAAAGCGTCTAATGCTCTGACGGAATCAAGAGCGACAAAATCTATATTACTTGTTGATTTTTAGCTCCTGACGTGGTCCTTTCGATGCGCTACCGTTCATCTAGCCCACGATTCGGTTTTGGTTGTCAGTAATTAAGTTATAATTCAAAACATACTTTGAACAGGAATTTCCTGGCAAGAAGTTTCTACTTCATCAATTTTTTCCCGAGATTTCGATGAGACCTCTTAATGAAATCCTTCATACCTTGATATCATGAAAGTACTCAGAATACTAAGTGTTCGCTTTTTGGTTAATTTTATAGTTAAGCTTATTAGCCATGGCTAGTTAGTAGTCAAAAAATACCGACCACCGGCTGACATCTTAAAAAATATTCATAACCATTTTGTAAAAAGGAATTTTTTTGTCGTTTACATTTGTGCTGCTTGCATTCTTCCAAAAAACGATAAGCCTTAGGACACATGCACTTTCCTGTGACTTCTTTTCCTCGCCACTGACATCCTACTCTTCTATCCGCCCATATACAATATCCCTCATTTACTGAGTAGGCGATAATTACTGTCACTAATTATCATCTTCGCTACTACTACGTGCGCAATAAACGCATTCCGACTTCTCTAATCCCTTGCATGTTTAAATTAATAGCTTCAACGTATAAGCTTGCAGAACTCAGACGCGAATTTATTGACAGCAATCGTGTTTTTTTACCAAATATTTAGTTCTGTTAGAAATATCTGCCTACTCTTAGTTGGGTACAGATAGAGAGAAGTTGTTTTTATTTCGATGAGTTAAGGTTATCTTCTGATATTGACGCTGTGGGATCTAAAAGTCTCTCTTTAAAAATATTGGTTAATTTAACCAGGACACTTTTATAAAGCCTACTTAAGAACGACCTCAATATGAAATTTCATGATTGAAGAAGGCAATGAATTTTGATTTCTACTTACTATGACTGCTTGCATTATAATATTGTATTTCCACATATCAGCGATAATCTACTGTACAAGAAAGTCGTGTAAAAAGCCGTTGAGATTGATAACCACTAATAAACAGCCATCAGGAAATGCTAGAAAAATTATAAATTATACCAAAAGGCCTAAGGAAAATGTGTTGTTGATAAAACTATAAGAAGTAACAATTGCTTTTTAAGAAAAATCATATTTCATAATAAAACTTAAGATCCCGAGACATAAAAAATAGAACAAAGTTAGGACAATAAAATTAAATCTTTCCGTTAGTTACATTAATAGCGCTATGGTTTCTTTATACCAAAATAACTTTTCATCTGTTAATTTTTTTAATAAAGTGTGGTTATTTTAATAAAGTTACTTATAAAAATTGACCTTTGAATTCTTATAACGTTTTGACGATTTTTCTGTTTTTTAAATTTGGTATAAACATAAATTATGTTCGGCGTACGTGTCAAAATTTCCAATCTAAAATACTCATTTAAAGCATTTACTGCAAAAATGCGTTTTAATATTATTTCTTTGGATATGGCTGTGTGGGCCATATTAAACATTTTCTAAACAGAAAAACATTTCGAGCAATCAGAACCTCTGTTACAGATCCCAAATATCTTTTTTTCTACTCTTAATAAGAAAACTGCCTATGATAAGTTACTTCTTAACAAAACCACTTAAATTATATATTAAGCTGACAAAATACAGTAGCCACCAAAGACCATGCAACCATCATGATGAAATAAGATTAGGTATTTTAGCGTTTATTTAAAAATAATGTTTTGATTCATTCAGTTTATTGAATTCTGCAAAAGCCGTCATTTTAGTTAAGTTTATTAAGAGAAATGTCCATTAATTTTGGGGAAATCGGGAGAAGTCTCATATCGAAGGAATTTTCTATGCCTTTTACGAAAGAGAGAACCAAACTGCACTTTAATGTTGATTATACTATGAAGGAACTCCAAAATAAGTAAAATTGGTAACAAATATATCCCTTCCAGAATTGGAAAAGTTTTTCGAAAATCTTTCAGATTCAAGTGAAGCCAAATTGAAGGAAGCGCATTTATTTTCAGTAATATTTGAGATTTGTATTTTAAAGATTATTTTAGCTATCCTATGAAGTTTTTGTTGCACAAAATGCAATAACAGAAACCAATAAAGTAAGGAGGTTTGTTAAAATGCACAAATGTCCTTGCACATTTGCGAAATGTTGAATATCTTAACGCAAATTTAAGATAGGGAAGGCCTTATGGAATGTAAGTCGTGTGGATATGTAGTTTTTTGTACTTTTTATTCCCCTTTTGCGTTATTAAGAAACGGAACAGACCGAAAAATCATCAGCATTTCAAAAAATGGCAATGTATTGGGCTAGTTTTTTTATTCGCAAGATTATATCAGAAATTAGAATTTATCCACTTATGCGAAAAAAATTATCTGTTATAAAGAGAAAACGAAGTTATTTTATCTCCAGTCAAATTGAACCGTTTATCTTCAGAAGACTTAAAGGAATTGTCAAAATTCTCAAATGTTTTCGTGACATTATGTTGGAAAAAGTTAAAATACGCAGAAGTTCGTCAGCCGAATATCTAATCAAAGCACTTTCTAAGGGGGAACCTTTTATGGAAAGTTTTTATCAATCGTATCCGACGATTTATAAATACTGCCTTCAATATTAAGAGCATGATGCACAGAGATTGCAAATTTTATGAGAACTATGTGACTTCTTTAAGAGACCCTTGGCGAGAAACGTACTTTTCGCTATACAGAATGTATACGGCACGCAGTTTGGGAACTTTTGATTCAGTTGTAGCGATCGGTTTGTTTCAAAACTAATCGGCAATTCCGAAATATTTTCGGTACAGCAAAATACCCCTTCCTTTCAGCATAACCTGTAAAGAAGTGGGCAGTTGCTACTTACCGAGTACAAAAAAATTCTTTTTATCGTGTGTTTTATATCTGATGTATTTGAATGTATTAGGGCAGTCAAACTAAATGTGCTTAATGCATACTACATAAGAAGACATTTTTCGAGCGGAAAATTGTTTTTTTTTCGGAAAGAAACTCTTTAAAATCTGGTTAACTTCCGCGAGTCAAATATTTTGCGAATAGACTACATGATAATAAAAATGACAACCCTATTTAAAGCCGGCTTGCGAACGATTGTCAAACTTTCGCAAGTATCGGGAGTTTGCATGAAATATCAGCCGTAATTTACGAGGCACTGTAAAAAGACGTGAGGCAACGACATAACCGTGTTAATTAGACGTCTTCTAACGTATTCGATATGAAAGGTGTATTTCACGTTGCATTTTTTCTCATGTGACCTCAAGAAACCAAAGGTGGTTGTTCAGCGACTATCTTGGACCCTGTAACGTGCCATCATTTCTGAATAACGCCAAAGGCGAGTACGAGGTGCCACTCCGAAAAAAACGAGCATTATTTTCTGTAGGCAAGTGGGTTAGCACTGCTGCTCAGCAGATTCGTTTAATGGACACATTCTGCTCAATAAGCATCCACGAGGTGCCATCACTGCGTACAACTTTATTGTTTTACAAGACCTCCTTTCAAGGCCCTCGGCATTGTTGACATGTATTATAACCTTGTTTGACCTCACCCGTGTCACTTATGCTAGAGCCTTGTGTGTTCCTGTGTCAACACCAGTTATGTCCCCAAATTAGGTGATAGGAAGAGAAGGCAGAACAGGATATCAGATAGAACTTTACTGTCAGTTTTACTAGTACATCAGCTCTGTTTCTTGTGTGTCCAGCTGCTTGTCTTCTGTGTCCCATAGCAGCTTGTGTTCTGTCGGCGTCTCAGCCTACAGTGTTCCAGCTATCTGGCGGGTGCGTTTCGAGTCTATAGCAGAATCACGGGTCGTCAGCAGCTCGTCTCCAGCAACAGAGTGCCGCCGTCAGCAGTGGTAGCAGCATATTTAAGGGCCAGTAGTCATTGCTCCCTATTGGCTCTCCACGAATGACCTCTACAGGCAGCCGTCTTGCCTCCAGCCATCAAGTCCTTAGGTAACCGGTCGCACCCTCGGAGAGGCGTTTACGTTAATGCATCTTTTCGTGGCCATTGTCTTGCGTGGCCCCAGAAGCTCGTCAGCGGCGATCTCGCGTGTTTCCTCTTCGTTATCCTGCCTCAAGGACGGCGTGAGGGTTGGGGGCTCCTACCAGCATGATTTGTATTTTCCGAAAGTGGTCCTTGTGACATCAAAGTGAACAACTGTACCCCCTGAAGCGACTGTGTGAGGCAGTAAGAAAGAAATTGGCGATCTAAATCTAGGCGATGGGCGAACTTACTGTTATGTCGTAGCAACGCACATACCCATTTGTCTTTGGTGGTTCTACTTCGGTGTATATTGCAAGTTGCCATGCAGCTGACTGGATAAAGGGAAGAGCATATGTCGTAACCAGATCGAAGAGTGCCCTATCATTCATAGTAAATTAATCTAAGTTCAGTAAATATTCCCATTGTTAACTTAAAAAATTAATTTGTCAGACGAAACATGCCTTTTGGTAACTCTTCTTCAGGGCCTTAACTTTTCAAACAATTAAATTTTAAACATGGACAAAAATCAATAATGTCTGAGTTGTTCGCCAATTGGCCATTGCGGACTTTTTCAGTCTGCGCAAATGATCGGCATGTTGGTTGGGCGACCGCTACTCTTGGCTTGGCGTGATATGCTCTCGTTTTCTGGCGTCGGTGCCGGTCACGGGAGGGACAAGGCTTGTGTAAGGGTTTTCTGGCAGCACATTACTGGATTCATTAGGCGTATAGCTACTGTTTCTGCTGTTGCCAACACCCATTGGTGTAGGCCTCTGGAGAGGTTGGTTGGTGTCCAGTAGACAACCTGAAGGTCTTCACTAGTATCGACTTGGTGATTTGTTTCAACCAGGTGAGCGAGAATGGAGCTTGAAGTCGATTAAGTTTCGCTTTTTCTCAAACAGACCACTGCGTGTTCACGTATTCTCTTTTCCAGGCGCCTCGTTGTTCGGTTGATGTACTCCGCTCCACAGGAGCAAGAGGAGGAATAAACACACATGGATATGGACCTAGATTGGAGCCTGCTTTTACTTCCTTATCATAAAATTGGAAAGTTCGTGAAAAGTACGCGTGAGTTTGCTGCCCGGAAAGTGTTTGTGATAACAGTCTTAAGTCTTTGCCTTACCTGCTCACTGGTTGCGTCTCCTCAGAAAGGTAGTCTTATGAATATGTCTTTCTTTTCTTCGGTTAGGAAAATAGGCTTCTTGGTGCGTAAGTCAATTTTCTTGAAGATAAACCTTTCTGGGTATCCGTTTTCAAGAAGCGTGTTCTACAGCTGTTGGAGTTCTGATTCGACAGTTTCAGGAGAGCAGATCCGTCGAACGTGAAAACGTACCGGCCTGGTTGAATATAGGTGAAATTTAATCGATCTCGAGCTCTTTCCTCGCTCACCTAGTTGAAACAAATCACCGAGTCGATACTAGCGAAGCCTTTCAGATTGTCTACCGGACACCAACCAACCTCTCCAAAGACCTACGCTAACGGGTGTTGGCAATAACAGAAGCAGTGGCTATACACCTAATGAATCCAGTAATGTGCTGCCAGAAAACCCTTACACAAGCCTTGTCCCTCCCGTGACCGGCAGCAAGGCCAGAAGACGAGAGCATTTCACCCCCAGCCAAGAGTGACGGTCGCTCAACCAACATGCCGACCATCTGCGGAGACTGAAAATGTCCGCAATTGCCAATTGGCGAACAACAAGTAAATGATTGATTTTTGTCCATGTTCAAAAGTTTCATTGTTTGCAAAGTAAAGGCCTTGAAGAAGAGTTACCGAAAGGCATATTTTGCCTGACGAATTGACTTTTCAAGTACAGTAATCGCTGAAGATTACGCATTATGTCTGCATACGCGGATGATGGATACTCTTTCGCTAAGCGGCTTTAACTCAAGTGGTTATGCTGATTATCATGTAGCCTATTCTGAAATCATTTCAGTCAAAAATGGCTGCGGGCTTTTTAACTAGCTTCGTTCTGACCACTAGAAAAATGTATCGATTTAAAAAACTAGCTACCTATGTCGTATTCCTTTTTTTATTTATTTTGACTGTCTTTATAAATTCAAATATATTTAATGAAAAACGCACTAGAAAACTAGTTCATTGACTGGTTTGATAGCACATTACACCTGCTATACTTAAAGAATGAGTGGCTTTCGGATTTAAAAAAAGTTGCTTATCATGAGCTTTTTACATTTGCGAGGGTTTTATTTATAATGCACCGTAGCCATCAATTTATTAATGCTGCCTATACTGAAAAAAATATGTAACACTTCTATTTCAATATTGTATGACAAATATGTGACCTATTCATCAAACTGTAGGCAAAAAAAGAACTTATTCTTAAACAAAATGAACACGGTGCGCAGTTTTTTAAACTTTAAATTCGAGTGAATCAGTCAGTAGTTTAGAAAATTATTCGGCAATGTAGATACTTTCTAAAACCGGAAGATACACTGTCTTTAAGTAGAAGAAGGCGTAATTTGCTACTAAACAAGTACAAAATCAAATTTATTTGAGCATGTTTTTCATAAATTATAAAGGTCGTCACAATAAATGATAAAAATTATACTTCTTAAGTAGCCAATTTTTACAATCTATACTTTTTGCTACGAGTCGGAATGGAGCTCGTTTAAAAGCCCTTTTCCTATCCTGACTGAAATGACTTCAGAATAGACTACACAATGATCAAAATCACAGCTTGATTCAATGCCGATAAGAGAGATAGTATCAATCTTTCGCATATGCCAAAATTTTGCGTGATCTTCAGCTACTA